>OY992877.1:135718643-136318643 GCA_963921405.1 Cepaea hortensis
CTGAATCCATTTTAAAACCGTGTCTAGTTTTAGGTGTTTCAGATATATATGGTGACTTCGGAACTTCGTTCTTCACGTTCGCGGCAGCAATATCCTTCAGCTGCTGTTGGACTTTTGCATATGTTAACCCAATAACTGCAAGTTCCTCGAATTTAGGCACAAAATGTGCGCCCTCTTCCATAGTTTCGTTTTCATCCGATGAATAATCTATCTTATAATGAGCGCCGGTTGGCTTGCCCAACATTTCGGCTATGAAATCTGTCACTTCCGGACATCCTATCCAATCAGTGACCACGTTATAGCCCTCTCTCCCGTCTTGTCAACGTCCTGCGAATCCCATTTTTGTCTACAATTTTCGTGCAGCTTCTGAAAATATGTCACTATCATAGATGATCTCGGGAGTCTCTGTTCTCTCAAACTGGCCATGGGTCTTCTCCTCCCCAATATGATCAATGTGGGGCAAGAACTGCTTCTTGCGTAGAAGTAGTCCCTGGCGAGTTTTCCCAATGCTTTTCATTATATGATTCTCCATTTGAAGCTCTTTACACTTTGCCTGTCAGATAAAGAAACCAATATTTGTATGGTTTGCCAATAAAATGAATAACTTATCATTAACTTTCTTTTTTTTTTTTCTTCATTTTACAATTTCGAGTAATTCTCAAAGAATTACTCATAAAACTCAATGTAGCAGTGTATCTTCCTTCTAATGAATAGATGTGTGTTTCTACGTTACAATGGCATCAATGATACACACTGTGATGCCACGTCCTTCCTATCACTATGGCCTCCTGTAGTTGACCTTTACTCGTCATAATGGTGCAGTCTGCCATTTCTTTTCAGTCCTTTTCCCCTTTCAATTTGAACAGCTGACTGCCTCTTACTGGTTTGTCTGTCATCTTCTTTTAGTGTGGTTATCATTTAAGTGGAACATTTTTTAAAAGCTATGGGTAAATATAACATCAGGTGGAAGATGCATAACGGAGATAGAGAACAGAATAGGGCAAGCAAAAGCAGCATTTCAGGAAAAGAAAAGTATCTTATTGTAACAGTGTAGGTCATATTGATGATGTAGTGACAGTGACTTCATAAATCTACCTGGTGTGTAATTAATTATAGGTTGACAGACCACAGATAAGTGGAAAAGTCGTTTTCTTCCCATCCCCCGTGCACGAGAACGCACCAAAAGTTTCTTACGTAGGAGATTCGAGGGTAGTAACAAAGACTGACAAAATAACAGATATTGAGGTGTTTGGTTGTTGACAAGGACAGTTTTTAGCTAGGTCTCCACCGGGATGGACGTATGTTTTAGATTTAAGGAAATTATTGGCAACTTCTAAAAGAAGAAGACTACAGAGTCCTGTGGAATGTCAATCTGGATAGGTTGCAACGATGTGAAATTATTATATTCAATATTTGATTCGCCTTTCATGATCACGCAGTTTTTAATTGTGAATAAAAGGAGAAAACGATGAATCTGGAATTGTTCATAAAGTGTTGAAAATTTAATTATCAGATTTCTGAAGTTTGCGGATATCTTTACGATTAATTCAAGGTTTTATGTAAATGAGCGAATCCTATACAATCAATATGACGCAACACGAAGAAATTGCTTAAGAAGATAGATGAAACCACCACGAGACTACCACTATGCGATCATAGGTTGAAGACATCATGGGAATGCTGAAGGTTAACCGTTGAGGAAGAGGACACGATTGTGATCGAAGATACACCTGCTGGATCCCTCCGCGAAATTGTTACATTATGCAAAAAGTCACTATAAATGAATGCAAGAAATAGTGCTGAAATTCTATAAAGAACCTGTTTTTCCTGTATGGCAGTGAATCTTAGAAAGAACAAATTAGGAAGAACTTGGAAGCAACAGAGATGTGATTCCTGAGACGCATGTTGCGAATTCCTTGGACTGCCATAGTAAATAACAACGATTGCCTGAAAGTGTTTAATGAAACTACAACATTATGAACAACAATGAGAAAGAGATCAATAGCTTTCTTTGGTCATGTGATGAGAAGAGAGGCATTAGGGAACATCGTAGAGAAACAGGGGCAGACCAAGAAATATGATGCTGGATGGACTGAGACGGTGGCATTGAAGAATATCATCAGCAGAGATGATCCAGAACATCAAAGATCGAGCGTCTTCTTCTTCTTCTTCTTCTTATTCTTCTTCTTCTTCTTCTTCTTCTTCTTCTTCTTCTCCTTCTTCCTCTTCTTCTTCTTCTTCTTCTTCGTTCATCCGGAGTTTGTTTTTTTTTCAGACGTAATTGCGGTGTGTCTCGTTATGCACCCTTGGGCCAAACTTTAGGCCAACACATCCGACTTTAGCTGTGTAGAATGTATAGAGACATGAACGCCTACGCCTGCTGACAGGGCACTTGATGATGATGATGATGATGGTGTATATCAGCGTATCATGTCTTTTTGTGCTCCCTATGTAGTGTACTTGTCTATCTATAACTCCCTTCAACAATCATCTTCTCTTTTCGATGTTGTGTACAACGTCTTTGAATGATTTCGTGTTCTTCCATACTGTTCACCCCACTTGTCTATACAATGTTACCTCTTTCAATATTACCTTGTTTTCAAACTGCGCCTCGGCTTCTGAAATTCTTCTTTACATTATTACACCAACTAATGGACACATATCCACTTGCATTCTTATTTCTAGTTTTTGTATCAGTGCAACGGATTAAGTTTATTATTCGAAACTGTACATACTTATTAGGTGACATAAACTAAACTCGTACAAATGGTTGACTTTTACAGAACGCGTAGTTTTTTATGTTATGTATACGATCTCTCCTCACAACCCCCACCCCCACCCCTTTTTTTTTTTCTCTTTCAGACTTCATGCACTGTGTCGCGAGACGCCTGAGGTTCACCTCAGGATACGGTGTAAGGGCGAGTACTGGGTGATTTCTCGCCATGAAAACCCAGAGTGTAGTTACCTTTCTTGTTGTACTGGACTACAATAGTCTAGATTAGGGGTGGGCAAATTTTTTGTGCAGAGGGCCACATTGACATATGTAAAGCTATTGGCGGGCCGCATAGATATTATGTCCACTTTGTTTACAGCAATTATTTATAGGCTATTAAGCAGCGTAAATAACTAATTATTGCAATTTTATTTTACTTATACACTTATACATTGCATTTGACAATATGGACAAACACTTTTACTAGTTTTTTAACAAGATTTTACAACTTGTTATTATAACAAATATTCTTTATTATCTATCAATGGCTTTAATTTAGACACAAACCGACTACATTGTCACTATAATTGTTGATTTCTAATGAGATTTATGTAACTGCTTGCACTTTTTGACAATATTCTTGAAATCTGGAGCAAGTTTACTTGTTGAAATTTGCATAGCAGCATGCAAGCTTCAGTCCGACAATAAAGACCTATTCTTAGATTTGTTGATCTTCAAGCAAGATAATGATTGTTCGCAAATGTATGGTGATCCAAACAATGATAAAAGTTTAGCTGCAAAGTTTTTCAAGTTGGGAAATGATTATTGTGATAAAGATCCAAAGAAAGCCAGCGAACCACCTGACTTGAATTTCTCTTTCAGGTCATGATGCGCTTATACGTCAAGCAGCTCCAACTGTATGTCCTATGTGGCTGTATCAGCTTCTGCACTAAAAGGTGAACTGAAAATATTGAACTATGGCTCTAATTTCTTGAAATCTTGGAATCTCCATCCAAATTCTTCAATCAATGCATCTAATTGGGCTTTGCTTAGAAACAACGTTCAATATACCATACGAAAAGAAAAGAAAAATTACTTTAAGAACTTAGTTATGGATAAAACAAATAGTAAGGATATATGGAAGGCAATTAACACCTTGACAAACAAGTATAACTTCTCAAATTCATTACCATCAAATCCTATTTCATGCGACGAATTCAGTAACTTTTTTTTCAAAATGACATAGATCAGTTGAAGGCTACAATACCAACTTCTCTTTGCAACTTATCTTTACTGTCATTGTTTTGCGAGACCAGATGCCCCGAGATATCCTTTCTGACATACCGCTAATGACAGTCACTGAAGTATTCACTTACCTCAGTAACCAAAAAAAAACACACTCATCTGGGTTAGATGGAATCAGCAGTCGGATTCTCCGCTGTACTGCGCCAGTGATCTGTGTATCACTAACCTATGTATATAATAAGTATCTCACCAAAGGTCACTTTCCATCAGCTCTCAAAATCGCTAAAGTGTATCCTCTCCTTAAATCTGGTTCATTGGACAATGGTCTCCCAAACAATTATAGACCCATGTCTTTACTATCATCACTATATAAACCACTAGAAAACCACATCCATAAGGTAACATTACAGTATTTAGATCGCAACAAGCTTATAGTTGACAGTCAATCAGGATTTGGACCAAAATATTCTTGCCATACGGCCCTAACAAATATGATAGAAAATTGGCACCAGAATATAAATAACAACAATCTATGTGGAACTGTGTTTATCGATTTCAGAAAAGCATTTGATAAGATAGACCATGCCATTTTAATTAAAAAACTAGAGACAATGAAAATTGGCCCTAATGTTGTGACGCTAATAACATCTTTCCTGTCAAACAGAAATCACGTAGTATCATACAATAAATCTCTGTCCCAAACCACTACCTTCAACACTGGAGTACCCCAAGGCTCTATTCTTGGCCCTCTATTATTCGCCATATATATTAATGATCTACCTTTGCATCTTTCGTCGTCCTGCGATCTATTTGCAGACGAGTATACAAACACTGAAAGCAGTAATTTGCTGGAATCGTCTTTGCAACAAGAATTAAATAATGTAGTTAGGCGGAGCTATGTGAATCGTATGCAAATTAACATCACTAAAACAAAATCTATGTTATTAACAACCAGACAAAGACTTCACTCTAAATTCACACAGATCACTTCAACTTCACATCGATAACATGCCAGTAGAAAGTGTAATTGAGCACAAAACATTAGGCCTCATCATTGATAGAAACCTAACCTTTAATCCTCACGTTCAAGCGCTCATTAAACAAACAGCGAAAAAAGTCTACCAACTCGCCAAAATTAAAAATTTCCTTAATGAAGACACAAGGAAAATATTCTATACGTCTCACATACAGATACATTTTGACTACTGCTCTACAATCTGGGACGGTTGTTCCAATTCAAGCACCAAGCGACTTTACTGACTCCAGACACGGGCCATGAGTTTAATTTATAGCAAACATTTAACTGACAATCCTAGCCTGCATAAACGCCTTCAGTTACTACCACTCAGTTACCACTCCGCAAACGTCTGCTTTTCAATAAGGCCAAACTAATTCTCAAAATCCTACATCGGAATGCCCCAAATTACCTTTGGCCATTGTTTTAATATAATGCTATACACAGTAAACGATTAAATATATTACACATTCTAGGATAGAACTACACAGCCTAGGATAGACTTATACAAAACAAGCTTAACGTACTCTGCAGCTCAGCTGTGGAACCATCTTCCACATGAAATAAAAGACATCACCAATCCCTATACATATAATCGCAAATTATTTGAACACTATCTCAGTAACGATTACCTTCCCCCTTAATAATAGAAGTAATAATAATAATAAAACCCTAGTATAACAGCCAGTCCCCTTTTGGTAGGCCAGTATATTCCACATAGATAATAACAAGTGTCACACCAGTTATTACTATTACTGAGTGGTGCAGTATTGATTTTTCATTTTCCACATGCCTTTATAATTCAAATATGTTATATTGTTGTTGTTTTCAGTTAGCCTTGAATGATGTGTGAATGGTATAATGTATGAAAGAGAGTGATAAAAGGGCAGAATGTTAGACGGGCCTGCGTGCCCAATTCTTAACCCTTTCAAAATAAAGTTTTGTTGTTGTACTTTTCAGTCATTTCACCAGAAATGGTTTCTTGTTTCAGCAAAGGGAAGTGACAAAATCTTTTTTCACTTGCTTGTCTGGAGAACAGTGAGAGTTTTGCCTGAAATGATTTACATGTACATACAATTCATGTGCAAACACATCATTGTCCTGAGGTTTGACATTCAGTTCATTTAAAGTTTCAATAATTTCAATGGCAAACATAAAGTCTAACTTCCACTCTTTATTGACAATGTTAGTATTAAAGTCACATTCAATGCCCTTCATCTCTAGGAAAATCACTATTTCTTCACTGAGTTCCCACACTCGCCTCAACACCTTGCCGAGACTCAGCCATCGAACACTAGTGTGGTACAGGACATCGGAATGTTCAGTTTCCAAATCGTCTAGTAATGCCTTGAACTGTCTGTAATTAGGTCCTCTTGATCTGATGAGGTTGATGACACTGACAACTGGGTCAATAACATGCTTGATATTCAAAACAGTTTTACCCATACTTTCTTGATGAATCACACAGTTAAGTAGTAATAATGTGTGGTCTGGATATTCTACTTTAATCTTATCACTTATCAACTTTACTAGACCTACTACATTTTTTTTTCAGTCAAAGCGCGAGCTCCGTCAGTTGTAACACTTGCCATCTTGTTCCAAACCAACCCAGTTCTTTCAATACAGTTAGTAACAGTATTGAATATATCATGGCCTGTGGTTGTGTCTTTGAGTGATTCAACACTCAGTAACTCTTCAGCGAGTTTGAAAGAAGTGCTTATTCCCCATATAAATATCAATAATTGGGCAGTATCATGTACATCGGTACTCTCATCCAATGCAAGAGAGTACCACAAAATTTGTTAACTTGCATCTTGAAGTTTATGCATCAAATTGTCACTTATCTTGTCAACACGTCTAGCCACAGTTCTCCTTGATAAAGTAATGTTGTCAAATCTTTTTTTTGTTTTTTGTTCTGGACACATAATGTTTGCTGCATCTAGCAAACATTCCTTGATGAACTCGCCATCACAAAATTACTTGTTCTGTTTTACAATTCTGTGTGACAGCACAAGACTAGCTTCAGTTGCAGCATCTTGAATTTAAGACAGTTTAGTGAAAACATTTTGCTGCTTCTCCAAACTTTTCACCAACTCCATGCGTTTCCTTTCCCACCCTTCGGTTGTTAAATTGTATCCGAAATCGGAAGGGTTTGTTTGATAATGTCTTTTTAAATTGTACTCCTTGAAGACAGCCACTGACACATCACACAACACGAAAACTTATTTGCTACCAACTTTTATAAAACAGTACTTAGTTGTCCATTCATTATTAAAAACACGGCATTCATCTTCAATCTTACGTTTGTTATTGACACTCATTGTTTTAATAAAATTCGAACAGTTAGAGTTGTACAAAACTTTAAAACGGAAATGAAACAAAACCTCCTTCCGGCTGTGTGTGAAAATAAAATATTCCGAAAACAAGTAGTAAACTCAGAATAGATTTCAGAAATATATCAAGACTACTACAACAAATAAATTAATTTGAACATTGTAAATGTGGAAATAATTTATAACAGTAAAATACTTTTTAAATTAAATATGTTCTTACAAAATACATCATTTTATTCACCTGAGAAATATCTGTTATTAAATTTTTACATGTCGATAAATATTTCTCTATATGAAAATCGATAAATTCGCATATTAGCAATACATGGTTCCAAATGTTGCTGTATGTAGCCGGGGGCAGGATTGGGGGTGAGCACCCAACCTTGCATAAATACCCCAATGGCTAGTGCATTTATCACCTATGCAGCAAAAGTGCAACTCCTGGCCTTCTCGTGGTAGAAGTGTTTTAACTAACAGGAGAAAGGGCGGTGGTGGATCACTGACGCTGAGAAATAACCAGAACGCTCTAGATGTATATGCACGTACATGCATGCGCAGACACGTGTGTGCGCGCCTACACATCTAAACTCGAGTAAGACCACAGTCTGCTTTAGCAAAGAAAAGGTGCTGAAGACGGAGGCAACCAGCAAGGAGGCGCACCACAGAAATCAGGATGCCACGCAATTACGCGTAATGAAATATGTCGACAGCTAAATGTTATGGTGCTGGCCCTGCTTTGGATCCCCAGGCAGGTCCAGTGCCGGGCCCTATGCCTCGAAAGGGTCCAACCACAGCTAATGGAGGTCCTTCTCAGATGTCCTGTGGAGCAAGAGGACCTGAGAATAGAGCGTCTGGCCATACCAAACAAAGACTAGAACTAATGCACTGGAATGCGGAGGGAGTCAGCAAACAAAAAATAGAACTAGAAAACATCTTTGACCAAGAAAGGGTAAGCGTATGTTGCTTGCAAGAAACGCACCTCAACGAAAACGAAATGATGTCTGGAAAATTGCCAGTACCAAGGACATTACTTTCTTAAGTTAGCAGTCTACGTAAGGTCACCATACAGTGGATACCATCCCACTATGGAGTACCCGGAAACGACAGAACTGATCGATTACCTAAGGAAGAAGCAAAAAAAGAACAGCCTGGTGTGCCCGTTACATACCACCAAAAGAAAAGAATGACCAAATCAGTCAGAAGGCCACCAAAACCTGCTCAAGACTACTACAACGTTATGGACAGACCAGAACAAGTCATTATTCTTGGCCTCAGAACGGGACACAATAGATTACGCAACCACATGTATACAAGATTCAAGATTGGTGAATCAACCATGTGCACATGTGGATTCGCGTCGCAGACAGCAGAGCACATACTCCAAGACTGCCCAAATTACAACATGTCTAGGCAAACCTTCTGGACTAGAGAGACGACAGTGGAAGATAAACTCTATGGACCGCTGAGTAAACTAAAAAAGACAGATAAATTCATACAAGAGACAACATTATAGCTGCATTATATTTTATTAGAAAGCAGCAAGTCAAATGGTTTGACCATGCAAGTAGGTTACCAACTAACAATATACCACAACAAGCAATGATGTACAGACCAGAGTAAAGCAGAGGAAGAGGTCGACCACGTAAACGATAGACGCAGGGAATAACAGAATTCTTGTGAATATCGATACTTGAAGCGGGCACTCTCCCGCTGTTTATAGCTCGACACCGCAAGGTACAAGAGGAACATGATGAGATGAGATGAGATGAGACAACATTGCAGTTATAGACATATTTCAAGCGAACGAAAGAAGAAGAGGATCTCCTTTTGCACTCTATATGACTTGTTTTCCCCTGTCTAAGACTAGCCATCATTTGTTCATACCAGATATATTTTCTGTTCATTTCTGAATGCTGTCTGTTCAATGACGTTTTTCTTTCCCAATTGTTCTCTTCCCTGTAAGAAACGTGTTGGATACGGCAGTTGCTCTGGACATATCAACTCATATTTAGTCACGTGCTACGTAGAAATTAGAGGACATGTTAACATTTAAATAAAAGTAAACAAAATAATGAACAACATGCTGGCATTACCTCTTCATATCGCCGCAGCAATGAATACTCTTTCCGAAAACTGCATTCAATCATGCGAGAGTAATCAGACGATTCCTGTAAATTACGTTTGAGAACTTCAAGCGGTTTTGGGGTTCTTGGAAGCTCCGCAGGTGCAAACCACTTGGACAACGGTCTGGAATTGACAGCAGCGATGTTTAGCATGTTTGGGTTCACCTCGTCTGTTTCCGGTTGAGATAAAATTTGAAGATTAATGTTCCATTGTTGTATTAGAATAACAAGATCTGCATTGCAAAAGAGTCAGGATTGTTTTGAACTACAATAAGCAGAAAAACACATATCGTCAGTTGTAAGAACATAGTCGATTAGGTGGTAGCGGAGCAGAAACTTCGGTGGCAGATAGATGCTACTGTAAAGACATGAATGCTAAATATTTCACAAATATTTGATCACGTTGATATGGGGAGTTGCTCAGTTTCCTTCTCACGCACATTTTATTTCGCAGCTGTGACAGAAAATGGGTAACAGGTAGTTCATCATTAGCCAGCTCCGTGGCGAAGAAGTTACAGGCGCGGTTCCTGATTCCCGCATACCAGCGTTCGAAACACAACTGCGCGCGATTTGGCAGCAGACCAAATGGCATGGGTGCCGGTCGTTCAGAAAGTAATGTCAAACCACTAAACGTAAATTCACCAAAACATCACTGCAGCAAAAAAAATGCTGGTGTTGACTGCAACGTCCTGTAAGGGATATGCAACTAACTTTGAGCTTGTCATTGCTTTCTGAACACGCATTCAACGTATGAGAAAAACTGTTGCTGAAAAAACTTTATTCCAACTGAAACGCTGCTGAAAAATGTTGATAGCTTGTTACCTAGATGTGTTAAATGAGATGCTATCTCGTATTGCCGACAAGATATGGGATTTCCATGGATGAAACCACGACGTTGAATAGATGTACATTATTAATACTGTCACTGCGGTTTCGAGATAATTCCGACCGACCTGCAGAAACATTTTTTTTTCTATTTTGTAAAATGTTGGAAAAGACTAACCAACCACACAACAATTGCTCAGCTTTGTCAGAGTGCTATAAACCTTCTGTGGTAAAATGGGGTGAAGAGAGAAAATATTCTGCTTCCAATAACAGATGCAACGTCATATTTGATGAAATCTGCCAAGTCTGGGGATGTTCAGGGATGGATTAACCATTAGGCAAACAAGGCACGTGCCTAGGGCACCAAGCATTTGGGGGGCACCACAAGTCCTCAAGAAAAATGTGTATATTGTCCCGGTAGCGTAATTGCATGGCATAAGTAAATCGCAAATGTAATATTGAATCGCACATTATTTAACCTTGGTCCCACAACCCGAGGGTAAAATACCCCCCATCCAGTTTTTTTTTTTTTGTTTTTTTGTGCTATATTATGTTATTTTTCTTCAAGGTTTTTTGGTGCTATTTTTTGACTTTTCTGGAATATGTTTGTGCTACGTAACGCACAAATGCGTAGCAACAAATTCACTTCCGTTTTGGTCTGCTAGTGGAAACAATTATGAATAGTGCTAATTTGTCGACGTGTCATTGAATGACTGTACATTTGGATAACGGCTTAGATCTACTTTGCATTTTCGAACATTGTATAAACTACTTGCTGATGTAGATGTTGCTAATTTAGCTTATACAGGAAAACTTGATTTGACGAAGGTAAGGTTAACGGTTACACTTTTTACTTTCGTTTTCGTTTTCATCTAAGGGTTTTTAATTCTAAAAAATTGTATATATATATATATATATATATATATATATATATATATATATATATATATATATATATATATATATATATATACACACATACAGACGTCTATTGGTAGTTAGTGTTGAAGGAGTTCATTACTGCGCTTTAAATGTGCTTTTATCAATTTTGATAAAGCAATTATTGATAGGGGAATAAGTATATTATTCCTTAGCCTTATTTTGCATAATTTTCTAATATTTATGTAAATACATTTTCGTTTTAAAAAATGTAATTATGAATAATCGGAACAAGATACCTAAGCATACCCACTTATATTGATTATATTATTTATTAATTTTTCATTTACAGCTTTTCACATACTTTTTTCAGATTCAGACCCCAAGATGAAACGTGTTCAGTTAAGTGGTGCACTAAAGAGAAAACTAGCTAAACAAAAAGAGCATACTGTTTCAGTTGTAAAAGCTAAGAGCAGAAAATTAACGAATTATTTAGTTTCGGTTAAGCAACAGGTGGAACAGGATTTTACTGACACTATCAACCCTCTTGATAAGTCTACTACATGCTGTTCTGCAAATCCAGACACTGCATTAGTGCTTGACAATGAAATTGTGGTGACCCACTTCAGTCTGCTGAAGATGATAAAGATGAAGATGATAAAATAAATCAAGCAGTAGATCCGGGACTGTGGATTGACTTCTCGGCTGATGATGTGGCTTACTGGGTTGACTGTGGGCCCACTAACTGTCAGTATCATTATGGTCCCTTTGATAAATCTTGCCGTATTTATGCTGAAGGAAAAATAACAAGATATTGTTCTCAAAAACACTTCTATGGCACAAAAGCAAATGGTGAGCAGTACAGGAAAGAATGGTTATTGTATTCACCATCCGCAGGATCTGTGTACTGCTTTGTTTGTAAACTTTTTGCGTCTAAAGGTTCCACAAGTTTGGCTGATAAAAATGGGTTCAGTGACTGGAAAAATAACATTCAAGTTGATAATCATGAACAAAGCGCTACTCATAAAGACTGCATGTTAACATACCTAGCTCGTAGACAAGGCTCGGGTCTACTACAAAAGCTAGAAGAGCAAATAAATGAAGAGTACATTTACTGGGAGCATGTTTTGAGGCGAGCAGTAGCGGTTATTTGTACTATAGCTGAGCGTGGTCTGGCTTTTAGAGGGACAAATGAAAAATTTGGATCTTTACAAAATGGAAATTATCTAGGGTTGCTGGAGTTGGTCAGTCAGTTTGATCCATTTTTAGCATCACACTTTGCGAAATATGGAAATTCTGGAAAAGGAAATCCTTCTTATTTATCCAAAACTATATGTGAAGAACTGATTGAAATTATGTCCCAAAAAATCCATGCAGTAATTGTAGATGAAGTAAAGGCTTCCGATTATTTCAGCTTGTCAGTAGACTCAACACCTGATATTTCACATATAGATCAGTTAAGCGTTGTTCTTCGATATGTGGTAGATGGAGAGCCCATTGAGCACTTTTTGACTTTCTTGGAGCTGCAAAGTCACGCCGGTGAAGGTATGGCTAAGCAAGTGTTGCAGTACTTACTTGCAATATTGATTTTTCGAAATGCAGAGGTCAGTCCTACGACAACGCAGCTAATATGTCTGGGTGCTACAAGGGCAGCAGAAAAAAATTCTAGAAGAAAATGAGTTTGCTATATACATACCCTGTGCTGCCCATTCACTAAATCTGGTAGGCAGAAGTGCCGTTGACTCTTGTTTAGAGGCAGTAAACTTCTTCCATACAGTGCAACTGATCTATACTTTTTTCTCAGCTTCAACCAAAAGATGGAAGATTCTGAAAGGATGCCTTGTGAATGAAAAGCTGGTAAAGTCCCTTTCCGATACTAGATGGGAAGCACATGCTGTTGTAACTGAAGCCATTCTAATGTCTCATCCTCAGATTATAGAAGCGTTAGAATGTTTACAAGAAGACCAGTCACAGAAGGGGGGCACCAGAAGAGAAGCAGAAAACATTGCAAAGAAGATGCAAGAATTAGAATTTGCTTTCATGCTTGTCTTTTGGGAAGAAGTGTTACAACATTTTCACAGGGTCAGTCAAGCTCTACAAAATGAGCACGAGAACTTGAAAACGTGTGCTGGTTTGTATTTTTCACTAGCAGATCACTTGCATGAATCTAGGAATGAATTTGAAAGATTTAAAGAAGCTGCAAAAGAAATAACACCAGATGTGGATTATAAGTCAACTTTGACCCGTAATCGTAAACGAAAGACAGTGGTCATTGATGGTGATGACCCTGAGGTATCTCAGAATGCCAGAGACAAATTTCGTATATCTGCTTTCTACACCATTGTTGACAAACTTGAGACAGAGATGAGTAGACGAGGACAGGTATATAATGATCTAGCTGTTCGATTTTCTTGTTTGGTCAATGTACCACAAACATCTCAGTGTTGTGAAGGACTAATAAATGCTTATCCTGAAGATCTGAACAATAATTTATATACTGAACTACAACAGTTCCACTCATATATTCGCCACAAGTTTCGTGCATCAAAATCTGACCACAACACGTTCAGTCATGCAGAACTCTACAAAGTAATAGAGACAACATCGAGTGTGCTTTTCCAAATGTAGAAATCGCCTTGCGCATATTTTTAACATTAATGGTTACGAACTATTCAACTGAGCGCTCTTTTTCTCAGTTGAAACGTACAAAAAATCCAAGTAGACCGACAATGAAACAAGAAAGGCTTGATTCCTTATCTTTGCTGATGATTGAGGCAGACTTGTTGCGCAAAATTAACTTTGATGATGTACTCAAAAACTCTGCCAGACGTAAATCTAGAAAGAAGAACTCTAAAATGTAAATGTGTGCTCTCTCTGACTTTCTTATCTATCAAAAAAGTTACAGTATTTTTGTCTACTATTATTACAAAATTAATTAACTATTAATTGTAATACAGAAATACCTTATTGTAGGTTTTATATGAGTGATAGTAGTACAAACATATGTGTTTACATTTCACAACTGTTTTTCTTTGTTAGTTTTTTTGCATAATATTAAACATACCAGCAGTCAGTGGAGGATCGGGGGCCCGGGGCAGTAGGGGGCACCCATGTGGGTTTGTGCCTAGGGCACCAAGATGGCTTCATCCGGCCCTGGGGATGTTGTATCCAATAATGGTGAACGTGACTTGTATTTCACGTTGTACAGTAACTGAAGACATTCGTGGGAACTATCCTGATGTGGACAAGATAATCTCTAATGTGTAAAATATATCCATCAAAGTTCCACTGCGTGAGCAGAAATTTATAGACATTGCTCTCGGTGTCCATGTTTACAGAACGTGTCTTCACTCGCCGAGGAACAAGGCTCATTAATTACGGTGAAACTGAGAAACATTTTTGTAGTTTCATCGACGCCTTAATTTCGTCTTCTTCTTCTTCTTCAGCGTTCCGAGCCATTGAGGTTCTTTGCTGCAAATACAATCCGTCGACCATAGTTAAGTCCGCCGGTCTCTCTGGCTGAGGGGTTACAACAATTTCTCCGTAATCCCGTTTATCACGCAGAGTCTCGTAGCGGGAGAGAACTGGGAGCGGTTCGACCCCCGCTGGTGACTTGCGGGATACTGAGCCGGCCGCTCAGAAAGCAATGGCAAACTACTGAGCGTAATCTTGCCAAGAAATCAACAGACAGCTGAAAGATGCTGCTGTTGACAGCGATGTCCTGTAATAGATATGCACACCAAAAAAAACAAAAACAAAAAGTTAAGTCCCGGTTTTATTGCAACACTTTGTCTGAAAACCTCGCCAATAGAATGCCCTACAATAGTATCTAGCAACAACAATCACTCAACGTGAGAAAACAGGTGTAACACTGTCAACGCCTTGAACTTGTAACAAATGTTGCCAGTATTATTTAATTTCTAAAAATAATTCTCAAGACATAACACGTGCCCGAGGAGATCATAACAATACCTACGCAGTACTTCTCGGGTTTCTCTCTTCGCTTCTAAACCTCAACGTTCACGACTAGATGGATCGACTGCAAGTGGGTATCGTAATGGGATGTACGATTTCGTCATAGCCATGCAGGTGATCCTGGATTCGGCATCTAGCTTCGTACAAGGTCTGAAACTCAGTGAGGAATGCTCAATGTCGCCCATCATGGGCGTCACCGAAGGAGACCATGCCCGCAGCATGCTCTTGACATTCGTTGCTTCATGATGAGCTTAAACAATAATAAATCCAGAAGCCTGTCGATCAGAAGGGCAAGGTTGTTCATGGTTGTCGGCCAGAAAAATCTCCGCCGTATTGGAGGAACCCGAGAAAAGTCTCAGCCGAGTATACGATACCTCTTTGACGGACAAGAATACAGTGCAGCACATACGTAAGCAAAATGTAAACGGTCTGCATGCCATCGAAAAAAAGCAGACTGAAAGGACATTCAAGATTTGGTGTCTCCAATTCAGGCTGATTCTAAAATTGCTATGGCCTCTACGGTTATATGATATCAGCACGAACGCGATAGAGGCGATAAAGAGAGAGGTCGGCAAGGCGATACGGAAATTGCTTAGAGCGCAACCGGGTCTGTTGAACGTAGCGCTGTACTGCATACACACCACACACAAAAACGCAAAGCTCATCCTCCAGATAAAGTCCCTCCTGGACGAATGCAAAGTCGGAAAAGCCTGTTTCGAGATGATGCTGCGCAAGTCTCCAGATGAAGCAGTTAGCAGCTCACAGATCGCGCTCAAAACATGAAGGAAGTGGAAGTCGACAGCGCAGTCGAATCTGCCCAAGCATCAATACAACTGAGGGAAGTCATGGGATACACACAGTCGGATTGACAGGAGTTCGGTCGCTAAGAGTGAGTTAAGTTGTGGTCAAAGGCGACAACCAGTGAAGGCCGAGATATGGTGGTTCAGGAGATCCGCGAAGGAGAGGACGAAAAGAGAGGACAAATGGCAGCCCAAAAATCAGAAGGGTCAGTGGATGTTGTGATAAAGAAATCCTTAACATGATTGATTGATTGATTGATTTAGGAATCGACATCACAGCATTCGGGGCATTCCCATAAGCGCTCCGTCCCCATCCTCAGCAGCCAGCGAAGAGTTCCAACACTAATAGTACCAGTAGCAATCTGATTATATGTCCGTCTCGCCTTTCCTCTGAGCGTTGAGCGTCGGCCAGATCCCTTCGTCACTCCTCGCTGTCTCATTCTTGCCAGACCATGGTAATCCATTTGCTCCTCCGCGGTGTACACGTGCTCCCACAAGGCCGCAACCACGTCTGCCTTGTCATGCATCAATACTCCACCAAGTTCTGCCGAGCCAACCAATCTGTCCGTCTGTTCATTTCCCAGCACACCGGCATGCCCCGGAGAAAAGATCCAGGTGATGCTTGTCACCTGTGACCTCCGAAGCGAAGCAAGCCACTCCGCACGAAGCCTGCCCGTCCTCACCCTCGTCGGCATGCTTTCTGAGTCAGTTACAATCACGATGTGTGTGTGTGTCGTATTCTCCATCCAGCGGAGAGCCGCAGTGACTGCCTCCACCTCCATTTTTAAGCTGGATGTTGTAGTATCATATGCCAGGCTCTCCTGCACCAAACGTCGACCATTAGCTTTGGCTATGAACTCCCAGCCACTTCTCTCACCTCTTGACACCGAACCATCTGTGTAGATAATCACATCATCGAGTGAGCATTGTCCTGAATTAGTTGCTGGATTTCCACTTCCGTGGCCCCTGCTGGCCACTCCCTGCACTCCCGGCTCAATGTGATTATAACTCTGCACAAGTCTGACTGCTCCGCTGGCACTCTGACCCACTCCTCTCCTCGCCTAATGTTTTTCAAGATGCACACCTGTCTGATCGTATCCTCCGCCTGAGCCATCCATGATTTCCCTCTTATCAGTCGCTGACCCTTAACTGCGTCCAGCGCCTCATGCAGTAGGTAGTCTGTGTCTGCAGCTACTCTGAGGTATGCCTTCGTCTGCATCACCTTGAGCCTACCAGCAACAGTCGGCAGACCAAGGATGTAACGCATCCACACTACTGGGGTGTCTCTGGTGCATCCCAGAATACCCGCATAGCTTCGTTCTGTATGCGCTCTAACATAACAAGCTGACGCTCTGAGACAGTGAGCACCCCGAATCCATAATCAATTACTGAGAGGATCAAGTGCTGGTATAGTGTGAAAAGCATTCTCTGCTCTGTGTCCATTGCAGCCATAGTTTTAAGTGCACTGGGTCCCTTTTGAGAACTTGTCACAACTGTCTCCACATGGTACTTGAAGGATAGGCTCCTGTCAAATGTGATCCCCAGATACTTCAGTTTGTTCTCTCTACTGACATTTCTATCATCTATCGCGAGGCTTGGGACATCAGCTCTCACAATCCTGTTGTCCAGAGAGCACCACAAAACAGCCGCCTTTTCCGGGTGGATGACAGCACTCATTTCTGTGCACCAGTCAGTCACTTTATCTACTGTCGCCTGTAACTCCTGGGCTGTTTGCTCCCTATCGCTCCCCTGCCTATATGCAAGAATAGCATCTGCAAATGTTAGTATTCATCCAACCCCTGGTGCTTCTAGGTTTGCAATCTTGCTCGTATACACGTTAAAGAGCACCGGTGAGACTGCAGATCCCTGTGGCAGTCTGGGGGTTAAAATATGTGGCTCTGAGGTCCATGCACCCAGACGGAGAGTAACCCAACGAGAATGCAGTACGGCTGCTATCCAGTTCACCAACCAGGGATTGACCCCCTTCTCCATCAGTGCGGTCATCAAAATATCATATCGAACTCTACTGTACGCATCCTCCAGATCAAGCGCTGCCGCCATCGTTTCCTGTCTACTCTGGAACCACTCATAAACGTCAAAGGAAAAAGTGGCTGCATTTGACCAGGTATCTTTTCCTGGCCTGTAGCTCCCAGGCCTCTTGGAAGAAGCTTCCCCTTTTTCCAAAAACTCTTGTAACTTGACAGCGACTGTCTTCTCTAGAACCTTCCCAAATGTATTTTGAAGATCCTTAACATGAAATTATGTCTAGTGCATGGTATCACTGCGCCTAAGTTGCGTCGTCAGTTTTCTTTACGATGTCTTTCCATCAGATGCCAATCTGGTGAAGTTGGATAAATCCCCTCTCTAAAGGATAAAAACAAACACTATTGCATGCGCTGTGTGCATGCTAAGCAACCCTTTGCCAAGGCCAATACACGTGGTGCCACAATAAAGTATTCAATGTGTCGGCGACCATAGCGGATGAAGCAAGGATGCGGGAGAGCAGAGATTTACTTCGTCACAGCTGTGCAGAAACATGGAGACAGGGAAGACTGCGCTACAGACTTACCGTCCATCCTCGATGGCGCGGACCACAGGGCGTTAGCTGTTGGCCTGAAAGGCCACGGTGGTTACCCGAAAGTGATCCAACAGTTTCGATTGTGACCTAACATTATACTGAACATCTCGTCGGCTAAGCAGTTAATGCTGATCCAGCTGATTGTCCCATACTAGATGAAAACTATGGAGCAGCACACATACAAAGATGGAAAATTACAGTGACATGGTCGCAAGTCTGGGACATGAATGATTTACTGTCAGGTTATTCGCCGTAGAGGTAGGCGCAAGAGGTCTAACCTCTCACTCTGCGCAAGACGTGCTTCAACAGTTGGGCATTCAAAGACCAGGGAGAATTCGGGTACAGAAGCAACATGACTAGGCAACCGAAAAGGCCTCGTACTGGCTCTGGAACAATTGGAACTTTGAGTGGGACAAGTCATTGCAGTAATATGGTTGGCATCCTTGTCTGCAAATAGCAGTATATCCAAAGTCAAATACCGAAACTAGCCAATCTCTTATCTAAGATCTAGAACTGCGTTGTCTCGTGTCGACTTGTTGCCATCCCTCCAAAATAGTACGGTGTTCTTGGGACTGGGACTCTGTTATGTAGTCGAAACACCACACTGTAGCAATCACAGAAATCAATAAAATGTCGGCCAAAGTCCAACCTCCAGCCAATGGTGGTGTAAAACGACTTGCGAGTACCGCACTCCGCAGTAGAGACGGGGTGAGGATTGCGGATCCCAAACCCACAACCAAGTAGCCCAGAGGAAGAGCTGACATTCTAGAGAAGAGACGGAGTACGGCTCTGTGAGTTCATGAATGGGGTACGAAGAAGGCAAGATGGCAGCAACGACGTGTTCTGGTGTATGACGAATCGCCGGCTTGGATCTTCTACGTCATCGATTGGACGGCACATTTTGGAAACCGGTAACGTGATTGGTAGGAACTATGCGTTTCGTGTGTTGCTTAACATACAAAAGCTGGCAGAGACAATTGCCATTTATTTACAAAAGCCAACTTTGTGGAAACAAAAACACATAATAGTCTTTTTGATTTCCATTTCATTTCTGCCATCATCTGTTATTATATGTCCAAGATAAGAGAAACTTGTTACTTGTTCTAGTATCTGCCCGTTTACTGTGATGTTCATTGATGACCTTTCCTTTTCACAGCTAATTATCATAGTTTTTTTTTTTTTTTTGGATGTTAATATCTAAGCCACATTCTGCACTGTGCCTGTTTACTTCTTCCAGTTGGTCTTGCAACTCTTGCTCACTTTCTGCTAATAACACGGTATCGTCAGCATACCTAAGATTGTTTATGTTTCTCTCATTGATGTTGAGTCCAGGCTTGTTTAAAAATTCTTTCTGTGTATAGGTTGAAGAGGCTTGGGGACAGTACACATCCCTGCCGTACTCCTCTTTTTATCTCTATAGGTGTCGAGTAGTTATTACCGCATCTAATAGACGCCACTTGTTCCCAGTACAAGTTACTAATAAGCGTGATGTCCTTTCCGTCTACTCCTATATCTTGAAGGCACGTAATTAGTCGTTCATGTTGTACTCTATCAAAAGCTTTCTTGTTGTCTATAAAACAAATATATATACTTTTTTGAACTTCTATATATTTTTCAATTAACATCCTCAAACAGATAATTATACATAACGTAAAACAAACAGCGGTGTTCTGTAACTCATAAATCAAGGCTGTCAAGAACCACGTTAGTTAGTGATAAAACGTTGATAACGGAGTCTTGTTTGGCCACGTAACATTGTTTGTGAGACATTCTTCTCCTGAGTACAACTGCAGTGAAAAGGAAACTGGCGCCCTAGAATGATAATGTGAAAGAATGTACAGGCCACAACAATATCTCATCACTACGTTGCGATGAAGGCAGGTAGCATTGGGAAACAGTGATTACAATATGTATAGCGCCTAGCTGAGACAAAACGTACGCAGCCGAAAACGCGGGCAGCAGCAGCAGTCGCGGAACAAGAGGAAGCCGAAGGCGATGACGACGAAGAACAAACAAGGAAGAAGACGAAAAGGAGCGGAAGGAAGGGGGCGAGGAGGAGGAAATGAAGAAGATGATATAAATGGGTGTTGCCATATTCATTAGAATGAAGTCTTAAAGACTTAAAAGTCGAGAGGATCGACTTGACTGCACTGGGTTTTATCCCATATGGCTCGGTCTCGTTCCACAGGGCGGCCTGTCGAAAGCGTGGCATGAACTCCGAAGCTCCAGCGACGATCCCATGAGTCTCCGAGAAAAATGCGCTCGTGAACCGACAGACGTATCCCGGAATAGAACCCACAACATTCGGAGCGCGAGGTAGACGGGTTGACCACTTCGCCACGGAGACAAATATTAGAATGAAACAGTTCAACTATTCACCCCTGTCTGTAGTCTTACCTTTGCCTTTCAATCCGTGTTTAGATGAGGCATCATACATAGAGAGATCACTTTTCAGCGACATCTTTTGCTTGGAGGCTGCAAGGGTTTCCTTGATGGATTGGTAGGTAGTTGGGACAATAGGAGTAAGTGGCGGCAATTTTTTCTTCTTCAGCACTAAAATTTTTTTCACCCTTGGAGCAGGTCGGAGAGATTTTATAGGCGGCTGTTGTGGCGTGTAGCTGTGGAATAAACAATACATAGTTAACTACATCATGGCTTTTATTGTTGTTTAAATATATTAAGAGCCAAGTTTCTAACAACATCAGTGTTCTCTTGTGTAGGTAGGGTTGCCACTGTTCTTCAACAAAGGGAGATTTTTAAATTTAGCAGTATATAAAGTGTTATTTCCTGTCTGATGTCTGCTGTATTTCCCCACTGTAATTTTTGAATGGGCATGAAAATCCCCAGCTTTCAGGAATCATTTTTCAGATAGGCCTGACAATTCTCCGAAGAAGTCTCACAAGTTATAATTTACCGGGAGAGGGAGGGGGAGATTTGCGTGAAAATAATTGCTATATACTCGCCACTCCTGATTGATGTATAACAATGCAAAGGGGAAAGACAAAGATAACGATAATAAAATAAGCACATGATAGCATTATCTCCTTTGATGAAACCAAGCTTTAAAAAGCAGGTTCCACTTTTTTTAGGCGCCAATGCAGACATATTGCTTATAGATTATTGCTCGCTGGACTTTAGTCGGCCTGGTGTGCCTTGCCAGTGAGAAGACCTGATCGTTCGGGGGACCACATCGATTGACAGACGTCAGTCGCGGCGATCTGGCAAATCTTGAGCTACAGCCTACGATGGGTGACGTTGTAATATTCTGTTGTGATAATTTGACCGTGTGCCGCGTAGTCTAGTGGTTACACACACGCTTCAAAAGCCAGTGATCCGGGGTTTGTTTCCGGGTCCGGTCAAGGATATGCACTACTTACGAGCTCAAATGAGAGCGAAACTTGAGTCTAGTGCTTCCATACTGACGTGGATAGGCCTTAGGTTCATACCAGAATACGATCAGCGTTGCCAGTAGTGGGTTGTGCTCAATATTTAAATCTCAAATCCCGAAACAACCAAATAAATCAATTCGATTATTGCTCGTTGGGTTTTAGGCGGCCTGGTGTGCCTTGCCAGCGAGAAGACCTGATCGTTCGGGTCCACATCGATTGACGGACGTCAGTCGCGGCGATCGGGCAAATCTTGAGCTACAGCCTACGATGGGTGACGTTGTAATATTCTGTTGTGATAATTTGGCCGTGTTCAGCGTGTGCCGCGTGGTCTAGTGGCTACACACACGCCTCACACGCCAGTGATCCGGAGTTTGTTTCCGGGTCCGGTCAAGGATATGCAGTACTGACGAGCTCAAACGAGAGCGAAACTCGAGTCTAGTGCTTCCACATTGACGTGGATAAGCCTTAGGTTCATACCAGAATACGATCAGCGTTGCCAGTAGTGGGTTGTTCTCAATATTTAAATCTCAAATCCCGAAACAACCAAATAAATCAATGTAGGCATAGCCAGGGTACAATTCAAGATAATAAAATAAGAATACAAAAGGCAAGAGGAGTTTGTGTATCATTATGAAATTTGTGGAACTCAGAATTTAAACTTGGCACCAAACTTAGAATATTTAACTCTAACGCTAGTTCAGTACTACCGTAAGGATCAGAAGCATGGAAACGATCACTAATAAACTACAAACAATCATTAACGGGTGACTGCAAATAACACAAGGAAGAAGAATGTACGACTGTCGCCAATGTGAAGCTCATGGAGAAAAATAAGCCCATACTAATGAATCAAGTTTTTAAAAAGTTAGTTGCATATCCTTTAAATCAGTGTTTTCCAACGTGGGGCACACGCCCCACGGGGGGGGGGGGGGGGGGATTTGATTGTTAATTAGGGGGGGGGGGCAATTCGATCGTTTCGTTAAAGAAGGAGGGGGCAATTCGAAAATGGACTCTCCAGAATTTAAGTTAACCGTATGGCAACTCTCAGTCGCTACTCGAGCTGGGTAAACATCCAGTATAAGTCAAATCTGTCCGCCATGTTAGTAGCTGTGATTTCATTGTTAGACGTTAGAGTCGAACTACTGGTTATACTGGGACGGCACTAAGCATTTTGCGCTATTTGTTCTGAATGGCGCGAAATGCTTAGTGCCGGGATCTCGGTTTCTGCAGTGTTTCGCAGTAACGCTCAACATTCACCGTTGGTGTTAATTTTAAATAAGCGTCTGTTAAATTGTTGTAAAAGTCTCGTTATTTTAAAAAATATATTCATTGTATAAATATAAGTGATACATAAACGGTATGTAAATTTGGTAATTTTTATTAATTTCAGTTTTAGAAGCATAATTTTCCAGAAAACTTTGTCAAATGAAAAAAGTATGTTTATTTTGCGGTGGGGTAATTGTGCCATACATATTTAAATATGCATTTTTAGTTTATGTTTAATTCAGTTCATATTATGTTTTTTTTTTTGTTGTTGTTGTTGTTGTTGTTGTTTTTAGTTTTTAATTGGTCTTATATTTCTTTTTTTTTTTCAGTGCATAGTGAAATGAGTGGTGCAAGCAAAAAAAAAAAAATTCGTCAGTATTCGGAGAAATATTTAAAATTTGGTTTCAAACCAGCTGTCCACGATGAACAGTCACCTTTTTGTCTTTTATGCCAACAATGCTTGACCAACGAATCAATGAAACGAGGTCGTCCTGAGGCACATTTGAAGGCGAAACATAATGCTCAAATTAATTCAAATTTGAATTACTTTCAAACTTTAAAGAAAATTTTTGAAAAATGAGTAACATTAAAGTCTCTATTTAATGCTCATAATGCAACTATCAATCGCACTTTTGAGTCTAATTATCAAATTTCATTACTCATCGCTAAATCTGGGAAAAGTCATACTACAGGGGAGAATTTAATCAAACAATCAATATCAGCATTTCTTAAAACGGTTCTGGAAAAAGATAACAAAGACGTTAAAGTTATGCCACTAAGTAATAATACTGTTAGCATACGAATAGACGAAATGAGTGAGGATATTGAAATACAACTTGTTGAAAAGCTGAAAACCAGAAAATTCTCGGTGCAAATTGATGAATCAACTTTGAGAGACAGTGAGGCAGTACTTATATACGTAAGATATATTGATAAAGGTGATTATCCGGGAAAAAATGATGTTCTGTAAATCATTATAAAGCACCACTACCTCCAAAGATATCTATATTACGCTAAAAAAAATTATTTAGATGTCAATAATATACCAATAAAATATATAACATCTTGTGCTGCAGATGGTGCTCGTAATATGATTGGGAAGAAAAATGGTTGCTTAAAATTAATGAAAGATGAGAATTCAGGAATGCTTCTTGTGCATTATGTTATTCACAGGGAAAACTTGGTAGCTAAAAACATTTCGCCTGTTCTAAATGAAGTACTAAATTTAGTTATAAAGTTATCAATGCTATTAAAGCTAGTGCCAAATGTGAACGTCTCTTCAAGTTATTTTGTGAAGAACAAAACGAAGACCATGTGAGACTTATACTTCACACTAAAGTAAGATGGCTCTCGAAAGAGAACTGCTTGAAAATATTTATGGAACTATTTCATACTCTTAGTGATTTTTAAGCGACAAACCTGAAATGAAAAATCTGTTAACGGTCGATGGTAAGGCATTTGTGAGTTATTTAGCCGATATCTTTGAAGAACTAAATATATTAAATAAACAGCTTCAAGGAACAGATAAAACTCTTGTCGATGCAAAAGCGAAGATATTTGCTTTCATTACCTTTATTGAATTATGTCAGACATATATTTACAATAAAAATTTTGAAAAGTTTCATTGGCTCCAAAAATGTGAAGTGACTGATACCGCTATATATGTTATTGTCGACCATCTGGAAATTTTATTGGCTAATTGAAAAGGAAGATTTTCTGATTTGAAACAAATTAATTTCCCAACTTGGATGATGCAGCCAATGTTAGTGGATTTGTCTGATATTTCAAATATGCAGTATCAAGAAAAACTGGTAGAAATGCAAAATGATGAGTCAATTAAAATTTTATTTAATATAAAAGGATCGATGGCATGGCTCTGTGAGGAAATCGAAATCAAATATACAAATGCAACCAAATGTGCAAGAGAACTATTGTCACAGTTTCCATCTTCATATTTAGCTGAATGCGGATTTAGTGCCATAAATGATTTGCTGCTAAGAAGGAAAAAAAAAAAGAAAGAAAAAACAACAAGAAATCGGCTGGATATAACAAAACGGGGAGACTTGAGACTGAAATTAACTAAATTGGAACCCGACATAAAATCTCTGTGCAGAAAGCATCAAGCGCAAGGATCTCACTACATTTAAATAATATATAAGTACTAATAATTAAAATAATATAGAAAAATCTTTCATTTAAATTATTTTGTTCTTGAATTTCAGTTCTCCATTATATGTTTTGAAAATGTACATACTATGTTTGCTCAATAATTTCCTAGTGATTTTTTCCTAAAACCTATCATTCAAGTTTCTTTAATGAACATTTCAATTTTTGAATATTAAAAATTATGTATATGTTAAGAGGTGGGGCGCGAGGGGGGGGGGCATAAGAATTGTAGACAGTCTTAGGTGGGGCATAGCACAAAAAAGGTAGAGAAACACTGCTTTACATGATGTCGCAATCAACCCCAGCATGTTATGGCTGTTTGTGATTTATAAGGCAAGTTCACGTTAACTAGTTTGTAATTGCCTTTTGAACAACTGACATTCATACCATTGTTAAAAATAAATCAAGACTGTCTGCTTCCAAATCGCCTGCAGCTAATTTCGAACGCGGTATGCGGGATTGTGAATCGCTTTCGTTACCCCTACGCCACAGCGCCGGTAGTGAATTACGTTGTTGGTGCATATCCTTTACAGGACGTAGCAGTCAACCACAGCATGTTTTTGGCTGTTAGTGGTTCATGGACAAGTTTACGTTCAGTAGTTTGTTATTACTTTCTGAATGACCGGCACCATTAAAACAAAAACCAACGTAAGGCGGTCTACCGCCAAATCGCCTACAGCTGTGTTTCGAGCACAGGTGTGCGGAATTGCGAAATGAATCCGTAACACCTTCGGCATGGAGCCGACAGTGAATCAAGGGGGGAGGAAACTACACTGGTGCTGGACAGGCCATGCATTAAGGAAACCTGGAAACTGTGTAACCAAAACATCCTTTGTCTGGCTAAAGATATAGCGGCGTGGGGTGAGTTGGTTTGGGGTCTATATCTCAATGAGGGGTAAAGTGCAAAACAAGAACGAAGGAAATAGTGCACTTTATTTAAACAGATGTAAGAATTTGGCATGCAGGTTCTTCTGGCTTTATGTCATTCTTGTCGCTCTAATTTCATGAATGCATCACAGAAAAGGAAGAAACCTTATCAGCTGTAGTCACATCGATAACCTATATCTTCACATCCGCATTATTGTTAAGATTTGTGTCCACTTTTGGTGGTTAGCTTCTGCTTTACATGTGTGACCACTTCAGGTCTATGGCCCTACATCACCAAGCATATTTCCTCTCCTTAGTGCAGATGAGGGTACATTGACCATGTCACAAGATTTCAAGGACGCGTCAATAGTCCATTTTTACAAACGTAAAGGAAACCGACAATCCTGTGACAACCACAGAGGCATCTCCTTTCTCTCAATTGCAGGGACGATACTCGCCAGAATTATTCTCAATCGCCTCACAGTGAGAGTCAATGTGGCTTTGGGAAAGAACCAGGAACTTCTGAAATACAAGAGAAATGTCAGGAACAGAACTCCGAAATGTTCTCCACTTTCATTGATCTCACCAAGGCTTTTGATACAGTCAGCAGAGAAGGACTGTGGACGATTATGGCGAAATGTGGCTATCAATGAAAGTGTGTCCAAATAGTGCGGCAATATCATGATGGCTTTCAGGCGAGAGTCCTGGAAAGTGGCGAATTTTCTGAGCCTTTCATGTCACCAGTGGAGTGAAGCAAATCTGTTGCCTGCACTGTTCAGCTTTATGTTTTCAGCTATGCTGATCAATGTTTTCGAAAACAATGACATTGGAATAGACATCAACTACCGCATGGATGGAAAGTTGTTCAATCTCAGAAGGCTGGAAGCTAAAACTAAAACTAACAGCGACACCATCAGTGAGCTCGTGTTTGCTGATGATTGTGCTCTATATGCCAACTCAGAGGCGGACATGCAACACAATGTTTCAGCTTTCTTATATGCCTGTACCAACTTTGGGCTCAATATCAACTTGGATAAGACTGTAGTTATGTACCAGCAAGCTTCAGGCATTAATCTCAAACGAGCCGAATATCATAGTGAATGGTCATAGACTAAGTGTTGTGGACAAATTCACCTATCTTGGCAGCACTGTGTCACAGGCTGTCACAATTGATGACAAAGTGAATGTAAGAATCTCCAAGGCCAGCGCGGCCTTTGGCAGACTGTACAAAAATACAAGGGGCGTACATTTGAAATCCATTCGTGCCCCACCGCGCGTAATTGCGTACGTTGAACATGACCATGTCATAGTCATGTGATAAGTACTGACCAATGAATAAAAGAGCACGTGTTTATCGACCCATGATGCATAGGTTCTGTTTCTGACCGTTGAGAAATAGGCCGGGTTGATCCAAAATCGGTCCAAAGAAGCTCAAAGAGCGGTGATTCAGTTTCTTTCATTTGAAGGATGTCGACCATTGGACAATCATCAAAGAATGCAGGCAGCGTAAGATAACAATTGTGTGTCGAAGACAACACTTTTAGACTGGGCACGAATGTTTCAGAAAGGACGTCAGTTCACGACAGATTTTCGACGGCCTGGTCAAGCGCATTTTGTTGCAACAACAACAAAAAACCATCGCCAAAATTTATGCAGCAGTACAGATGAACCGTTGTCGAAGCATGCGTTCGCTAGCGAAAGAATTTGATGCGTCAATTGGGACAATTCAAAAGGTCGTTCGTAAGAAACTGCAATATCGGAAGGTGTGTTCATATTGGGTAACACGGATGTTGACCGACCACCAAAAAGAGGAACGCATAGGATGTTGTTTGAACCACTTGCTGCGTTACAGAGTTGAGAGTGATGCATTTCTCTTCCTCATAGTGGCAGGCGATGAATCATGGTGTCACCACTTTGAGTCGAGCAGCAAAAGAGAGAGCATTCAATGGAAGCATGCTGGATCACCAAAATCCAAAAATATTCAAGTTACAGGTTTCCGCTGGTAAGATTATGCTGAGGCATTTTTTAACCATGAAGGGCTATTATTGGCCGACTTTAAAGAACCTGATGTCAACATCAACTCTACCCACTACTTTCAAACACTAGACAAGCTGCAAAAAGCCATAAAAAATAAACAACCCGGCATGCTTTCTGGCGGTGTGATTTTGTTGCACGATAATGCTCGTCCACATGTCGCAAAGATTGTGCAGGAAGCATTAGCAAAGGAAGAAGTGGGAACTTCTGCAACATCAAGCCTGTAGTCCTGATTTGTCACCATGTGATTTTCATTTGTTCTGACTTCTACAAAATAATCTCTCAAGGGGCAACGATTTCATACAGATGCAGACGTAATGAACGCGGTAAACACTTTGTTCAGCGGGCAACCACAATCTTTTTTTTTGCGGACGGCATTCGCCGCCTACCTACGCAATGGGATGCTTGCCTGAATGCCTACGGTGACTTCTTCTGACCAACCCATGGTGCATAATTCATTCAAAATGAATGCTTTCTTTAATTCTACCACGCCTGTTAATGTTTCTTTCATGTGTTTGTAATGAAGCCATTGGAACAGGTTTTAAATGAACGCCCCTAATGTGTGGGGCAGAAATGGAATAAGCCTGCACACATAGCTGAAAGTCTACATAGCAGTCATACTATCCAAACTGCTATATGCTTGTGAAACCTGGACGTTTACCAACGACACGCCGGGAAATTAAACTACTTCCATACAGTCTGCCTTAGGAAGCTATTGAAGATTAAAGTGTCCATGCCCAGTATCCACACTCTACTAATGAAGGTTCAGATACGCTGGGCTGGTCAGTTGACTTGCATGCCAGACCACAGGCTCTCTAATCGAATTTTTTACGGTGAGCAGCGCTATGGTAAACGCTCCCAGGGCAGCCAGATGAACGCTTTATAGACACTGAAGATCTCACTAAAAGATTTTGGAATGCATCACGATACTTGGGAGACTGCTGCCAAAGACCGAAATTCGTGGCGTAAATCATTACGCAAGGGTGCAGTCACTTGTCAAGCAGTTTTGCCCACATCGTCAAAGAACATTTCGAGCCAAAACAGGCCTTACCAGTTATCTTAGAATTCACGGCTCCAAACTTTCAACCCCACTGGATGAAATTAATGGTCATTATCATTTTTGATGGACAGACACCAGTAAGTCAAAGATAATTTTAGTGTGCTTTTGGCTACACTTAATCAAAAGTTACTGAAATAATAATATGCCTAGATCTCTGCTACTAATTAAGGTAAATCGCAATTATATAAGCAATAAACGTGATACTCTTTTTAAAACTGCCGTCGTGACATTGAAACATATGACAATGTGTTTTGTTTGTTTATGTTTAAATGTTTCATTACGCTACTTCATTATATGTTACTTCATCATATGTTGAACTTTTTGTTGCGTAGTTATGCACCAGAGGATATAAGTGAAATGGGCCCGGCAATAAATTATACAATATACCCTTGCTGTCTTTATTTTTCAAAATAGGTTTAGTCATTGATTCTGCATTGTTAACAAATACAGACGGCCTTTAATTTGATCACCAGAAAACAGCAATTCCATATGTTAATAAGTGCCAAAATTAACCTTACCGTAGCTCAAAATACGGATCCATGACTTCTGTCACTTGCTCAACTACTTCGACGATTGTTTCTTCTTTGCGTAGAGCATCGGAGCCCATGGTATCTTTCTTTCTAGCTTTCGGTCCCATCGCTGAATTATTAACTGATATCAATCTAATTAGGGTGGAAATTAATCCTCGTAATATAAAAATAAGTTTTATTGTTGAATGCCAACTACTATCAGGTGTCAGTACACTAAATATATCATGCTACCGTTCAATTCCGCCGACGTTTTCAGTGCTTTTTGGTGCGAGTTCCTGTATGTAGAAAACGTCTCCATCTTCTTCATTTTTAGTCAATGCCAAGTGGCGCTGGCGATAATGTATCTACGCAGCCTTCTATCTCGTGTACTGCCATCATTTCTGATACGGATGCTTCTCCAAACCATGATGTCAAATTGTTCAGCATCTTCTCTCCTGGCCTACCCCTTCTTGACTTCCTCTTCAACGTTCCCTTTGTGACCTCATACTGCAGCTTTCCCCTTCCCATGATATTCCCAAAGAATGTGGACTGTCTGTTTCTGATGCGAGAAATCAGTTCTCTTTATCTTGTGCAAGATATCTTTATTACTCTTTCTATCCATCCGAGGTGATCTCATCATTCTTCTATAAAACCACATTTCCGCAAGCTTCCACATAAACATAATTCCCCACTTGTCTGCTGATTGTCCATTATTCGCTTCCATACATTAGAACTGGCTCAATATAGGTCTTAATAACTGTCAAGAACCTGGATTCACACAGGCATGCTGGCCACTTCATTCGTACCTTACGATCACAAACACGAGTGTACAAATGGTATCCATAGTAATATTTATTTTCAGTAATTCTCTCACACAGTTTTCTATCAGGCGATAATGCCTACACAGATACATATATCACTCGCATCAATCGCTCTCACAACTCAAATACATTCGCTCGCTATGTCTAACTATGTCCTTCCTAATCTAGACAGTCGCTCGGGAAATTCACACATCTGCACGCTCCAACAGTCAAGTCCGGTCTGCCTGAGTTTACAGGTCTCGCTACTCTTTGCCCCTCAATTCCCCGTGCGGTCAGCAGCACGAAGTCACGTAGTCTAGAGTCTAGTACTCGTTACCCTACAATCGTATATCGTTCAGTCTGTTTACGGGTAGTTCCCCGTGGTTAACGTTCCTTGTCCTATCCTGGTGGTAGATACTCGTTATGTCCTGGTTATGACATGTCTGTGTCCTAATTGTGTCCTGTCTTATAACTGGTTGAAGGTCTACGTCCTTCTACTGTCTCTATCTGTCTATTCTCTAATACCAGTCCTTATCTATGTCCTGTCTCTATCTATTCTCTTATACAGGTCCTTATCTATGTCCTGTCTCTGTCCTTTCCTTACTTCTGTCCTTGTCCTATTTATATCATTTACCCAACACTTTGACAATAACTCTTTTCCTTGCCTCGATTTACAAAGAACGATTGCAGAGAGTATTCTTCATGTTGTGATATTTTGAAATGCTGGTTTTGATTTGGATATTCTATTTTTAACTTCCTTAGTTCGTTCACCGTCCATCTGTTGTTACTAAAGTGCATTTACTTGTTTTACAGAGAGCTACCTACCTTGGGGTTTTGAATTTGACCAAATTTAACACGTGACTGTCAATTATGAACACATGGTAAGCCATAACAAAATATCTTGAAACGTTAAATATTAGGTTTTACAGAAGAATGTCGAAAATACATTGTGCAGCCAAAACAAGTAATTTAAATATTTTGAGAGAGACTAAGGCACAAAAACAAATTTTCATAAACGTTAGAAAGAGGCAATCAACATTCTCGCGATTTCTCTGAAGAGACATATTTGAGACAATGCCCGGATATTACATCAGCTGTTCACGCTACGGTTAACCTGATATCAATCAAGCATCTGTCGGTAGAAGCACAATCTTTTAAAATCAAAGCTAGCTTTTAATATGGCTAAGAGAAAAGTTGATTCTGAAGACAGAGCCTTTTGAAGCAGCTAGGAGGTTGAATATATGTTTACTGATATTGGCAGTAAACCAGTGTGTCTAATTTGTAGAGATTTGTGGCCGTGATCAAAGAATATCATTTGAGACGGCACTACGAGACTAAACATCAAGACAAGTTAAACAGCCTGAATGCAGAGCAAAAGCTAAACAATGTAGAAGAATTTAAGAGGCATCTAACATCACAGCAGATGTTTTTCACCAAAGCACATTCACAAACTGATGCTGCAGTCAAAGCAAGTTTTATTGTGTCAGAGGAGATCGCAAAATCAGGCCGACCATTTACAGAAGGAGAGTTTCTGAAGCGATTCATGATGAAAGTGTGTGACGTTTTGTGTTCAGACACAATGCAGATGTTTGCAAAGGTAAGACTTAGCAGAAATACGGTTGTTCTTCTTCTTCTTCTTTCATTCGCTTGAAATATGTCTATAACTGCAATGTTGTCTCTTGTATGAATCTAACAGTCTTTTTCAGTTCACACAGTGGTCCATAGAGTTTATCTTCCACTGTCGTCGCTCTAGGCCAGAAGGTTTGCCTAGATATGTTATATTTTGGGCAGTCTTGGAGTAACATAACATTTAGAGCCAGAAATATGGTTCTGAAACAACGGGAAGTTTTACGATGGTGGTTTGTCGGACCGCCGATCAACCGTTCTAAGCCGAGCTAGAAAGAAACACGTCTCGCCATCTTGATCTAAAACCGGAAACCCACGTTTTCACCCTCAGAATAATCATTGAAGACTTCGTAGAATTCCAGTCGAAATTAATCACCAACTTTGTCGACTTTCAAAAAGCCTTCGACAGTATCCACCGTCCTTCACTTTGGAACCTACTTAACATCTATGGTTTTCCTACCAAATATACCAACGTCATAAAATCTTTCTACAAAGAGACACGTTGCTGCTTAAGAACAGAAACAGGCAACTCTGACTGGTTCTCAGTCGAAACAGGAGTGAAACAGGGTTGTGTCTTATCACCGATGCTTTTTGGAATAGCTATCGATTGGGTCATGCGCAAATGCACAAACAACACAAACATGGGTACCATTGGGTTGACAAAATTCTAGAAGACCTGGACTTTGCTGACGACATAGTGCTTTTGAGTTCAACACACCCGAATGCCCAAGAGAAAATAAACCACCTCTAAAATGTTTCAGGGCAAATTGGTCTCCAAATTAACACCACAAAAACAAAGACTATTGATCTTACCAACAGTTCAGATGACACCAAATTGAACAGCTACGTTCTTGAAAAAGTCAACAGCTTCACATACCTAGGAAGCAAAATGACATCTACAGGGGACTCAACACCAGAAATATCATCTAGAATCGCACAGGCATCTAGTGCCTTCAATAAACTGTCAAACATCTGGAAGTCAAAGACACTCAGCAAACACACAAAACTTAAAATCTTTAACTCTTGTGTGATTCCAGTGTTAACGTATGGATGTGAAAGTTGGAAATCAACGGTAGCTTTAGATAAAAAATTAGACAATTTTGAGAACACATGTCTTAGAAGACTTCTAAACATCCACTGGACAGACTTCAGAACCAATTCGCAAATAAGACAAGAGACTAAGCAAGATGCAGTATCCAGTTTCATAAGAAGACGCCGTTGGAACTACATCGGTCATGTACTCAGAATGGACAAGACAAGACTCCCCTACCAAGCCCTCATATGGTCACCAGTAGGGAAAAGAAAACGGAGAAGACCAAGAGAGACCCTGCGTAGAACCATCATTAGAGAAGGCTCATTCAATGGCCAAGTAAATATCCAAGATCTACAACAGGTAGCAGCGAACCGCCAGGCATGGAGAGTCAGGACTTCTGCCCTATGCGCCACCTTAAGCTCAAGAGGAAAGACTAACTAACTAACTAAGTCTTGGAGTATGTGCTCTTCTGTCTGCGACGCCAATCCACATGTGCACATGGCTGTTTCACCAATCTTGAATTTTGTATACATGTGGTTGCGTAATCTATTGTGTCCTGTTCTGAGGCGCAGAATGATGACTTGTTCTGGTCTATCCATAACGTGGTAGTCATCTTGAGCAGGTTTTGGTGGCTTTCTGACTGATTTGATCATTCTTTTCTTTTGGTGATATGTAACGGGCACATCAGGCTGTTCTTCTTTGGCTCCTTCCTTAGCCAATTGATCAGCTCTGTCGTTTCCGGGTACTCCACAGTGGGATGGTATCCACTGTATGGTGACCTTATGCTGACTGCTAAGTTCAGAAAGTAGTGTTCTTAGTATTGGCAATTTCCCAGACAGAAGCGCCTCGAGTACTGATTTTACATCTGTCAATAGCACCACAGATTGTGTACCATTGCTGGCACCCAGTAATTTCTCTGTTGCTATCTTGATTGCCTCAATTTCAGCATCATAGTTATGGCAGTACTTTCCTGTCGGTACTCTGGCTTTGTCCCTAGTATTATTTGGGTACTCTATGTACACTCCTGCTCCTCCATTTCGGATCCAGAGGTCCTGTGGGTATTCTTCATCAAGTAAGCTGAGAGTGGCTTTTCTGCGCTGCACACTGTTCTGTTCTTCCTTGTCAAATATGCCTCTCACTTTTGTCTGGATTTGTAATGATAGTCTATGTTCATCTTTCCATGGAGTTCGCTCCGGAATAGTTGTTAGAGGGATACCAACTGTGGGCAGATCGGTGGTTTCTCTGCAGAGTCGTTTGGCTTGATGGATAAAACTACTTCTTTTCAACCGCCCCATAGCTAGGTTATCAAATTTGTTCTTCATAGGGTGACCTGGCAAGCTGAGGAACTTTTCTGCTTGCATTAGCGTTTTCGTATCTCTGCGCTCTCTCAGTGCTTGTGTCCTCCCCATCTTCTCCATTTCCACTATAGGGATTGATCTCATCCCTCCTGTGGTGACTCTAAGTTCTTGATTTTGCACCTTGTCCAGCTCTTGTAGTGTGGTGTTTGATGCCGAACAACACGCAGTTGACCCGTATTCCAGGTGTGGTCGTATGCTATGTTGATAAACTTTGCTAAGTATTTTCCCACTGGCTTTCCATGTGGTTTTACTTAGCTTTCTCAGGATGGCTATTTTCCTTCTTGCTTTTGCTACTGCTTTGTTGATGTGCTTTCTCCATGTCAGCCTGCCATCAAATGTTACTCCAACGTATGTTGGTTCTTTATCTTCTCTTAGGGGTGTTCCATTTATCTGGATTACCCCTTCCTTTTGTTTTGGAGAGAGGGTAAATAGAGTGGTGCTGCACTTTTCAGTGTTTATGCTGACACACCATCTATTTGCCCATGCAACAAATGTATCTATAGCACTTTGTAGCGATCTGGTGGCCACTGATGCATGTTCATTTGTGCTCCATAGAACCAGGTCATCGGCGTACATTGCTGCTTTATTTCCATGCGGTAGATTAGCAACGAGATCATTGATGAAGATTAGAAAAAGTGTGGGGGACAAGACTCCACCCTGGGGAACACCATGACGCAGTAGTACTTTCTTGCTCTTGAGTCCGTCTATCTGCACTCGGGCTCTTCTGTTGTGCAAGTATGCTTTCACCCATTTGTACATTCTTCCATTGACTTTGCAGTTTCTCAGTTTCTTCATCAGACCTTCTTTCCAGACTTTGTCAAAGGTTTTCTTCAGATCTATCCATGCTGCAAGCACCAGTTTCTTCTCGTGGAATGCATCCTCAATTTCTTGAGAGATGTAGGTTGTCTGATCTTCCGTAGAGTAGCACTGTTTAAAGCCAGAATGCTGTGGCACAATGATGTTTTTACTTTCAATGTATCACTGCAGTCTGTGATTGATAATACGCTCCAGTGTTTTGCAGAGACAGCTCGTGAGGCTAATTGGTCTGTAGCTAGAGGCAATGGAACTATCCTTCCCTGATTTTAGGAGGGGTATCATGATTGCTTCTCTCCAGGCTTGTCGAACACTGCCTAAGGTCCAACTGTTATTAAAGATCTGCAACAGCTTTGCTTTGGCCTCTGTTCCTAGATTCCTGATCATTTCATTGGAGATACCATCAGCTTCTGGTGACTTTCTCATTTTCAGTTTTGATATGGCTAGCTCCAGTTCGCTGATTGTGATGGGTGCCTCCTGAACCTCATGTACTTCTTCTTCTTCTTCTTCGTTCATCCGGAGTTTTTTTTCGGACGTGATTGCGTTGTGCCTGTTTACAGCAGAGCTGCGTTCTTGCGCCGTTAGGCCGGCACATCCGACTTCTGATGGCATTTATTGACCGGGTTAACCTTCCCGGGGGTTTCTTAGGACGTTTGGCTCTCACTGTTGTGGTGTTATCCCCCATCCCAGCTGGCCCATATAGAACAGCCAAAGACATCCTGGTCAGCCCTCAAGGGAAGGCAGGGGCAGACCATGGGCATTCCCCGCCATCCAAGGAGGGTTCCATACTTGCAGAGCCGACACACAGCGCTCTGGTACTGGGCTCACCCAAGGAATCGTCACGTCCTGCACATGGCTGCTTAGCCTCACTTCCGTATATTGGGCCTTCCATTCACCATAGGCTGTTCTTCCGGAAACCAGAAGTATGCAGTCTGCAGATGATATCCACACAGTGAGCTTTCGATTCGGACTTTCCACATATTGGATTTGCTATCCAAGCAATATTCCATTTCGTGCCACTAGACAATTTTTCCACCTTTTATGAAGCCCACACAGTGTGCTTTTGGTTCGGACTTTCCACATAATGGATTTGCTATCCAAGCAATATTCCATTTCATGCCTCTGGGGCGCTTTTGTAACCGACATACCTGTGGTATGAAGTCCGGCAGTCTAAATACTTCTTCATGCACCTTTAAATGTCAACCTGAATGCAGTTAAGGTAAGCTGCAGTCAACTTGAGCTTGTTGATATCTCCATAGAGCTTGTCCTCAAATGAAGCAGGTGTGGGCCAAAATATCTTTCTCTGTTCTGCATATATTGGGCACTCCTGCAGCAAATGTTTAGCTGTCATTTTACCAGTTCCACAATTGCATTCATCGGTATCTCCTATCTTTAGTTTATTGAACAAGTGGTATTTCAGCCTGTTATGTCCTGTGCGGAGTCTGAAGATTGCTACTTGTTCTCTTCGGTCGAGTTTGTAATATGCATCATCCTTCTGGTGACCTGGATGCTCTGATTCCCATTTGGTTCTATAGGTGCTTTTTATCAACCTCTTTGCCTCGTTATAGGTTATGTCTATGTCAGGCTGTGGTAGTCGTCCGCCCTCTTTTGCCAGTCTGTCAGCCTCTTCATTTCCAGGTATACTGCAATGTGATGGGATCCACTGTATTACAACTTTTTTTGGATTTCTGGCATAGACCATGGAGTGCTGCTCTTAGGTCAGCTATTTCTGTGCTATTATTGCTCTTCAGTATTGAGACAGCTGACTTTGCATCTGTGAAGATAGCTATTTGCTTCTCTTTATTTTCCTCCATCAAGAGCATTTCTGCTGCAGTTTTCAGAGCCTCTACCTCTGCTTTGAAGTTACTTGAAAACTTTCCAGTTGCCATTGAATGTGTTTTTTTCACTCCATTTTTTAAATTTAGGAGAATTCCTCCTCCTCCATTCTCTATTGAATTTTTGGCTGATCCATCTGTATATGCATGGGTCCAATTGCTGCTTGGGTAATGTTCTTTTATGTAGTTTAGGGTTATTTCTCTTCTTTCGGTTTCATGCTGAGTGTTCTTTTTCTCAATACCAGGAATGTTTTCTATCATCTCAGGCAGTTGCTGCTGTCTCCAAGCTGGGAACTTGTGTGCATTGTAAATGGGTTTGACTGTTGATATGTTAAGTATAGGATCTGCCCTAATCCTTCGTTTTGCAGTTTCTACAAAGTTGCTACGCTTCAGTCTTCCCTTTCCAAAACCACTAAACCTTTTATACATAGGGTGGTCTGTCAATCTTCTAAATTTTTCTGCTTGTTGCTGGGCTCTGCTATCTCTTCTATCCTGCATTGGTTGTAAACAAGTGATCTTTTCTAGTTCATTAATAGGCGTTGACTTCAGGCTTCCAGTTATGATTCGCATTCCTTGGTTTTGGACTCTACTTATTTTTTAAAGTTTGACTTAGCTGCTGTTGCCCAAGCTGCAATGCCATATTCCAGTACTGGCCTCACCCATCCAGTATATAACTTCTTGAGAACTTTCTCATCTGCTCCCCACGTTGTACCAGCAAGCTTTTTCATGATTGCCATTCTCTGCCTTTCTCTTGTTCGATTGTTCTCAACCTGTGTCTTCCATGTCAGGCGACGATCAAACGTGACTCCTAGATAGTTTGGATTTTCTTCATGGCGCAATATTTTTCCATTCAATACCAGCTTAGGTTGCTGAGTTTTATTTGAGAGGGAGAACACTGTGCATGTTGTTTTCTCCTCACTTATCTTCACTAGCCATGATTTTGACCAGTCCTCTAGCGCTAATAAGGCTTGCTGTATTCTGCTGTTAGCTGTACTAATATATTCTTTAGATGTCCATATGGCTAGGTCATCTGCAAAGGAGGATGTGTGTACTCTGGCTGGAAAATTTTCCGTGATGTCATTTATATATGCTAGGAATAATGTTGGTGAAAGAACTCCTCCTTGGGGGACACCTTGCTCCAACAGCATCAGTTTGCTTGTTTGTCCTTGTACTTTTGTCCTGACAGTTCTGTTCTCAAGGTAGTGGCTGATCCATTTATACATTTTTCCACAAACATGCATTTTTTGCAGTTTTACTTTCAGTCCTTCCTTCCATACTTTATCAAATGCTTTTTCTAAATCTATCCAGACTGCTATTGTGTGCTTTTTCTCTTGGAAGGCATCCTCTATTTCCTGAGCTATATAGGTTATTTGATCTTCAGTGGATCTGTACTTTCTGAATCCTGCTTGGTGTGGTGTTAAGAGTTTGTTTTCTTCCAGATGCCATGTTAGCCTGCCATTGATAATGCGTTCCATTAATTTTCCTACACAGCTAAGTAGACTGATAGGTCGATAGCCATTTGGTTCTTCCAGGTCTTTTCCTTTCTTTGGGACTGGTATTAGTATAGCTTCCTTCCATGCCTGTGGGACTATTCCCCTCTTCCAGCTGTTATTTAGGACTGCTAGTAGTTTCTTCTTTGCCTTGGTGCCTAGTCCTATTAGCATTTCATTTGTGATTCCATTCTTTCCTGGCGATTTCTTCTTTTTTAGGGTATTTATTGCCTGTTCCATTTCTTCCATTGTTAGATTTGCCATCATATATTCTGCTGCTGTCTCTGTATTTCTATGATGTATCTGTTTGTCTTTGATTGCTTTCTTCTGTTCGGTTGTAATATCAATGTGGTTTGCATTTGCATAGTGTTCCATTAGTGCATTTGCAGCCTTTTTTCCTGTAAGCAAGGCATTTCCTTGTTTATTTGTTATTTGTTTGTTTCTAGGTCCTTCATTGTTCATGGCTTTCACTAGTTTCCATAGTTTGTTTCCATCCCTGTCAAAATTCAGGTTTTCTGTTTTTTCCCTCCAACAATCTCTTGTTGTTTGATTTACTGTTCTTTTATATTTTGCTGAGATGGCCTTGAGAGAGATGTTCGCTTCAATTGTTTGTTCTCTCTCTGCTGTCTTCCTGGCATCTTCAACTTTGTCCTCCAAACTTTGTAGTTCTTCAGTCCAGTATGGTTTGTAATTTTTCCTCGCTCCTCTTGGAATGGACTCAGTGGCTGCTTGTATTATCGCTCTGTTTAGACTTTCCACCATTTGCTTTATGTTGCCATATCGTGTATTTATGTTTTCACAATATTTGTCTGTTAGTATGGCAAATCTGTCCCAGTCTGCTCGTTTGTAATTCCAGCGGGGCAAGGGCTTTTGCTCCTGTGGAACATACTCCATATTCATTACAAGCTTGATTGGTCTGTGGTCACTACCTGCTAATTGGTCCATCACATGGCGATCGATTTTGTGGAGGATGTCTCCTGTGCAGAAAGCTAAGTCTGGAGTAGAAGTGGTAAGCCATCTTCTGGAGTAGAAGCTCGGTGTGTCGTCCGCTTTGTTGAGTAGATGGAGATTTGAGTCTATTTCCCAGTCCTCTAATTCATCTCCTCTTTTGTCAGTATCTGGGTATCCCCATCTATCTGAACGGCTATTAAAGTCTCCGACAATAATGCAGTTTGGTTGTCAGAGATCACAGATACTTCGCTGCAAGGTATTGTATTTCGTGTAAGTATTAGAACTCCTCCTTTGTGTCCTTCGCGGTCGAAACGTGTGGCCTGATATCCTCTGACTGAGAATTTGCGATTGGCGTTGAGGTGTGTCTCTTGAATGCATGCCACATCTATTTTATCTTTATGAAGACGCTGTGTTAGGGACTCTTTCTTCTTGTAAACTCCTTCGGCATTCCACTGTAGTATGTTGAGTGTCCGGGGTATTTGGTCAATAGCTCTTAACCTACTCCTCTGTGCCTTGACTCCACAGCACAGGGGAAGGTGACCACCAGTAGTCATGGGTGGACCCCCTCGAGGCAGGGGGCCCGGCACTATCGCCGCCTGATGGGACTTCGCGGGATTAGCACCATAACGATTAATTTGGATTTGTGACATCATGAATTAAGTTACGTTGCACTTATTTGTCAAGCCTGTGGCTCAGTACATCCGATTTCGACAAGCATTTATTCGGGATGCTTTCCCTAGCCTTTGACTGTCCCCAGTCTACCTACAAGGCAGCAGGTTTTACGTTGCACTGCTTTGTCAAGCCTGTGGCTCAGTACATCCGATTTCGACAAGCATTTATTCGGGGTGCTTTCCCTAGCCTTTGACTGTCCCCAGTCTACCTACAAGGCAGCAGGTTTGTGTGTCTCTTCGTCTGGTCCCTCTCCCTTGACCTGTCCGACATGGGTGGCCCTACCAGTAGCTGTGCTACCGTCGGCATAGCTCTTGGGGTCATTGGGACGCTCAAGCCCCTCTAACTCGTCACGGTGGACACACAGCAGAGGGGGAACCTCATGTACTATTTCCTTCTGCCCCGTATGTTGCTGTTTCTCTCGAATCTCTTGTTGTTTCTCTGGACTAATTTTGATATTGTTATCTTGTGCGAATGAGTCCACAAAATGGTCAGCTGCTTGCTTTCTTGTTAAGATGTTTCCATCTTTATGTAGTGCAATTTTTTAGTTTCTCCCTGTGCCCTCATCGTTAAGTTGTTTTATTAGCTTCCACAATTTCCTTGTGTCTCTTTCAAAGTTCAGAGACTCCGTTTTCTCCTGCCAGCTTTTCCGTCTAGCCTGCAGCTTGGCCCTTTGGAATTTGGCTTTTGCATGCTGGAATTTATTGTGGTGCTCTTGGCTGGGTGTGGCCTCTGCTTGCTTTCTACACTCTTCCACATCATTATGCAACTGTTCCAGTTCACTACTCTAGTGGGATTTATATTGTTTACGGGATCCTCTTGGTACTGTTTCTCGCGCTGCCTGCAATATGCATTTCCCAAACTCTTCAACTACTTTATTTATGTCTTTCTCAGTGTAAAATGTTAAACTCCAGGTGTGGTGAATGAAAAGCCAGGTCAGGTGTAGTTGTAGTGTGCCATGATCTCGAGTAGAAAGTATGCGGGTCGGACGGCTTGTTAATCAAGATGAATCTATTCTCATCCTGCCAGTCTTCCAGTCTCTCTCCTCTCTGGTCCATGTGATCATAGCCCCAGCTCTTCGAGTGGCTGTTGAAATCGCCACACACAATCAGTTTTTCTGTTAATGGTAGTGTGTCCAGTGCCTGTGGGCGGTCGTTTGGACAGTAGTAATTGATCAGATGTAGGCCTGTATTGCCTGCCTTAAGTTTGAGTGTCTGATACTCAGCCCCTTCCATGTAGACTTCGATTTTGGAAGCAGTGATGTTATTTTTGACAAGGGTCAGTATCCCACCTTTTCGCCTGTCCTTTCGGTCAGACCGGTAACACTGGTAGCCTCTGATTTTGAAGGCTATATTTTCATTGAGGTGAGTTTCTTGCAAGCAACATACACTTACTTTTTCTTGGTCCAGGATGTTTTCTAATTCTCTTTCTTTTTTGTTGCTGACTCCCTCCACATTCCAATGCATTATTTTAAGTCTTTGTTTAGTATGGCCAGCCGTTCTATTCTCATGTCCCCTGTTGATCGGGTTTGTGAGATGGCCACTGATGTTAAAACACAGATGATCGAAAAAGGCACAGACTTTGTTGCATTCTCCCTTGCTGTCGATGAAAGTAATGACACGACTGACACTGCACAGCTCGTCATCTTCATCCGTGGAGTGGACTCCAGTTTGAATGTTCTTCTTCTTCTTCTTCTTCTTCAGCGTTCCGAGCCATTGAGGTTCTTTGCTGCAAATACAATCCGTCTCCATTCGTCTCTCTGGTGGACCTTCTCTTGCCAGTCGTTGATTCCAAGTGCTTGTAGGTCTGTACATGTATTATCTCTCCACCGCCTTCTTGGTCTACCTCGGGGTCTACGGTCATTTATTTCCTGAGTGTAAGCGAGTTTTGTTTCCCTATTATCTTCCATTCTTTCTATATGCCCCAGCCATTGTAGTCTATTAGCCTTCATGATACCAGTGATTAGCGGGGACTTAAACAGATCATAAATGTCTTTGTTACTTCTTCTTTTCCACTCTCCACTTTGTGTATCCCTAATGGGTCCAAAGATGCGTCTTAAAATTTTGTTCTCAAAGGTTTGTAACAAGGCTTCGTCTCCTTTCGTTGTACTCCAGGTTTCAGAGCCATACAGCACAACTGGTCTGATCAGTGTTTTGTATATTGTGATTTTGGTGTTACGAGATAGCGCCTTTGATTTTAGTAGATGTTGTAGTGCATAGTATATCTTATTTCCAGAGTTGATTCTAGTTTGTATTTCTTCCCTTATGATGTTGGAGCAGTTGAAGATCGTACCCAGGTATTTGTATGTTTCCGTTCTTTTAATGGTCATATTATCTATTTGTATGTGGCCAGAGTTTCTAGCCATTCCGTCTCTTGAAATTACCATATATTCTGTCTTATCTTGGTTGATAACCAGCCCCATCTGTTGGGCTTTTTCCTTTAAATGAGTCAATATTTCCAATGTCTTTTGTTCACTTTGCCCTATAATATCTATATCATCTGCATAACCAAGCAGCTTGGATGTTCCTCCAATATCACATTCCTCCTTTACCTTCCTTACAACTTTCTCTAGAGCCAGATTGAAGAGTAGCGGCGATAGTGCATCACCCTGTTTCAAGCCAGATGTTATTTGGAAGGGGTCTGATTTCCTGCCTTTATATGTTACTATATTATAAGTATCTTCCATGCATAGTCTGGTCATGTTGATTAACTTCCTTGGTATTCCAAATTCCTGCATAGCATTCCATAGACTATTCCTATGGACACTATCATAAGCCTTTTTAAAATCCACAAAAATGTTATGGAGATCTCTTTTATATTCCCAATGTTTCTCGGCTATTTGTCGTAAGATAAATATCTGATCTATTGTTGATCTGTTTTGTCTAAAACCCGCCTGGTAGTCACCTAATATGTCTTCTGAATATGGTTTTAATCTATTTAGTAATACTGCGGATAGTATCTTATAGCTTGTGGACAGTAGTGATATTCCTCTATAATTTCCACATTGGAACTTGTCTCCTTTCTTAAAGATAGGTATCAATAATGACTCTTTCCAGTCATGGGGTAATTCTTCTGTCCTCCAGATTTTTATTATTAGTTCGTATAGCTTTAGATGTAATGCATGGCCACCTGCCTTTATAAATTCAGCAGCAATTCCATCAGTCCCAGTTGCCTTATTGTTTTTAAGTCGTGTGATTACATATAGAATTTCTTCAAATGTAGGTTCTTCAATTTGTGGTTCGCATGTTAGAACCTCTTCCTGTGAGAAAATGTTACTTGGAGCTTCACAATTTAGTAATTCAATAAAATATTCTTTCCATGTGTTGCACATTTCCTCATTGGTATTTATCATATTCCCATTTTTGTCTTTTAAACCATATGTGTTTTGTTGGTGCCCTCGTTTCATTGACTTCAGTTCTTTAAAAAATTTTCTGGATTCATTTTTCTGGTGATTAGTTTCCATATCTTTGATTATATTACTCATATATTCTCGCTTCTGCTGTCTGACTATTTGTTTGAATGTTACAGAAGAAATATTGGACATGAAATCCATGCATGGGACAACGACGGGAAAAGACATATTTGACAACGGATGTCAAAGTTTAACCAACATGAACCTGCCTTGGGACAAACTCGTTGGACTGACAACAGATGGAGCACCGGCGATGTGTGGCGGAAAAAGTAGACTAGTTAAGATGCAGGAGAACTGTACTGGTGAATTGATAGCATTTCACTGCATCATACACCAAGGATCGCTGTGTGGTAAAGTTCTCAGCGTGGAAGATGTAATGAGCATTGTAAGACAAACCATCAACTTTATCAGATATCATATTAATGTTTAAGAAAGGTTTAATTTTCGGCTTATTGAATGTTTATCTTGTCCGGCCTGCAACCTTACGTGTGATTTGAGTGTTGGCCCTCTGAGCGATTGAGTTTGATACCCCTGCTCTAGACAGACCGAAACTCGATGATGTCGCCTCACTGAAGCAACAGGTGTACTTCAACACACGGCCAACTAAACTGAAAGCTCTAGCCACACCGAAACTCGATCATGCCGCCTCACTGAAGCAACAAGTGTACTTCAACACACGGCCAACTAAACACTTTTACATAAAGGAGTCACCATTAGCTGATCACGGCCTGTAAATGTTTTTTTTTTCTCATGCTATGCTAGTGGTCTAACCACGAGGGGAAATCAATAAGTAAGTCACAAATGGCTGTAGAAAAATAACTAAATATGATAGCAAATTGAAACCAATTTATTTGTATACATTCGCATTCAGCTTCGGCGTCATTCGCGAAATGTCTCCCGCCAAGCTGAGTTTTCACTGGACCAAAAAGGTGGAAATCGCTAGGGGCTAAGTCGGGGCTGTAAGGTCTAGAACTTCCTATCTTAGTTGATTAATTTTCTCCTGAGTGTGAAGTGAAAACGTGGTTTAGAAAACAGAGCACGCAGTTCTATGCAATGATGGTGGAAATTATGTTGCGAAATAAAGGGACAATGTATGTATAAAAATAAACTGGTTTCAAGATGTTATTAATTTAGTTATTTTTCTACAAACATGTGATTTATTTATTGGCTTCCCTCGTCGTTCCCCAGCGATTTATATTTATAAAAGACAGAGCACACATGGTCTATGCCTAATGCAGTGATGCAAATCCATCCATCATGTGCCATGCCGATAAGTGTGGGCGGTCATGATTCGCCATTTCACTCGATCACCAGAGTCGTGGATGAGCTCAGTGTTCTTGTCTCGACCATGCCACGCCGCCAAGCCATCCAGGTGTATACTTCTCTGCCTTCCCCTTGTTCTCTTCCCCTCAATCTTGCTAGTTGTCACCAAGTTCTCCAAATTTATTTCTTCTCATAAAATAGTTCCCAAAAACTGTTGACAGTCTACGTCTAATTTCTCTATTAGAGTACGATTTTCATTTGTGTCTTGTAGAGACTTGGTCATTGGTTTTTCTGTCTGTTTTTCAAAGGATGCTACTTTGGAAATGGCGATTCTTGTTCTAATCTCTTCAAGGCATCACCCATCAGATGTTACCATTGCTCGCTCGCTTTGAACTCAGGCGAAGTCCATATACAGTACTTCTAGTAGTTCTGGGCTGTATAGTGTATTTTGCGTGTGGATTAGCTTTCCCTAGTGTACCTCGACATCAGGTGAACACACTCCGACTTCAGAGGTATTTGTAATTTACGTTACCAAGTCAAGGACGATAGGTCAACATTTTATTTCAACTGCCCGGTGTAGGGGTTGAACCCCTTACCTTAGCATCAGTATACCAGATGTTTAAGAACTCGCTTCCTTATCCATTTGACCATGCTGACCTACTGTTCCGAGATAATTGTACCGATTCACTTGTTTAAGAATATTCCCATTTACTTGTATATTACATTGTGGTATTTCGTTCTTCCCAGTGACGATCATAAACTGTGTCTTCTTACAATTTCTAACCCTAGTTGTTCACTGTGTGTAACAGTTGCATCTACTAAATGTTGCAGATCCTGCTCATTGTCTGCAATCAACACTGTTTCATCCGCATGATTGATTGATTGATTGATTTAGGAACCGACATCACGGCATTCGGGACATTCCTATAAGCGCTCCGTCCCCATCCTCAGCAGCCAGCGAAGAGTTCCAACACTAATAGTTCCAGTAGCAATCTGATGATATGTCCGTCTCGCCTTTCCTCCAAGCGCCGAGCGTCGGCCAGATCCCCTCGTCACACCTCGCTGTCTCATTCTTACCAGACTATGGTGATCCATCTGCTCCTCCGAGGTGTACACGTGCTCCCACAAGGCCGCAACCACGTCTGCCTTGTCATGCATCAATACTCCACCAAGTTTTGCCGAGCCAACCAATCTGTCCGCCTGTTCATTCCCCAGCACACCGGCATGCCCAGGAGAAAAGATCCAGGTGATGCTTACTACCCGTGACCTCCGAAGCGAAGCAAGCCACTCTGCACGAAGCTTGCCTGTTCTCACCCTTCTCAGCATGCTTTCTGAGTCAGTTACAATCACAATGTGTGTATGTATCGTGTTTTCTATCCAGCGGAAAGCTGCACTGACCGCCTCCACCTCCATTCTTAAGCTAGATGTAGTGTTATCATATGCCAGGCTCTCCTGCACCAAACGCCGACCATTAGTTTTTGCCAAGAACCCCCAGAAATCATCCGCATATCTAATGGTATTGATTTTACGCCCCCCAATGATGATTCCTTGTATATCTTCTATATTTCTTAAAATATGTTCACTGTACAGAAAGTCAAGTACATAACAGGAAACACTAAATATGATCTGTGTAACATTGAAAAATGACGTCAATACCCATTAATAAATCAAAGAATATTGTAACTATTCCTGACTTTGGAATAAATATACTGGTTTTACTAATCACAGTATAAGACAGTACAATCAGATGTACAACTATTTTGCTTAATTACATTGATCAGTATTATAGTATAATGGTATGTGATATCAACTGAGTGGAACAGGACACATCAATATATCACATTGTGTCATTATGGATTGCATTAACATCAGGCCTGTTAAACGGAGCCAATAAATGACATAACGGAACTCTTGTGTGTTGAAGGTAGAATAGATGTTTAAGATTTATCAGAAGACACAACAATGAATGTCCTCTATGCTTGAAAAATTATTAGCATAGTTTATATCTGAAGCGCCGTCGATCTCTTAAAATGTTTGAAGGAATTGGTACCTCCGCCCTTCTTATTTATGTGTCGCTGCTTGTTGTTGTCCTGATTGCACTGACACTTATAGTTCTGCTGATTCATTCTGGACTGTTGCGTTCTGTGGATGACGTTGGAACTGGGAAACCACCGATCGGTCAAGCGACCATTGCTTACAAATTTCAGAAAGGACCTTACGGCTCGGCTGGCCAAATATTTACCGAGGCAGCATTAATTGCACCCGACAATAAAGCTTTAGGCATTTATTATGATGATCCAGATAAGGTAATATGTTGTCCACAATCTTAATAATTAAGTTAATATAATATAACAAGGATTGAGATTTGTTTCAGTTTAGGAGGTGAAATTGAAATCATAATTGATAAAGTAAGTTAAGCTTAGTATGTAATTTAATAATTGAACCATTAGTTCATATATACAGACCCAAAAGCACTTGGAATCAACGACTGGCAAGAGAAGGTCAACCAGAGAGACGAATGGAGACGGATTGTATCTGCAGCAAAGAACCTCAACGGCTCGGAACTCTGAAGAAGAAGAAGAACCTAGTTCCTTTCCGAACTTTTCGTTCACTGCTTCATCGTCTTCTCCTGCATAGTAATACTCTTCATCTGCTGGTTCACCTTCATAGATTTATATTTATATGATGGACAGTCACTCAGTGAATGTGAAATTGCTGTGACACTTTGATCTGTTCATTATTTTGTATTGAGTGGATTTTGTGACACAAGTACTATCCAGTAGTTACTCCTCAAGTCATTTGTCATGCTGGTAGTCAATCATGTATGTCAGCTGTCAGTTAAGCATGCTTAGTAAGTTATACATTGTTATCCTTTCGGGCGCCAGAAATCTGAAAGAAAGTAATAAGGCAGCAGGAAGATGTAGAAAACAAAGGATAACATTTTTTTAACATCTGATATCAGTATTATCAGTTTGTTGTGGTTTAAATGGAACTTCACAAATGTCAGAATTGGGTGCATTTTAGTAGAATCTTGTATGTAATAAAACATGCATTAACCTAGTACATATGTTGAATTCACATAACCAACAACATCATTACACTCCAAACAAATCCATCAATTCTCTGTCACCCCTAATATATATCAATAATTGAAAGATATTTATGCTAATTGTTCATTTTATAGACTGGCTTTGTACACACAGTCCCTATTTGCGAAAGTTATTTATGCTAATTGTTCATATTGTAGACTGGTTTTCTATACACAGTCCCTGTTTGTTACATTCAGTTGTCTATTGACATGTTTTCCAAATCCAGGCTGTCTTTGGCTGGTTACCACATCACTTGTCATGTAGATGGTACTACCTGCTTTCTGTTAGCGCCGAATGTTGAGCGGCGCTTACCAAACCTGACACCCCACAATGTGCCAACAGCTTTGGGCAGAAGAGCGCAATTGGTAGGGCACAAGCCTTATCCCGGTGTGCGGAAATGCAACTTAAAGACTAAATGGCAGGGCAGACCAGGCCCTAAGCCTTGGTTGGTAACTGGTCTAGGATCGAAGCTCCGACAGGCGGACAGTTAGAGCATTGCTTTACTGATCCGGCAGCTTCTGCAGCTTGTCTTGTTCCAGAAGAATTGGTTTCACCTTTCCTATGGAGTAAACTTGACAGGCCGAGAGAGGGATCATGCTGCAGGGGCAACACATGGTCTCTAAATTCAACCCAGGCTTTCTGTTATGGAGAGATAACCCCATTTTACAAACTATCGTCTGTCAAGACGGCAAGGTGCCAGTCTTGTCTGTCATGTCCTCATTCAAATATGTCATTTACAACTGATAGTGTTCAACACATATCCATAAATAGTGACCTCAATAGATGCTGAATTGTTGAGTAGTTTTAACTCTTTATATTCCAAATAATCATTTGGTCAGTATCACAGTATATCTACTTCCCCAGACATTTCCAGGCACCCATTTTAGGCTGGGTTGGCCTGGGAGCCCTCAGTACTCAGCACTCAGGCTCATTTAGCCACTACGCAGCCATGGCTCCCACTTACATTTATTGTTAGGAATAACTTTAGGAGATGCCATTTGTTCATATCTTCTTTTAATTGTGTATGTTTTATTACAGGTGGATTCAAATGAAACACGTTATTTGGTGGGGTCAGTACTGTCTGAAGGCCCCACAGCTGTCAATGAAGATTTGTTGAAAAAATTCACAGATAAAGATTTTAAAATACTTCATCTTCCTGAGGTAAGTCCTCTGGATTATTATTTTTATTTTTAATTGAGGTGTGGGGGTTGTTGTTGTTGTTGTTGTTGTTATAAATGAGCAATAATTTCCATATTTCTCTGAAACACAAAACCACTCTTTGTTGACTTCATAAGTTAAGATTAAAGTGAAAGAATATAAGATTCTCATGAAAAACATATGTGATGGTATAAAGGCATAACATTCAGTCTAGTCTCAATTTATGGCAACTGTGGATATTATAACGCAGATTACTGTTAAAATGCTGAAGAAATGTCAAACAGACCTTTTTTATTTTTGGGCATTTTGTTGGAGTATTATGACAGTAAAATACCTAAACCTGTCAAGGAAACATGACCAACCAAGGCCTAAAGCCAGCCAGTCCATACATGCTGTGCTGAATGATGACCTGGTGTCATCCAGATATGCCTCTCCACAGACGTGAAGTTCCAGTACTGGCTGCACACACTGCTGGTTTCTGAGTCCTTTAGTACAGCTTTCCATAGAGATGGTATTTTGGTATGTCGAGAGAGAAATCTCTAGACCAACCTCCCTCTGATAGGTACATGCCTTTTTCAGGACTCCGATGATCTGAACACCGTGCATGGGACTTAAGTTAAAACCCAGTTTTCAAGTGGATATTCAACCATCCATCTAACTAATACTAAACCCCTGAAGTGAATATTCTTTTTGTTGATAGATTTTCATTTTTTTTTTTTTTTGTAAATTTGGCCTACACACCAACCTATTTTTGAACATACTCTTTTTTGTTTTAAACTAACAAGAGATTTTCAACACATGCCACAAGCAGCTGGATCCTCCTGTTCTTTTCACCCTTGTCAGAAAAGGCTAAACATTCAATCCACTCCGCGGGGATCAGAGTGAGATTTGTCATCCTCTACAGAGATTACCTGTTGATGTACTGATTCTGATTCTAATTATATATAATGTTTAATTATTATGAGAGTAATAACCGATCTTTACTATTGTCCAGGTAACAACTGTTGATATATTGATTTTTCATGTATGATGTTTAATTATTATGAGCCTATTAACCGATCTGTATTAATGTCCAGGTAACTTATGCAGTCCAAACCAAATTCCCACATATTACAACACTGTCAATCCTGATAGCTGTCCACAAAGCCTATCCAAGACTGAAGAATTACATTGAAGTAAGTCATTGTGTTGAACAATTTATACTGTTGACTTTGTTTTAACAACACATTCCTTCACATATTGCTGTCGTATAGCATCTACCAAAACCATTGACATATATCCAGTAATTTGCAGGTAACTTTGTCTTAAGTTGATCAGACATAAAAATAGCTGCCAAGATTTATTTCAGGAGATAGTTAACCATGTAATTTTAAGCATATTGTCCTTTCTGTGCCATATTGTGTTGGGCATTGTGGGCTTAATTCAATATACTCATGCAAGATACCTTCATGGCAAGTAAATAAATCATTTACTATTATTTTGATGTCAACACAATCAAGTTGTGCTGGTGTTGTAGTTTTCTAATCATGCTTCATCAGGGATGTCTGTATTCTGCCAATTGCATCAGTGTTGCATGTCACCACTGGACTATGATGTTCCTGGGTTGACGTCCCTCAAAACCAAGGTTTCTCTTTCATGAATCTTCATACTGTCAGTTATGGCCAGGCTATGACAGCCTTCTCTTCTGTATTGCTTTATGTTCCTTTATTTCTGTCAGGATATTATCTTTTGTTTATTTTTTTTAAGACCAACTAAAGTCCAGCATTGAATCATTCTACAAAAGTTGTACAATCGCATTCCATTATTTCTTTACTGGTTTGAAACCAAAGATGGAATCACTTTGCCACACCAGGCAGTTAAGTGAATTTTGCTGTGGGTTGGGGGAGAAAGATGCAGTGAGGAATAGCGATTGTCACCTCATCTATAAAGCTGTGACCTAGCATGTTAATTTAATAGTATCATATACCTCTATATGAGTGTCTTCTGTGGGATTACCTTTGCCTTTTATACATACATTTTCAGTGTCTATGGATGATTTAAGACCCTCAACTCAACCAAGCCCTCCTATCCTTAGCTATCCCATGCTGCTCCGTCCATGTCCTCCCCATATTAATTTATGTTTCTATTTCTCTTCTGCAAGTGTTTTTAGGTCTTCCTCTATTTATTTTTCCCTGTGGATTCCATAGGCCTTTCTAGTTATACTCTCAGTTCTCAGTTTATTCTTAATTGTATGTTCAATCCAGCGTCACCATCAGTTCTTCACCTCTTGTTTCACTAGCATTTGTCTGGTTCTCTTTATCAGCTCCATATGTTTTATGTACCTAAGAAGTAATAACCAAAAACTGGTGATCAGGACTCAGGTTGTGGAGATAGAACTGTACTAGATACACTGCTTCTGCTGGTGATGAATCCTTAAGAAGCCAGAATGATTCTGCTTACCTGCAGGTGGATTTACATTAATTTGTTGATTTATAATCTTAAATATCAACAAATGGGACAAAGATGCAGCAAAAGATATTAATGTAGCCCGCAACTCACATCTTGACTGCTGGTATCAAGGTTAGCAAGCTATAGTTTTAATGTTTAGCCATTAGTTTACTAATTCCACAAATATTGATGAATCAGTTATCAGTTGGGGTATCTTCATTGCACTCCGGACATGTCCATAGGTGCTCAGATCCTCCCCCCAGCATATGCATCAGCGTCCGGTGGCTAATAGTGCCAGTTCTGTGTAGGTTGACGAGGCGCTTTGTTTTCCCGATGTACCTCTCGCGTCTGGCTGTGCCGATTCTTACTCCCAAGTCTTTCATCCTGGACAGTGATGTGGAATCACTGACGTCAAAGTCCTCTGTTCTCGCCATATCTTTGAGGACGTTAATAACATCGGCACGATCCATGGGCTGGCCATCTACAGGGGGTGCAGAGCCAGCCAGTTTATCAGCTCGTTCATTTCCCTCGACTCCATGTCCCGGGACGAAGATGAAGGTGACTTTATGGACAACAGACTTCCGCAGCGACTCAGTCCACTGTCTACGTACAGATCCAGCTTCGACCTTCTGAATCATGCTCATTAAATCACTTAGTACACCATCCATCCATCATGTGCCATGCCGGTAAGCGTGGGCGGTCATGTTCTGCCATCTCACTCGATCACCAGAGTTGTGGATCAGCTCCGTGTTTCTGTCTCGACCATGCCACAAGGCCAAGCCATCCAGGTACTTGCTTCTAGGTCTTCCCCTTGGTCTGTTCCCCTCGATCTTACCAGTTGTCACCAAATTCTCCAATCCATTTCTTCTCATAACATGCCCAAAAAATTTTGACTGTCTACGTCTAATTTCTCTAATCAATTTACTTAGTACACACACGTTGGTATAATGCTTTGATTCTAGCCATATTAAAACTGTAACTGCCATCAACTCCATCGTCATGCTGCTCGTGGTCATAGAGTGGGCACCACTGGATTCTTGAATGGTTCGGCCCGCTGAACGGGCTGTAAATGCCCACGCACTTCTCTGCTGCTTTACAACAGATCCATCTGTATAGATGAGCACATTAGGGCTATTTGAGTGTTCATAGATGAGCACGTTAACCTCAGCATTGACAGCGGCAGGGTTCTGCTCTCTGCACCGTCTGTCGAGTGTGATAATACAGGAGAAAGTGCACTCAAAAGCTGGAGGCACCGGCACCCATTCCTTGCCGGGGTTGATACTGGTAAGACTGCAGACCTGTCTGACGACATCTTCCGCCCGACCCATCCATGATTTGCCCCTCTTTAGCCTGTCACCCTTTTCTCTGAATATAGCGTCGTGCAGATGGTGCTACTCATCTGCACTTATTTTTAAGTATGCACGAGCTCTCCAGATCTTGATCCTGTGTTCCATTGTCGGGAAGTCAAGGAGGTATCTCATTGCTACACAGCTGGTGTCTCTCGTGCAGCCCAAAATGATGCGCATGGCTTCGTTTTGTACCTTTTCAAGTCTTCCAATCTGTGTAGGGCTGACAGTGAGGATGGCCAGGGCATACTCGATGCGTGAAAGCACAAGTCCTTGGAACAGAAGTATTAGCAGTCTTTGCTCGATATTGGCAGTCATGACTCTCATTGCTGACAAACCTTTTTGAGCTTTCGTTATGACATAATCGACATGATCTCTGAAGGACAGGCTACGATCAAGCCTCACGCCAAGATATGTCATTGACTGGGTTCTACTCAAAATGCTCCCATCCATTCTTACTGCCGGCATGTCTGTTTTCACAATATGGTTGTTTAGGGAGAACCATGTAACCGATGCCTTTGCAGGGTTGACAAGGGCATCAGCATCAGCACACCATGAGGAAATTTGATCTAGTTCGCCTTGCATATCATTGGCAACCGCCTGTCTATCTCGACCCTGTCGATACACGAGGATGTCGTCAACGAATGACAAAGTCCTACCCCTCCCGTCCAACTGTTGTTCAGTGATCGGCACCGTATACACGTTGAATAGTACTGGTGACAGTGGTGAACCCTGCGGCAATCCTGGACATATCGTTATCGGCTCAGAAGACCAACTCCCGCATCTTAGCACCACCTTCCTTTGGAGCAGAAGTCTGGTGAATATTTCAAATAGTCAAATATTGATGAATGTAACCGTGAATGGTAAACTGATAGCTAAAGATCTGCTGCAAGGGTGTCCAACATATGCAGAACAGATAGAATTATTTTATCCTACACCTACAGTATTTGAGGACAAACTCTACGGAGAAGTCGACAAGTTCAAGATGACTGCTACTGTTTTCTGAATATGCTCAGGTTGACAATTTAATGTGTATGAAGAAGAAGAATCTATAGTTTACTAAGACTTACTTCACTTCCAAATGTTATCTTGGAAACAGGTTGCATCACAGTAGTCTGGCTATGAGAATATGTATAGAAGAGGGATGATAAACCCAATCATAAAAGATGCTTGGCTGGAGTTGTATGTTTGGGCCGGAAGTGTTCAATATTGCAGCTTTACTTTAAATGGGCACATTACAACCAGTGTCAAAATGACACAATGGCGAATGAAAAAACAAAAGAAGATCATGAAATATTATCAGTAAATAACCAACTGTTTTCTCCTGCTGCTCCTAAACTAACAATACAAAATAATTATGTGAAACATGGTTTTGAGTGCATTAATGTCAGAAAGTCAATTTGTGCATAACACATTCATGTCAATAATTTCCATTGCAGGAACATAAGCTGTGTGCACATCCCTTCATTGAAATCTATGATGGAAATACAATCCATTTTGTGGCTCCATTGTCTAGACAAGATGAATTTTATGTACCAGAGTGTGAACAAGCAAAATGTGGTGACCTAGACTTCAGTGATGGGGATGGAACCATGCTAGATGCATCTGCTTCTGTTCTTGGTGATTCCCAAGAAAGTCAGAATATTAGCCACACCAGTGATGATTCTTTGCCACAGGAAACACAAGAGCAGGAACAAGAAGATGAGGTGCAGGACAAAACAACTCCTGAAGTTCAGGATGATGCTGAAGATAGCAATGATAATAATAATTTAATCGGGGGAAATGAAGAGGAAAGAACCGTTGATGACGAGCAAGCCTCAGATGATTCCTCATCCTCCTTTGAAGTACTGAAAACTGAAACTGCTGAATAAAGTAGACATGGCAACTTGCTGCTTTGCTTCATTGTTTAATGTTTAGCTTAGTTTGGCATCGTATCTCATCATGTTACCGGAATATTTCCACTGGTTCAAGTAAAATTAATAATGTTGTTAAGCAATGTAACATTTTGTCAGCACATTTTCCCATCTTATGTTTAACTTAGCTGTTGGTTTAAATTTAGTTTATCTTAGAATTTGCTTTATTACAGCACCTTTTCTAAGACATATACCCTGCTGCCATTTTCATGGGAACCAGTTGCCTATATGGTGCATTATCATCTGTCTATTTTGCTAAATTATTTAGCAGTTAAAATATATTTGAAGTAGTAATATAACCATTAAATCTATTGTGTATTTTAATAGTGTTTTGTTTTTTCCAGAAATATTGAGGTTTTCTCTCAAATATTATTTGGTGAACAGATATTAACACATTGTGTGATTGGTAAGGATTCTCATCATCAGACTCTGGACAGGTTCATAGGTACTTTGATCTGTTTCTTAACATCACTGCCAGCCTATATCCACTTATCACACAAGTTCTGTGTTGGTTAATCAAATGTCTTGTGCTCTTGACAAAACATTTATGACTGATGGCTCCCCGCTTCACTCCTATTTCCCTCACTCTGGACAAGAAAGCAGATTCCCAAGTGTCCTTAAAGTTATCTGTTCATCCAGCATCACTTATGGCCCTGACTTTGCTCTTCCCACCTCGATCACTGCCATGTCCACCAACTGATCAGTTCGCTCCTTGCCTTTTACACCTGAGTGCCTGGGTACATAGATGAAAGTTTGTTTGACTAATTTTCATGTGCTTAATGTGTCGAACTACTCATGTCATATAAGGTCAGTCTGGACCTTCTTGAGAAAGTTCATTGAATTGCTTAGAATGCATGCACATGAATACTTGTGTGTGCATGCCAATTCAGGACATTGGTTAGAGCCATTGTTTCTGTCATAAGGCTTCTTCTTGCTGTGGCAAAAGCACCATTTGCTTCCTTGACAATATTAATAAACTATATTTTTGTAATAAAACAGCTGTGCTAGCATAGTGATTAGTGCACTCAGCATAAAACAGTTGACTAGGAATCAATCCAGTTAGTGAAGAGATTTCTTCCTCCCAGAACAGCCCAAAGTTGTCACATCCTCATATTGGTTTTCATAATGCTGTCTGAGGAAATTAAAGGTGACCAGTCTAGTGCTGACCAAATTATTCCTTGGATGGAGTTCAGTCTAAGAAAATATAAATTAACGCCATATCTATAATATACTGTCATGTTTGTTTGTTTAAGACAATGTTATCTCGTTGTAAATTTGAGTTCTTTCTTCTTGTACAACTTAAAGAACTGGGAATTGATGATGACTTGCTTCCATCTGGGTAGACAAGAAATACACTTACTGTGAGCATAATCTTGAGCTCTCCAAGTAGTGAGCGCAAGACTTGAGTGTTGATTATCTAACATCATCACAGGTAATGGTTGAGTCCTCGGCTGACCTCATCATAGCAGAAACTATGGTTGATCCTCCCTTGGTTTGCCAAATTAGTGTTTCCTCAGGATGCCTCATGTAGAAGTGAAGAGAGATCTTGGCCAGTATGATTCCAGATATTGGCACACATTGCCCTCATCCAATGACATTCTTCTTCTGCTACTGTTTTTCATTTCCCAATGGAGCATGAGCACTCAGCCAACTCAGGCCATGCTTTTTGTAGACTTGTTCATGATTGGTTTTGTTTTGCAGCTCAAGTTATCCATGGGATGATGCAACCAATGCTAGCGATTCGGAATCACCTCTTATGATATCTATTTATATTGCAATGTTACAGTTCTTTGCTTCCCTTATAGACCTGACAACACATGGGTGATCCAATGCCTTAATAACACGAAAACATTACTGCATGCTTACTTTCAATGTGAGAACTACTTAAGGAAACATTCAGAGATCCAAACTTCCATTGTGATAACTACTTATGTAAACATTCTGAGATTCAAAGTTTTAGTTTTATAATTACTTAAGCAAACATTCTGAGATTCAAACTTTCATTGTGCTAATTACTTAAGTAAACATTCATAGATTCAAACTTGCATTGTGATAACTATTTATGTAAACATTTAGAGATTCAAACTTTTATTTTGATAACTACTTAAGTAAATATTCTGAGATTCAAACTTTCTACAAGGCTTTGTTTTAAAACTGTTTTAATCTGTGGTCCATTTCTGCTTGATTTAGTTTGTATTCATAATATGTATAGATGGTCTTTATTTTGCCTCTAGAAAGAGCCTGGTATTGACTTTCTAGAAGGTTCCATGCAGAAAAGCATAAAAATTTGCCATAGTGCATATTGAATATGTATTGATTATAAGTAAAGTATAGAACACTTTTCACAACTTGAAGTATATTATGTCAGTGGTGCTGTCCCCATATTACTTATAGACCAATTAGCACTCAGTGGGTCATGTGGTTGCTATCAATTTGGCCACCTTTACCTTCAAGATTATTTCCTGATGCTTAAATTTAGCGTGGTAAGCCTGGGATCCCAGGTCAGTTTTGTTTTAAGCCCACCTCGATGGTAATTGGAACACATGACCTCTGGACTGGCCCAGGCATGCATGCCACTGTGCTACTGTAGAGATTATAAGCTTCTGTAATGATCTCTGTGGCAGTGTTAGTTACTAACTGAAGCATGTTTTTGACTACAGGGAATAAACATCAGCGTTCTTTACAAGAATCGGTGAATATATTATGGTGCGCCTTGATTTATGAGATTTGGTTTGGTTTGTAAGGGATAATTTTTTTTTTTTATTTTTTAATCACTTGGTTAAGAGCTCTGATCTCCTTCTGTAGATTAGACAAGGAGAATATCAGTGCAGTGCACAATCTTCTTAGCAAAGATACAGATGCATTTATACTAGAATCTTGTATGCAAAAATACTCTTTGTGGGTCAATTTTCTCGTAGTTTTATTTTTAATTTAGCCTCAGCAGGGGTCTATTCTGCCTGCTCTTTTTTTTTATTTCTGACTGACAGGGGATTTTTAAGATTGTTTTTGTTAAGCCCAGTGATTCTAAAATGTCTTCTCTTGGCAGCCTAGTAACATATTTATGAAGGTGTCGACTGCCGCTGGTCATGGACCATTATAGTGAGCAATTGTTGGAGATGGTTGTGGCAGCATTTACCTGGCATTTAAAGCTACAGTGTCTTCTTCATTCACCCACTATCCCCCATTGGAGTATAAACCCTCAACCAATTCCAATTCCTCCTGTCCTTAGCTATTCCATGCAGCTCCACCCATGTCCTCCCCATATTATTTATTTATGTTTCTACTCTTCTGTTCCATGTGTTTTTAGGTCTTCCTCTATTTCTTTTGCCCTGTTGATTCCATTGTTTGATGGTTTAATTAGGGTGATAACATAATGTCTGCACAGGATAGAATTTTGGGGATTCATCCAGTTTAGAAAGCTATTGATTCTAACTTGCTATGTTGAAAAATGCAAAGAATTTGGCTCTTGGTTCTTTTGCCAAGGCCATTGATGTTGAAATGGAAATGAATATGCTGAAAACAAACATCAACTTTCAAGAAGCGCCTTTCCTAAAATATTCAGGTGTCAACATGCATACACACACAAAAAAGAAGCTGATAGGTGCATCATTTGTTCCAACTCTGGGTTATCAATGCCCAACATGCAATCCTAAAACAAACAGGTGTAAAATCAGATGAGATGAGATGCATATGAAACAGCTGGAAAAACAAGAAGAGATGGAGAAACATGAGAAGCTAAGAGCAAATATATATACGTATATATATATATATATAGAACAAATAATTAAATGGTTTGGGCATTTAACTAGAAATTGAACAAGATCAACCAGCAGCTATAGTTGGTGTGAGGACATCAAAGTACAAGGCAAGACATGGCTAGATGGAGTTAGAGACATGAAGAATCAAATATTACATTAACACAAGTAAACAAGATAAGTTAAAAACAAAAAAAATTAATTTGCCTCTGCTCTGACGCTTCACTACCAAAGCCGTAGAATTAAAGAAGAAGCTTGGCATTGTCATTGGCTTTTAGTTGAGACATTTCATTAAAACAAACTTAGCCCATTGTTGCCTTTGCCCATCTGTTCATCTAGTCTTGTATTGTTTCTGAGAATCAGATGGACTTGACATACTGCATGGTCTGTCCCTTTGCTGTTTTGCGGCTCCTGCTTTAGCAAAAATATCGGCATTGTCATTTTCCTTGAGGTTGCTGTGACTGGGAATCCACAGTGACATTATACTGATGGAGTGCTGTCGAGTTGCTCTTCTTACTAGAGAGTTGTTTTTGCATTTATGTGGAGTATATTTCTGTGTGACAGACAGATCAGGACAAACAAGGATCACCACATCTATAGCTTTTGTTCCAAAAGATTGAACTGCTGGTGTAGCAACTCAGTGGCAGTTGTTATTGCACCAGTCTTTTCTTCATAGGGGAAACAGTTTTCACTACAGGAATGAAAGACCTTAAAGGTGGTTCTATTTGGGTACTTAATGTAAACACTGTATCCTGCAAATGAGGTGGCCTTACATCCTGAACCATCTGTCTAAGCCTGGGTTGTTATTGCTGGGTATATGTTTATGGTGTTTAAGGCATTTCATCAGGACTGGCAAGTCATTCCTTGTTGATCATTTTGTCAAGTAGCTTTGTTTTCATATTTGGAAGTCTAGTTCTCCCAGGGAGGTTGTCCACGTAATTGTGACTCCATTTCTCTCATGAGGGAAGTAATGTCTGTCTGTTTCATCTTTAGTACACTCTGAGAAAGATAACTGTTTCAAGCTTTGTGTTTGTTTCCAAGTATCAGTCATTGCTCTTTTTTGAATGGTCTGTCTCCTCTCTCTTTTACCTTTCTACACCTTCAGTCAGAACTAAGTTTTGCGGTGAAAGGGTTACCTACTCGATTCGCAATCCTGCATGCAGTAGTCGGAACACAGTTTACTCAAAAAGACAGTTCATTCATACAAGCGGCAACATTGCAGTTATAGACAAATTTCAAGCAAACAAAAGAATAAACAAGAGAATCAGTAAAACAATCCTGGAACAGTCAACATCTGATGGAAGGTGCCTTTTACAGATTAGAGCAAGAATCAGTATAGAAAAGGTAGGCTTTTGCATGATGGAAAACATAGTCATCAATAAAATGTTGTTAATTGCAATGAGAAAAGGAGTGTTGAAGTTCTATATATAACCTATGCTATCATATGCATGTGAAACATGGACAATAAGCAGACAAGGTGAGAAACATCTAATAGAAATATGATTTCTGAAGAAAATGCAAAGAACACCCTGGACAGACAGAAAAACAAATGAGAATGGTAGAGTAAATGTAAACTCTTAAACTCTGATGCCTTATCATTCATGGCATCTAACCAATGAAAAAGGCTTGCATCTAATATAATGAGGTTTGTGCAGAGGCTTTTCTCCTGACCCAGTAACAATGTATGTCTTCACTGGGATTGTATTGGAAAGCTCTCTTTTCCCTCTCGTAGCTCATAAACCAGTGAGGTGTGCTTGATGTGTCCTGGAGTTGTATATATGCAGGGAGATGGTTGAGATGAAACCAGTGGTGATTGTATATATGCGTTGAGGCAAGTTGAGATGAAGGCAGTGGTGATTGTATATATATGCAGGGAGGTAGGTTGAGAGGAAACCAGTGGTGATTGTATATATATGCAGGGAGGTAGGTTGAGATGAAGCCAGTGGTGATTGTATATATGCAGGGAGGTAGGTTGAAATGAAGCCAGTGGTGATTGTATATATGCAGGGAGGTAGGTTGAGATGAAACCAGTGGTGATTGTATATATGCAGTGAGGTAGGTTGAGATGAAACCAGTGGTGATTGTATATATGCAGGGAGGTAGGTTGAGATGAAACCAGTGGTGATATATGCAGGGAGGTAGGTTGAGATGAAACCAGTGGTGATTGTATATATGCAGGGAGGTAGGTTGAGATGAAACCAGTGGTGATTGTATATATGCAGGGAGGTAGGTTGAGATGAAACCAGTGGTGATTGTATATATGCAGGGAGGTAGGTGGAGATGAAACCAGTGGTGATTGTATATATGCAGTGAGGTAGGTTGAGATGAAACCAGTGGTGATTGTATATACGCAGGGAGGTAGGTTGAGATGAAACCAGTGGTGATTGTATATATGCAGTGAGGTAGGTTGAGATGAAACCAGTGGTGATTGTATATATGCAGGGAGGTGGGTTGAGATGAAACCAGTGGTGATATATGCAGGGAGGTAGGTTGAAATGAAACCAGTGGTGATTGTATATATGCAGGGAGGTAGGTTGAGATGAAACCAGTGATGATTGTATATATGCAGGGAGGTAGGTTGAGATGAAACCAGTGGTGATTGTATATATGCAGGGAGGTTGGTTGTGATGAAACCAGTGGTGATTGTTTATGCAGGGAGGTAGGTTAAGATGACACCAGTGGTCATTGTATAATTCATGTGCTAATTCATGCTTGAATGCAGTTATGGCAAGAACTGATCCTATAGAAAACCTGATGTTTACACTATGAAGTCTGTATCCTTCATATTATGTGTAATGAGACTGGTGATCTCATCAGGGAAGACAGCAGGAGCCATCACTGAGCAACACTCAAGAGTGGTTTAATGTTTGCTTCCTTGAAGTTACCTAACTAGAACAGTGGCAGTCTAAGGGTTATTACACTTGCTTACTAGTGGTGCAGTTTTCATTCTCACGATGGCAGAGTTTGTGTTTGTTTTTTTTTTTTTTTGTTTTTTTTTTTTTTTGGGGGGGGGGGGTGTCAACCAGCATGGCTCGGGAGTTGATGCAGCTTCATTAAATGCTTGATGGATCATTTTAAGAGTTTTTGGGAAGGAAATGAACTAGCTACCTCAAGCCATGCCACTGCAGTAATTACCATGGAAATTATTCTTTTTGTTCAGATGCCTGGTCTGAAGCAAACATTGACAATCATAACTCTCCACCTCTCACCGTCTTCTGACATTTGAATTAAATTGATGTTGCTTGTGTTATTATTTTTGGCCCTGGTGTGTAAGCTTTCTGCATACATCTTTCTCTCTCTTCCTTTAACTTGTCTTGTCCACCATTTTTCCATATAAGACTAAATGCTCTGTCTCCAAGCTCTTCTGAATTTGTTCAGATTCCATGATTGACAGCCATACAGCAAAACAGGTTCTATATAACATTGTAGTACTCTCTTTCTTACTCTCAATGATAGCGTATAAACAAAGAATTATATAGCATAAGCAAAAACTATTTTATTAAATGTAGAACAGCTTTAGCAGTAAATACCTGTCATAGAAAGCCAGAAAAGTAATTCTTGCAAGTTACATAAATGCAGTTTTAACATTTGGCTGCAAATCCTAGACAATTAATAAACAAGTAAAAAATAATCCCTTTGAAACACAGAAATGTTTTTACAGAAGATTGCTGAAAATACCTTGGACAGTCAAACTGAGTAATCTAAATGTTTTGAAAGAGGCTAAGACACAATGACGACTTATCACAAACATCAGAAAGAGGCAGTTATGTCATGAGAGGGGGAAACACTGGAAAGAGAGCGTGGAAGACTGTGATGAAAATTCTTGACACCTTTTCATTGTGCAATAGAAAAATATCAGCAAATGATACATTTGTAACAGGACAATTGACCGAAATCCACGGTCACAGCAACCAAACAAGGTCACCTATTACAGGATGGCAGTATCTCAACAAAGTGGTGACCATCGAAAATATGTGGTTGAAAACTGATGTAGGGAAAATCCGCAGCAGACAAACCATCCTATTTCCAGATTGACCCTGAGCCATTTTGATCGTATGGTTGAGTCAAATTTAGGCCTTCGATATTTCAGCGTTTACAAATGAAACAGAATTGCACATTTTTTTCACCAAATTCAGTTTTGAATTTTATTTGAAATTGATCCAATTGCTTCAAACAATGACCGCATGTCATACATATTAATAATTGAATAGCTCCCAACACCAATAAAAATTCAGTTATACAATTTCCAGTAGCCTTCTAGTAAAAACACACAACCTCTTCAGAAATATTATACACGGCAAGGCAATCTAGTGAAGAAAAACAAAACTCCCATACAGACATCCTGATCAATTAAACCAATTTTTAAACTATTCTTTATTTATGTGAAATCTTCCCCTGATCTGCTCTGATATTTCAATGTCCTTACTTTCCGGTTAGTATCCTTTCTCTCCCTGTTGTCCGACCTTCCTTCCCAGTTGGAATCCTTTGACCAACTGTTATCTCGTCAACTCTACTCATCCCTTGTCTTCCAGTGTTGTCATCCATAGAGACAACACAAAATTTCTCTGTCAAAATAATATTTCTGTTTAGTGCATTATTATGGGAATTTTCCCAAGGGTGTTTTATGTCCAAACTTAAATGCATCTCCACTTCTTTAACCCATCGCCAGGACAGTGCGCCCTGTATAAGTTGCCTCTCTGATTCAGCCTATTATATTACACATTCTGCTGCAGATCATGAGATGTGGAGTAGCATGATCACCAATATCAGTCAGCAGGTCAACTGACAAAGGTGATGAATAACTATACGCTTGTAAAATTATCATGGTCAGAATATATTACTGACCATTTTCATCTGAGTACTAACTATTGGGGAAAAATAAGTGCATTGGAAGTTAATAGTATTCCAGAACAAAAGAGCAAATGTGATGCTCTTGCATGTCGAGTAATAGTGATGAAACAATAACAATTTCACATATATAAGGTCTAGATTTTATGTGGTGAAGTGACTAGCTCCATTAATCTGCAACTTTACCTCCTCCTGCTCACGGCTAAGTTATTACCTATTAATGAACTTGGTGCTTCAAAGCCTTGGCATAACTTTAATTTGAAATCTGGCACAATTGATGTGACAATCTAACCCCCCAGCATTTGAGCTATCTGAATGTTGCTGACAAACAGACAAGTCAGTCCAGTTTGAGATGATGTATGAAACCCATCATTCAAGTTGTTCACTCTTATATGACAAGAGTGTAGGGTGTGGTGATGAATTTGTTTCCATCCTGGTAGGCAAGCAGCATTCTCATTTCCATCCCGCCCATGAGGTGTCCTACCTAGTGTGAGTGCAAGGTGTTGATGCTGAATGTCTACCATCTTCATGGAAATTTGCTGTGACTCTCTGTGTGCAAGGTGTGTGATCCATGTCAGGCTTCATCACAGAGAAGACCCTGAACCCTGGGCAGATAGGAAAAGTCACCTTATCCTAATGCCATTTGTCTTCTTGTATGACATTTGTTAGATACTCACTCTAGCCCGTTATCTTTCATTGGCTGGCATGATCCGTTTTCAGGAAATATATATGTATGAGACTGGTCATCTGCAATGGCTAGCCCTCCTTATTCATTTCTTTAAGCAATACTTGTTAGATCATGGTGTTGCTATTCTTTGCTTCCCTGATAGGCCCCATTAACACATGCCCACCAATTTCAGATACTGCCATAGGGGTGTAAAGTGTTCAACCTTCACATATAGTGGTAGTGACAAGAGGTGTAGTGACCAGTTCCTTTCACTGCCACCTTTGCTTCTAGAAATTTCTAGAAATTCTGCAGTCATGTTATAATATTGGACCAGTCCTTAAAACCGTACTTGTCATAGCATCATCATCATCAAGAGCCTTGTGAAATGGCATAGGCATTTATGTATCTTCACAGATCTCAGTCCCTAATATTCTGGATCAGCTCTATTGATGTTATTCTACCATTTGAGGTTGCCCAGCATAATTTTTCTTGGTTTGCTTTTTCTACCGCTGATCTTTCCAGTTGTCACCATGTTAACACGTACAGGCTTGTCAAAAACAATGCTTGTTTACAAGTAAATGTATACTGATCAAAACTTGTTTTGTCTGTGATTAGATTAACCGTTCTTTCACCATGAAACAGTTGAATTTTGTGTATTCTAAATGTTTCATACAAACGTAAATGACCTGGTAAATTTTCTCCTGATTAGAAAGTAATGTTTTGACATTGTAAATGTGAACAAAGAAGACACAGACAACAAATTGCCTTATATATTTCGCTGTAGCTCGTCAGATTCATACTACAAAAGTTAACTATCAGATGGAGGCCAGCATGGCAGAATGGATAAGAGCGCTTACTCTTAAACATCTAGTGTGGTGAAACAAAGGTAGCGGGTTCAACACCTACACCAGTCAGATGGACTAAAATTTTGACTTCTCCTTCTTGACTTGGGGACATAAATTACAAGTGCACCTGAAGTCAGAGTGGATTCGAGTGATGGTAATGGTGATAGGAGAAGCTAATCCATGCACAAAAATCAGTCCAGTGCACTAGAAGTAGTAGCATAAGTATGGACTATGCTTGAGTTCAAAGCTAGCGAGGGCAACAAACAAACCAACAGGATCACTATCAGATAATGTGCCTGTACATTGAAGCTGTATCAGTAACATTGTGTACCATGAAGCTGTATCAGTAACAATGTGTGCCATGAAGGTGTATCAGTAACAATTTGTACCATGAAGCTGTATCAGTAACATTGTGTACCATGAAGCTGTATCAGTAACAATGTGTGCCATGAAGCTGTATCAGTAACAATGTGTACCATGAAGCTGTATCAGTAACAATGTGTACATTGAAGCTGTATCAGTAACATTGTGTGCCATGAAGCTGTATCAGTAACAATGTGTGCCATGAAGCTGTATCAGTAACAATGTGTGCCATGAAGCTGTATCAGTAACAATGTGTACCATGAAGCTGTATCAGTAACAATGTGTACCATGAAGCTGTATCAGTAACAATGTGTACCATGAAGCTGTATCAGTAACAATGTGTGGCATGAAGCTGTATCAGTAACAATGTGTACCATGAAGCTGTATCAGTAACAATGTGTGCCATGAAGCTGTATCAGTAACAATTTGTACCATGAAGCTGTATCAGTAACATTGTGTGCCATGAAGCTGTATCAGTAACAATGTGTACATGAAGCTGTATCAGTAACAATGTGTGCCATGAAGCTGTATCAGTAACAATGTGTGCCATGAAGCTGTATCAGTAGCAATGTGTACCATGAAGCTGTATCAGTAACAATGTGTACCATGAAGCTGTATCAGTAACAATGTGTACCATGAAGCTGTATCAGTAACAATGTGTACCATGAAGCTGTATCAGTAACAATGTGTGCCATGAAGCTGTATCAGCAACAATGTGTGTTATGTATTTCAGCAAAAATAGATTCATCTATTCACTTCATACCATAGTTAATTCTGTATTAGAGACCTGATGAGATACAGCGAAATATGTCAGGTAATACATTTAGCAATTTTCCTGGTTTGTTTCTAGTCCACCATGCTTGATCTGTTTGTTGTCAACTTAACAATAAGCTGTGATGAAAGGGATGACCTAATATTTAGCAAAGTTAATTATCAAATTTTGAAGTCACAGTAACGCAGTGGCAAGCACACTTGCCTGACTATCCTGTGGTCAAGAGGTTGAAATCCCCAATAGGCATTTTTTCCCCTCTTTTTTTTTTAAATTGACCTGGGAAGTAAAGTTGAGTGGTGTCATATTGACCACGTCACCCATCAAGTGCCTGTTTGTCTATAAAAGTATGGTGAGTGGCACTTTGCCATCTTTGCAGATGAAAGTATGTGAATTGGAACTAGAGTAGAATTCCAAAGCACAATGCCTGGGCATGAAATCAGAGATGTGTTCACAGATGTTGCCCATACAGCATGATCCCTCTCTCTGCCTTGCCTTGTTATCTCCAGAGGAAATAATAACCAGTACGTCTGGAACAAGGTAGGCTGCACACGCTGGCGGCTCAGCATCAAACCTCCAAGAGCAGGAGGTGAGTAGCGGCCAGGCCCTCACATCCAGGGGATTTGATTTAGAGACGTTCAGCCAGATCCCTCAGCTGAGTGCCTTATACCAAGTGTGGACCAGTATGAGCATGTACATTTGTCGATCGTAAGTGTCCGGACGAAATTAAGCGTGTACTACCGTCAGACTCCCCAGCTGACACTGACTACAGTGTGGATCCCACGACCAGTGAGAATCGGCCCACCAGAGATATTGCCCGTCCATGTTGCAGACAAATCTCCCTTGACTGAATAAGTAAAGAAAGATAAAAGTAGTAGTATTTCGATTGCGCTTACGCTCCCACCTATGCTACACCCTTCATGTGTCTTCACAAAGTCGGACTAGAGTCAAGCTCAATAGGGTCTTCTTTCCTCGCTGATTCTACCAAGCCTGTATAAAAATAAAATTGTAAGGCTAACATAAAATACCCAGAATACTTCAAGGCATGTAGAAGGGTCCTTAACTTTACTTATATAATTATCTCTTTCCATTGTCTTCACAACACAAGGATTTAATCATAGCTAGCAACAAGTTTATGTTTCTTATTGCTTTAGTCACCTCTGGTGATGTAAAGTTTACCACAAAATTATGGCAAATATATGCAATTACTGCTGCATAGAACATAGTATGTTCTAGGTCAGTACATTGTGAAGTGGCAGCTTGTTTCCTTCCTCATCACCCATCCTTTTCAGAGTAAAAGTATGTTATAGCTCAGTGCATTATGAGGTGGTGGGACTTGTTTCCCTGCATGTTCAAAGCAATCTCTAGATTATGAGATTGGGTGGACCCAGAGCTGCATACAATAAGAAAAAATCCATCCTCAACTGGCATTAAACTCACAGCTATGTTGGCAAGTTAGAAATCTATCCAATGTGCAGCCATAACTCTAAAGCTACTTATTGATTCTAATTGCCTCCCTCCACATGTATAGTTCCAATACTAGTCTTGCACACTCAGCTGGTGTCTGAGCTTGGAGAGTGGAAGGAGAACTCTGTAACATAGTACCCTTAGAGATGGTACTTGGTAATGGTTGAGAGAAACGTTTTGATACCAGCCTCACACCGATAGCAGCAATCTATTTTCAGAGTTCAGACAACCAGAACATCAATGCAACAGACCCAATAATTACTACTGAAAAGTCTTTCAGATTCCTTCCAAGCAATCATTAAACAAATAAACCACCCATACTGAAACTGGCAACAGCAAAAATAAAATGTCTCAACACACCTCACTCCAACAGATGGCAAAGCTTTTCAGGGCTCTGTCTCCCAAAGTACCAGTGTGTAGGACTTAAAAGTTAAGCCTCATTCCAGAGGATTCACAGCCAATTAACCATTCACGTTACATTGTTCGGCTTGAGTCGGCCTTCCAAACTTAAGTGACTCATTGCACTGGCATGGCCATTTTATACAGTTATTTTAGACATTTTGCCCTTATTTAATTATTTTAAATTATGAGACCAGTATTGTTGGATAGACCTGACAGAATGCCATCTTACATTATGTGTTGTCGAAGTTTGTGTGTCAGCTTGAAGCAAGAATGATAATTTTGGTGAATTAGGTTTCCACATCATAAAAAGAGACCACCATATCAAATTTTAAAACAAGGCCAGTTATTAACCAAAACAACAAAAAACAAAAGCATGACCAGTTGTGTATGAAATGCATCTATTTCGATTGTATTATCAAATGCATCTATTTCGATTGTGTTATCAAATGCATCTATTTCGATTGTGTTATCAAATGCATCTATTTCGATTGTGTTATCAAATGCATCTATTTCGATTGTGTTATCAAATGCATCTATTTCGATTGTGTTATCAAATGCATCTATTTCGATTGTGTTATCAATCACTGGCTTTAGCTTTTCCAGCTACCACAATGATATTTTTAAAAAGGCTAAACTTTTTTGTTACACTTTTAAAATTCCATATTTCATTAGTCAGTAATTCTACTTTACTGTCAAGATACTGTGTTACTAAAGAGTCAATATAGATGGGTCACAGAGTACATATATTAAGTCAAAAAAAAAACATTTCAACAGCTATGAAAGGTGTGTTAAGTAATATACATAGTTGGTTTGGTAAAGGATCGTTTTCATTGCACACACATCTCCAAAAGTGCCCTGATCACACACACATACAAATCTCAGCACTTAACACACTATAAAACCAATGAGGATTCAGATGTGTATACCAGAATCATATATGCATGTTCTTTTATGGTAGGTTTTCACATTTTGAAGTTTAACCTGGGGGTGTTTATTTCCAGCAGCTGAGATGTTTAACGTGCACACATGTCCTCTGAGCATTTCACCCTTGTCCAAGCAGGCTAGACATCTGATTCACAGCCCCAGGATGAGGAGGAAGAGGAAATATACCATCCTTTTCTCATTTTGTAAAACACTGTACTGTCCACCAGTCTGCTCAATTTACACATGGACATTGTGCCACTCTGCCCTCAGTGTTTTTGCATATATCATCACAGTAATTAATTTGTCATTGGCAGACTTCACTTGTCCCCATCTTATAAAATTATGAAAGTTAGTTTTGTTTATTGTTAACAAATTATGTTTGTGGATTGTTTCAATTTGAGGAGGTTGCCATCATTCCATCCAGTTGATAATTTTAACTAGCTCATGTTATACAGGTGAGAAACTCATCAGAGATGAGCTACTAAAGTCGCACTTTTATCTCAATTGCCTTTACTACTTTACAGTGAATTTTATTTATAGAGAGACCTCACTAGTATCCAGCCGCAGTGGTATCTAGCTTCTTTGCATGCCATTTAGTAGATCATTTTGTTTCTTCATCTTGTATTTTGCATTTGTTATTGCTATTCTAGGCCATTTAGCTTGACCTAACCATCTTTGTGTGTTTGATTTTATGATACTAGTAATTGATTATTGTCAGCGTAGTTGCAGTAATTCTGTGTACCTTCTTGTGCTTCATAGTTTGTAGGTTGCCAACATTTTGCCTAGTATTCTCAACATTACATTTTAAATCTTCACTGTTTAGAAATACGAGCTCATATTATAAGCAGTGAGCATCATGTATAGAACAACATGATTTTTGCACTCACCTGTCAGTCTGGTGGTCTTGAATTCAAATTCCCTTCAGAGTTGCATGTTTACACAATCATGTGACTCTGGAATCAACACAACCCTACAGAAGTGTACAGGATCATTTTCTGGGAGGTTTGCAGCTTGGCATGATTTTGCTCACTCACCCTATGAACCTTTGAGTTCTTTTTGGTCAAGAAAATATGGATCTAGCACCATATGCCCAGCCTTACATTGATACTAGAAAATGTCGTGGGAAGTCAAAGTGGCCAGCATGATATTAACCCCATCACCCATTGGGTCAGGCTGGTCTATAAAAGTATAGGTCTGCATCATAAACCCTACACGCCTCAAGACTATAAAAGGGTTCTTTATTTTTCAATTTGTCACCATATTACCAAATTGCAACTTGGCATGGAAATGGTTACTTTATTTTATTTTACTTTCAAATAGGCTTTGTGCTACAAATGTATAAGTTGTATATTTAACACATTATGCTTGCTTAAAAGTATATTTCATAGTGATCACATAATGTATTTATGAACTGTTATTTGTTATTTTTTTATTTTTTTTTGCTGTGTGGCATCGATTATCATTTGATCTTAGAATTCACATCTTGGACAAATGTACCTTTTAAATATTTCTATTCCATGAGACTCATAACAGATGCCCATGGGGGGTTTAAATGTTTTAAAAATCATGAGTGCATTAATTTCATAGAGGTTAAATACACAGTGGAAGTTGCAGATTCGAGAAACCTGATTTTTTTAGTATGCTATGGCTAAGTGTTAAAAAAAATATAGAACACATTACATGAATGTTGGAGTTCCGGAGATTTGTCAGTCACACATTAGACATTGTTTTGGATTGAAAATGTTTAACAGATTCAGTGCCAGTCAAAAAGTATGTTTGGACCAAATAAAAATAGATGGTGGAAAATGTGAAGTTATGACTTAAAAGTTGTTAATATGGTAGCAGACAGGTTGCATAAGGAAAACTACTGTAGTAATTTTAACCATAGTTTGATTTATAAGCACATGGCAGTTACGGGAAGTTTGAATAAAACAATTTATCATCCCATGGCACTTAATCAGTTAAACATATACTCAAGATGTGTCCGGTTTTTGTGGTAGTTCATTTCAGAGACACTCTAACATTAGAATTGTCTGTAGACAGTCAATTTGGAGTGATTTGAAACAAGCACCAGTTGATGCCCTGTATAAACTTACAGTAAGTTGTGTAAATAGATAAATAAGTAACTGAGACAGGACTTGGCTAGTACTGAGTAGTACTGCATGATATCTTACTGAACATTAGTTGGATTACCAAGCTAATTTGTGCATGTATGTAGGATTAATTATTGTAAGCTTGACCTCCGTATCCAAGGATTAGAAGAGAAAGACTCGGCAGTCAACACTAATCACGAAATGGAAGTGTAATAAATATAGATATAACACGGTTTATTAAGGTAATAATTTTATTATAAGTGGTGACAGAATTAAAGGTCTTCATAATGACTTAACTTCTGTTCTTCTTAACTTGTACTAATTTAAGTCATCGGATAACTATTTTTTTAAATAAAGCAAAGAGGTTGGTTGGTTGGTTGGCTGGCTGGCTGGCTGGCTGGTTGGTTGGTTGTCTGGAGGCAAAGAGATTGGTTGGTTGGTTGGCTGGCTGGTTGGTTGGCTGGTTGGTTGGTTGGCTGACTGGCTGGTTGGTTGGCTGGTTGTAAATTCTGTAGAAGATTACAAAGGTAACTCTTACACCTGACACATTAGCATTCAGGTTATCTAACCTGTAATGCAGAGTGAGACTGGTGTAGAGACTTTTCTTCTGACCCAGAATAGACTTTTCTTCTGATGCTCCAAGCCTTGAATTCAACCAGCAAGGTGTGCAAAATAGGGACTGGAAGTTAACATCTGATGAGAGGCATATTAACTAGGTCATGCTTCAGCACAACTCATATGGGCTGACTAGGATTAGGTCTTGGTTGATGAAGTTTCCTCCACAGATTTTAGGTATTTCATTGTAAGCAGACTCCAACCCAATGTCCACAGGAAAAAGCATAGAAAAATTTAAGGCTTAGATGACTTGCATTTTGTCAATTTTACGCCGTTAAATGTCATTCTGTATGTAAACAAACAGTGGTCACCTTGAGGCTGTTGACATCTCTGTAGAGTTTGTCCTCAAATGGAGCTCTTGTAGACCAAAAACATGTTCTGCATTTAAAATGTTGGCCTGTGGCTCTTCGTCTTTTTCTTTTTTCTTTTTTTTTTTACATGAACACGCCCACACCACACAAACAAACAAACACACTCTCTGTCATAATTTGCTACAACAAGGCCAGTATGATGTCTTAGATCAGTGGTTCTCAACCTTTTTTGGCCCGTGCCCCCCTTCACCATATTTTCAGAACGTCATTCCCCCCCCCTCCCCTTTCGTATTTCCTACCTAAAAATTTGGCCCGTGCCCCCCCCCCCCCCCCCCACCATATTTTCGGAACGTCATTACCCCCCTTTCGTATTTCCTACCTAAAAATCCCCCCTCCCCCCGCTCCTACACAGTATAGGTAATAAAGATGGAAGCACATACTACTAAAACAAGTCTAGACGTCCATATAAAATATGATTTGTGGGTCTACTTACTTTATAAAATGAATTTTAGAAGGGTGAGACGTACAGAACCATAAAGTATGAAGGGATAAACAATATCAAGTAATCGGTTCTTGTATTAACGTGATTTTTAAATAATCTTCATTCCCCCCCCCCCTATAAACCCTAAAATTCTCCCCTGGGGGGGGGGGGGGGGGGGGATTCCCCACTGGTTGAGAACCACTGTCTTAGATGGTTGAATGTGGCTGTGCTACCACATTCCCTTAGATTGGGCCAAGTAGAGTGAAGTTGTGGATTCTTTGTGTGATACATTTTCTTTAGATACATTTACTTTTATTATTTTTAATATATCCTGACTGCATTTATTTACCACTGTTGGTGTTCACTTGGAGAATCTTGAGTTTTTTACTTACCACTGTTGGTACTCACATGGAGAATCTTGAATATTTTACTTACCACTGTTGGTTGGTGTCCACTTGGAGAATCTTTAGTTTACTTACTTACAACCAGATGTCTTTAGGTTGCTTTACGAAACGTATAAAGTAAGAATACACAAACACACAATGTTTAGGCCACACAGGGATAAGCTGTGTCAGAACACAAAATTCAAAAGATTCCCTCAATAATGATCAATTCTAGGCTTTCATATTTTCATTATGTAATCAGTCTTCTTGGATATTGAGCTCTTGTCAGATCTGTTTGATGTCCTTTCCGGTAACTGAATTTTTAATTCTCTTCTCTAACATTTATATTTATGTCTTTGATCAGGAATAAATATTTCATATCAATCAGTTTCCCATTTGGGGAAGCAAATGATGCTTAACTAGTTCTTATTAACAGTATCCAGCATATAGTTGTGAAAGCTTTTTGTTATAATTCTTTCTGTCCCATGCAGTTGTCTCTTTAAGATCACATTTGTTTGGCTCAAGCAACAACTAGTGAATACGAGGTCAGGTATACATGGTATGTAAAATAATGGACCCTTTACATCCCTTGCTGGCTCTGTGGCGAAGAGGTTACCAATGCACTTCATAATCCAGCATACCGCGCTCGAAACACAGCTGCAGGGGATTTGGAAGCAGACCGCCTAACGTTATAATGGTATGAGTGCCAGTGGCTCAGAAAGCAATGGCAAACTGCTGAACGTAAACTTGCCCAGGAATCACAAACATGCAAAAAATGCTGGAATTGACTGTGACATCCTGTAAAGGATATGCAGCTAACTTACATGCATTGAGATGTAATGGGTGCAAGCCCCATAGGTATATAGATCAATTGGCACTCAATATGTGATGTGGTAAATATCACGCCGGCTGCCTATACTTCCCATGGCATTGCCTGGTACACATTTTAGGTTGGGTTGACCTGGAATCCCAGAAGACTGGTTTGAAATTGTTATAACGTCACTTTATCGTAAATCCAGCTTTGTGAATGCCCATAAACTTATTTCTGGGGAATTAATGCGGTGGCATGCCCTTTTCATCCATGTCCCCATAAGAGATCTACATGCTATTGTTGTTGTTGATCTCACTGCAACTGAGTTGTCTACTTTTGATCGCCATTCTTATGAAAGTTCAGTTCATCTATAGCTGGTCTTTAAACCCATGTAAATGCAAGTTAGTTAGTTGCATATCCTTTACAGGATGTTGCAGTCAACCTCAGCATTTTTTGGCTGTTTGTGATTTCTTGGCAAGTTTACATTCAGTAGTTTGCCATTGCTTTCTGAATTACCGGCACTCATACCATTGTATGAAAACCAACGCAAGGCAATTTGCTGCCAAATCACCCGCAACTGTGTTTCGAGTGCAGTATGCAGGGTTACGAATTGCTGACTGCAAGAAACTAATAGCTTTCCCTTTTTGAAAGTACAGGGCATTTGAAGAGGGGCAAAAAGAAAACCCCTAACCTTCACAGTTTGTGGCAACTACACTAGCCACACGGTCTTAATTCCTCAGGCTCAAGAAAACCCCACCCCCACCCCCTCCCTCATAGGCTGTAGATGACTTGTTGTTGTTGTTTGACAGATACATATTCAGTTTTGTTTTGGTTAGCTTGTTTCTCATTCCAGTTTGGACTAGATAGCCATCAATTATGGCCTGCTGTTTACAATCTCCAAATTGACAAGGGATGTTTAATTTGTGCATTGTGCACATGGAATGTTTTCAGCAGAAAGTGATGAATAAATTACTTGGACACAGAGACTTTTTTTTTTAAAAAATAACTATTTTGTAGTAGAATACTTAACCTTTTACTAAGCTGTGAACCACTTGAAGTTATTTAGTAATTATCCCAAATTTACCCAGCTCCACTTAGTAATTGAGACTGTACAAATCAAGATTAAGCGAAATACATGGTGTATTTTTAAATTTTAATGACTGAGATTTTTGAAACTATTACCTTCCAAGTTTTGTATTTACCTTATATGTTGCATGAACTCCACAGAGGGTGAATACAAAACTTGAAACGGCAATATTTTCAAAAACCCTACAGTCATTAAAAATACACTCTATATATGGTTGGTATTCCATAGCAGTATACCTACCTACATGTGACGTCTAGTCATCTGTGTGTTGGTCTATGGAGGAATGTTCAGTTACAAGTTGGCCTGGGACAGCAGTGAGCTTGAGATTACTGTTACCTATCATGGCTTGGAATTTACTCCTAAAATAAATTGTGTAAGAGGCTGATTTTCAGCATGAGATTGGTTGGTTGGAAAACTTTTGGAAGTTCTAATGCTTGCATCTGATGCATTGATGTTCAAATCACCTGAGCCTTGAAAGTGGGGTGAGACTGCTATAGGGGTAACATTGCTGAAGATACATTGCTCTTGACTTGAAACCAAAGTACCATCTCCATGGAGATGCTGTCTCCAAGTGCAGAAACCAGCGGAGTTTACAAGACCTTTACAAATGTGGAAGCATTGAATGTTGTGGGTTCATTGTCAACCCTTATTATCAGTGTTTTGAGCTTTCTTGCTCTCCAAAACTCAGCTAATATAGTTAGCAGAGTTCGTTTTCACTATAGTCCAATCTGAAACCCTAATTATAATTAGTGGCAAAAATCTTTGTTACTTTAAAATAGTTAACATAAGATAAGAAATGCTATTCCGAAAGATAGCAAGAAAATAAGAGAGCGCCTCAGAATTAATACAGTGTAACTGTATTGCTATCAGTAGCAGACCTCCTGTGTCAGTTACTTCTGCAGGTATTTTTCTAGTGGAATTTTAAAAATTTTATTTGAGATAAGCGTAACTTGAGTATTTTAATTCACACGATTTAAGAATGGAACATTAAATAGATAAGTAATTCTAAAAGATAAGACAATCTATATAGTCGTGACTTCCACCACGAAATTGCATACTGTCAATGCAGTGAAAATTTACCCTAATTGAAACCAGTCTATCAGTGCGAACTTCGTGACTTCTTGAAAACCGCTAATTATAGATGCTCCTTTCCAGCATGTTGCGACTGTTTCTTTTCATGACCATTTTTGCAATTCTGAGTTGCCAGTATGTTTTGGGCCAAAGTGAGTATTTTAAGTGAAAATTAAGAATAGTTTAATATTGGTCAAAACAGATAGATAAATAGAGCATTTGTTAAGCTCGTCATCCAGTGTCTAATAGTATTTTGTAGATCTTTTTTTTCCCATCTGTCTTTCTATATGCTCTCAATCAGATGCCCTGCCTCTGTTGCTGTGACGTGTATATTATTTTTCACATCTTCAATCCATCTGCGAATGGTCTTCATATGTTCCACTTCCCAAAACATTTCCCTTCATAAGTATCTCTGCTCGGCTGTATTTAATCTATTGAACTGGCCATTAGATATAAATATAATGCATTATCATAATCTAGTTCCCTCTCCGCATAGATGGTTGCCATTATTGGGTACCCAGTAGCTTTGTCCCAATCCTTCGTTGTACATAGGCTGTATCCTGACCATATCTTGAAGTTGCCCATTTATCTGTTTGAAGGCATCAAGTTCTTTTGCCCTCTGCGTTTGACTTTATTATTATGATTTTCAGTAGATTATTATGTCATTTTAGGTTTTATATCTGCTTCATGTCTATGATCTTCAGCGGAAATCTTTTTTTAGTTTGAATTGGTGTATTACTCTTATTATAATATCCAATCGGCATCTTGACAAATAACAAAACTGCAAGGGAACAAGGAGAATTAACTGATTAAGTGACATGAGATTACAAGTCGTCTCATTTGAACTTCTCATAACTGCTATGGTCTTAAAAATCTATAATTAAACTATAATTAAAATTGCAATACAGTAGTTTCCCCTATGCAACCCCCTTTAATTTGATTGAGTACAACAAGTCTGCTACCATATTAACAACGGTTAAGTCATAACTGTGACACACCGATTCTTCCCATTTTCCTGCCTTCCATTTATGTTTGGTCCGAACCTACTTGTTATTTAGCCCTGAACCTGTTAAGTTGGACAAGGAATAAGAACTGTGTGATGGCTTGGGTAGCTGGAGGTGAACTATTGGCTTTATCAACAAGACACATGATGATCGTAGAAGCTAAGAAAAAAAGGAAGCAAGGATTGGCTGAGAAATAATTAAATTACATTCAGTTTCAAAGGAACGCCAGTGTATTCATGTATGTATAATAACACATCTTATATAAATGGATATTATAACAAAAGTAAACACTCCTCTTCTTCTCCTGCTACTGCTGCTTTTTATCCACCAATGGAGCAAAGACCCTCAATCATCTTAATCCAAGCCTTTGACAAAGTCTGGAAAGAAGGTCTTATGAAGAAACTGAGAAACTATAAAGTGAATGGAAGAATGTACAAATGGGCGAAAGCATACTTGCACAACATAAGAGCCCGAGTACAGATAGACGGACTCAAGAGCAAGAAAGTACTAGTAAGTACTACTGCGTCACTGTGTTCCTTAGGGCGGAGTCTTGTCCCTACAATTGTTCTAAACTTCATCAATAATCTTCGTGCTAATCTACCACATGGAATTAAAGTGGCAATGTACGCTGATGACCTGATCGCTACAAAAAGCTGTAGATGCATTAATTGCATGGACAAATAGATGGTGTGTCAGCATAAACACTGACAAGTGCAGCACCACTATATTTACCCTCTCTCCAAAATAAAAGGCAGGGATCATCCAGATAAATGAAATACCCCTAAGATAGTGGTTCCCAAACCGCGGGCCACTTGTGGCCCGCCAGCTGTCAGAAAGTGGCACGCGAGGCCTCGTTATTTAATATAATATATTTTAATAATTTCATAAATGCACTCGGAGCGCCCCAACAACTTGCAATAATTTACTCTGCTCGTAGTTATGCTCAGATATCGAATGCTCCTGTTCAGTTCGCAACGAAACGTTATGAAGACACTGACTGCCTTTAAAGTTTTAGATTTGTCGACGAAAGTTAAGAAAGGTAGGAATGATATTGCACGACTTTTATAATTTTATAACGTTGTGGCCCGCTTAACTACCGAAAATAGTAGAAATGGCCCTCTGCTTGAGAACTACTTGGTCACTCCCTATGAGAAGATAAAGAACCAACATACCTTGGAGTAACATTTGATGACAGGCTGACATGGGGAAAGCACATCAACAAAGCAGTAGCAAAAGCCAGATGGAAAATAGCCATCCTGAGAAAACTAAGTGGAACCACATGGGGAGCGAGTGAGCAAAGTTTATCAACATAGCATATGAACACACCTGGAAAACGGGTCAACTGCGTGGTGTTCAGCATCAAAATCACACTACAAAGAGCTGGACAAGGTGCAGAATCAAGCACTTAGAGCCACCACATGATAGATGAGATCAACTCCTATAGTGGAGATGGAGAAGTTAGGGAGAACACAAGCACTGAGAGAGCGCAGAGATATGAAAACGCTAATACAAGCAGAAAAGTTCCTCAGCTTGCCAGGACACACCATGAAGAGCAGACATGAAAACTTAGCTATGGGACGGTTGAAAAGAAGCAGTTTTATCCACCGGGCCAAACCACTCTGCAGAGAAACCACCGATCTGCCCACAGTTGGTATCCCCCTGAAAACTATTTGAGAGCGAACTCCAGGGAAAGAGGAACATAGACTATCACTACAAATCCAGACAAAAATGAGAGGAATATTTGACAAGGAAGAACAGAACAGTGTACAGCGCAGAATAGACACTCTCAGCTTCCTTGATGAAGAATACCCACAGGACCTCTACACAGATGGGTCAGCATAAAATGCTGTTCTAAATGGAGGAGCGGGAGTGTACATAGAATACCCAAATAATACTAGGGACACAGCTAGAGTACCAATAGGAAAGTACTGACATAACCATGATTCTGAAATTGAGGCAATCAAGATAGCAACAGAGAAATTACTAAATACCAGCCATGATACACAACCTGTGGTGCTATTGACAGATGCAAAATCAGTACTCGAGGCTCTCCTGTCTGGGAAATTGCCAGTACTAAGGACTTTCTGAACTTAGCAGTCAGCATAAGGTCACCATACAGTGGATACCATCCCACTGTGGAGTACCCGGAAACTGGAGAGCTGATCGATTAGCTAAGGAGAGAGCAAAAGAACAGCAGTCTGACGTGTCCGTTACATACCACCAAAACAAAAGACTGATCAAATCAGTCAGAAGGCCACCAAAACCTGCTCAAGGCAACTACCACGTTACGGACAGACCAAGACAAATCATTATTCTGTGTCTGGGAATAAGACACAATAGATTACGCAACCGCATGTATACAAATTCAAGATTGGTGAATCAGCCATGTGCACAAGGAGATTGGCGCCGCAGACAGCAGATCACATGCGCCAAGACCGCCCAAAATACGACATATCTAGGCAAACCTTTTGGAAGATAAACTATATGGACCGCTGAGTGAACTAAATAAGACAGTTTAATTCATACAAGTGACAACATTGCAGTTATAGACATATATCAAGCGAACGAAAGAAGAAGATCTCAATCCAAGATCTCCCATTTATTTTTCTACCTCTTGTATTTCTTTTTCAAAAGACGCTAGTGCTTGATAGAACACACTGAGAAAACTTGACAACAATGTAAACAGAAATTCCTTTTTCTGGAACCAATATGGCAAATTAAATAGAGGAAGACCTAAAAGCACCATATACAGACACGAAATTAGATGCAAGATAAACTAAACACACTTGATGGGAGGTCACAACAATTTGGTCTAAAAATTCATAATAGAAAGACAATGATCGTGAAATCCTCTCGTCAAGAGGCGGAATCATACACCTATTTGAGTAGCAATGTAAGGTAACAGGTAGAGATATTAAATAAGAATACATAACGCAAGAGGAGCTTTTCATAGCACTTGGAAATGTGTAGAGGTTAACAAAATGAAGCTTAGCACCAGTCTTAGAGTATTTAAGTCTAACGTTATTAGTTCGCGGCGACTGCACTAGCCAGGCGGCCTTTATTCCTCAGGCTCAAAGACCCCTCTGCCATACACCGCAAGGTACTATATTGGCAGTAAATGACAGTAAACTACAAATATTCATTAATTGGTGCTGCATAGAATAGAAGGACAAAAGTGGCGTGACAGAATCGCCAATGCGGAGCTCACGAAGAAAACTAAACAAATATATGTACCTGGAAAGCTAAAGATGGGGGAAAACTCTGGTGCTGGGAAGGATATACTTGAGAAAACCTGATAATACTATTATCAATAGCATGACTAGACAATCCCTTGTCTATAACCCACAGTGCCAACGAAATAATGAGAGACCTACAAACACATGAAGTAGAGAGTTGGAGACAGAGATGAGTAATACTGGAACAGGACGACACAGTGGGAACTGAAACATATAGAAAAGGATAGATAAAGGACAGAAGAAGAAACGCCATTTACTCAATAATTCTCAAGGCGTGGACACGATTTGAAAACTAATATGTTCAGCGACCAATATTTAATCATACTTTATATTTCACTTACAGTCAGAGACCCTTGCCACAATTTCAAGTGTCTAAATGGAGGCTACTGTACCGCTCCAGCAGATGCACCCTACTGCCTGTGCCCTGACGGTTACGATGGCAATTACTGCCAAATTAACAACACTTTATAAAGATAACAGTAGGTGGATCAGTTCATACACAGCTCTATCAATGTTTTAGGCATTTTATGTGTCAAATTTATATTTACATAATTACTGTGATACTATCGTGTCCATACAGTAATTTTATTCTTCCTTGGTATTGTCGCAGTGTCTTGAAGCCGAGTAGCCTATTGTCCTATAATCAGTTCTTGGTTATTAGACTAAACATCTTTTCACATTTGTCTGTCTGTCCATCCGTTCACCCATCCTTCGATTCACCCACCCACCCACAAACTCATCCATCCATCCGTCAGTCTGCCTGTCTATCTCCAGGCGAGGGCAGTGGATCTGAGAACGGGACTGTTCGGTGTGGGCGAATGGAAAAATTGAAATTGTAACTGAAGAAGATCAACCAGCGGCTAGAGCGTTCTACGTGAGAACATCGGGATACAGGGCGAGAGGACGACCCAGAAAGCACTGGCTAGAAGGAGTAAAATAGACACTGACGAAATCAAATATGACGTTAGTACAAGCAGCAAGACAAACGAAACTCAGAAAATTACATCTTTGCCACTCTTCACGGCAACAACAGTAGAACAAAAGAAGAAGAAGAAAGTAAAAGTATAACACGGGTTTTGTACCAGCTTCATAAAATTGATACCTGGTTCTTTTCTTTAAAAGATCGGCTGTGAGAAAGGAGCTTAGATGTTTTAATCAGTATATGTAAATACCTGTCAATATTCCACCAGCGAAAACTCGTCATTTGTGAGAATGAAAGCTTGTGAGAGGCTGTTGGGTCATTAGAAACGATAGAACGCGAAGCGACAACAGAAAAACGATACGCAAAACAATGTGCGTCGAATTAATCAAGAAACAACGAGTTGTTTGGGCATCTCGTGATAATACAACCAGATCAACAACCGACAACAGTACAATCATCTGTGTACTGTACAGAGCCAGGGGAGAGGACCAAGAAAATAGTGGACTTCAAAAGTACACTAAACAAGCGCGGCTATAAACGACCTGAACCCCGATGTACCTAGTTTAACTGATTAAGTGTCATAAAATGATTAATCATCTTAAGTGTCTTCCCGTATCTGACATGGGCTTATATACGAGTATCTCCAAAATGTTGTCAATTCGTTTAATGCAACATGTCTGCTATCATATTAACTGTTAAGTCATAACTGTGACACACCCCTACTTCCCAGTTTCCACCATCCATTCTTGTGTGGTCCAAACCTAATTTTTGTTTGACACTGAATCTGTTAAAGAGTTAGAACTCAAATCTTCAAGCGGATTCACCAACAAACTAAACCCAGACCACCGTCTTGGTAAGCAAGCCCGCTAACCACAGTGCTACCGTACCATCACTTAGTATAAAATACAGTATCTGGATGAAAATAGTTGGCACACTTTTTGGCTTAATGCTGATTCCGTTGAGTGCATACAGCAAGTAGAGTAAAGGACCCTATAACGCTCCTTGGGACGCATTGGGTGTGTAGTTCTAGCCCCTTATTTGTGAAGACCTATCGGCAGGCGGTGGGAGATGTGGTCAGTATCACGAGGGCGCCTTTCCTTCCCAGGACATTTCCTGATACATATTTTAGGTTGGGTAGGTCTGGACGCCCAGCGGATGCGTTGATGTAACGGAAGTTAACGTCGTCAATGGCGTCATCGCGGTCGGACAAGCTTCACTACGGGAGAGAAAACTGTCCACTTATTCCTTCGTGCACTCAACAGCAAAAAAAATATTTAAAAAAAGAGATGGTGCTAACACTTCCGGTTGGAAAATGTGCCTGCCACTGTGCTTCTGTGGCCCTCTATTTGGTTTATTGTGCTAGCCCCATGTTTTCATAGACCAAACTTAGGCTGCATCGATCGTCCAATAATTACGTAGTGATGAATTTCTTAATTATTTTCCCAACAGCCAATCATGATGAATCTCCATGTGATGACTGCCGTGTGAATTCATTTACAAGTGGATAGCTGTCAGTTGCAGTGTTCGTTTACAGTTAATAATAATGCATTTCAACTCAGAAGCCACAAACAATAATACAATATCTGTATTATCTGGCATATTTCGCTGCATTTCGTCAGGTGCATACTGATATATATGAAGTAAATAAATTAATAATAATTTGGCTGAAACACTTACAATACATTTGTCACTAGTATTTTTTATAATGTGGAACATTTGTTATCCCTATGTTAGCTTCAAATTTAAAACGAACTCTTTCTGTTTGCATAAAACTGGTAGAAACCGCGTAATTGCTTAGAGCTCACTATATTGTCTATATTTGAGCAATCGTTTATTGTTTGTCGAAAAGAGTATGCAAAATGTGTGTGTGTTTTTTTTTTTTTTTTTTTTTGGGGGGGGGGGGGGGTTGTAACTGTGTGACCATAGTTTATGAATTGTGAAACCGACGTTTTGCAGCCTGTAGAGGACATGTAAGATTTATTATGCACCTGACGAGATGCTGCGAAATATGCCAGACAATAAATCGTGCAACATATTGTTTGTGGCTTCTGTGTTTAAATTCACCAAAGGAATACATTGTTTTGAATTTCTATTAATAAATTACCATGGAGAATGTAATTTTGTTCTTGATTTTGTTTCTGTTGAATTGGTACCTTTAGTTGTGATAACTTAATGGTTGAATCCAAAATGGGCTGTAAAAAATTGCAAGGCTATTTGAATTTGAAAACAAGTTATTGAAATCCATAATGCAGGGGGAAGTTAGGACAAAAGAGCTAGAGGGCGTCAGAGATGTAAATAGACAGACAACATCGAATTGTGGTCAGGATACGATCTTTAGAGAATATACAACGAAGTCTGAGAACAACTGTCGGAGATTCATCACCACCAACCGTCACTTCGGAGATAGCTCTGGGTGATGATGATTTCTAGACAAATGATTACTCATTTCCTTAAATAAAACATTGCAAAATAATTATCTTTATCATGAAACGTTTCAAAACAATGTTATGATTATGATGCATAACCAATGTCACTACGTTAACTAATTAATTTTCGAAGGATAATATGTCGCCAAATATTCTGTCTATTTCAAAAATTCGATGTATCGCCATTCTAAGGTCATCGTGTTATTTGTTTGTTTCGTTGTATCTTCCGCAATTTCAATGGTCGATGAACGGAAATTGAGCAAGTCCTACAAGAAACAGATGAACACTGTAAACTTATTAGAGAAATTATATGCAGACAGTAACTTTTTTTTTTTTTTTTTTTTGACATGTTATGAAAAGAACTAAATTAAAGAAATTGGTGACAACTGGCAAGGTTGAGGGGAAAAGAACTAGGGAAAAGCAGAGAAGAAAATACTATGGATGGCTTGACCACGTGGCATGGCCGATATAAGAATACGGAGCTGATCCACAACTCTGGTGATCGTGTGAGATGGCGATTCATGACCATCTACACTTATCGGCATGGCGCAACAATTTCCATACTCGGTTTCCTACTCCAGCAGCCGTAATCGAAAACACTCATCATGGGTATGTCCGCGTGCTGCATATTGTCACTTATTTCCCTCAATAATCCTTCTGTCAACCACAGCCCATCTGTCAAAACTGTCATCTACTGCCTATAGCACCCTGTGGTCACACCATATGTTCAGAAAGCCATCCCCCACTCCCTTTCGTATTTCCTTCCTAAAAATTCCCCCCGCCCTTAAACAATATACATAAAACTGGAAGCTAAATTTAATAACACATACTAGAACAAGTCTAGACGTCTACATAAAATGTGATTTGCGGGTCTGCTTACGTTATAAAATGAATTTCAGAAGGGCGAGAAGTACAGAACTGTAAAGTATGGAAGGAAAAACAATATCAATTAATCAGTTTTTGTATTAACGCGATCTTGAAATAATCTTTCTCCCCCCCCCCTCCCCTTGAAACCCCAAAATTCCCGCTGGTGGGGGGGGGGGGGGGGGTTCCACCGTTCCACCGGTTGAGAACCACTGCTCTAAACACTTCAAGAGAAAACTGTTTCAACAGTTGGGCAAAGTTCTAGTTTTTCTTTTTTTTTTTTTTTTTTTAATGGAATGCTCCAAGCAAAAGTCAATAATAACATCAATACTCTTAGAAAACAAGGTCGAATTTCTCCGTTTCAGACAAGCATGTAGAATCAACAGCTATTTAAACCGTAACAATATTCTCTACAGTCTACATGCACCAAATGCAGGCTTAGTTTTCATCTGTCTGAAACATTGGACAACCGTCTCTTCAAATGCTCTGTTGTACGATCAAACGTTAGTGAAAAGCACTGAAAAGCAAGTACAGTCGGCCCCAGCTCCAACAGTTACAAACTCTCCATATGGTTCTCTAGTACAGCTATAGAAAAAGCATAGAACTATCAGCAGTTTTCGGATCAACAACAATAATACTTTTCTTCTTCTTCTTCTTCTTCTTCTTCTTCTTCTTCTTCTTCTTCTTCTTCTTCTTCTTCTTCTTCTTCTATTATTATCATCATCATCATCATCATCATCATCATCATTATGTTTATTATCCTCCGGTCTCTCCTCTTCGTCGCCATCCTTCTTCTTGAGGAGACCGTCTTTGATGGTTACACCATCAAGCGAATTATCATGAAAAACTCGACAGTTTTGTGGATGTTCTCTTGAGTTCCATACAATTTGTAGTTTAACCTTGATTCAGTGGGCCAGTATATCTTTGTTTTAGCTCCCTGTGCAGAGGACACTGCTGCAGAACATGTTTGGTTGCTTACTTCATGGTACCCCAAGCTCATTACATTTCTCCCCGTTCTTTTCTTACTTATTTTCTTTGCGTTTTGATGGGAGGACTCCTCGGACGCGGATGCCTAGATAAGTACCCCCTTATTTTAATCAATTATATTTTATTTTTCAATGTTTTGATTTCATTGTATGTTGGTAAAGACGGCGGTCGAAACGTTCGCCTATATGTGTGTGGTTTTCCTATTCGTCGAGTTTCCAGTCATACTTGTGGTTTTATCCGGACTCCTACTTACATAGTGGTAAAGCACAGAGGAGAAGCTTATCCGTTTGTTTATTCGATACATGCCCCATCCTAAGTGGTAAGCTATCCCTACCGGTCCAAGATTTCAAACAGTAGTCGTCATTAGGTTGGTATTTCACTTTTCTGACATCTGTCGTGTCCTCCTTTAAAGTGTCGTCCCTGGAGTGAAGAGAGTCAACACCCACATTATAATATTTTTTTCCCTATCAATATCCTGGAGAATCCACCAGCTTCCGTCCAACACACTCCATCAGCCCGTAGACACCTTTTCCTATCACTCTCTCACTGTCGTACTATGCCCCCTCTCATACTTCCCCAACGCAACATACTCAACAACTCTTGCTTCTAAAAATTAATAAAGATTAATTTATTAAAAGAAAAGTGTAACGTATATGAGACGTGTATGTGAAGAAAATGTGTGACGTGTTCTATAAAGTGTGTAGAATCGGACTCTCAGACAACCCAGTCAGCTCATCCTAGCAAGGCTAGACCACAGCACGTTACATCAGAACAGGTACATCTCACCCAGTGCCGAAACCATCTTGCCGGATACTGACTTGCCTCTGTAGACCTCTGGTAATCCCATTTCATGATCATCCGAAATAGACACCGGTGATAATAACAGTTAATCATGGACCGGTTGCACCCTACCCAATGTACGTTCCTATCGTTCCTAAAGAATGCACAAGTCCTTTGTAGTGTGTACACAGTTATTAATGTTAATTGTTAATGTACTTGATCCTAACTCGTGTCTATCTAGCCTCAAGTATCATGTCTTGTGTTCTATTACACGAGATTATATCACACTATGTAACTATTATAATTAATGTTCTCGGTTAGTTACTACTGTCTGATGCTGTGTGGTGCATCAACAATCATCACCCCACTTTGGTGAATCATCTTCCTTCTAGCTTTAGTTACGTTCTGTACGAAACTTTATTGACTATTCAACTGGTGTAATTCCTAATGGGATTTGAACCTTTCCTAAAACCTTGTTGAGTTTCCTCGGATCTGGTAGGGAACCTAGGATAGAAACAACACATCTGGTGATAGTACTAGTCACTGATCCTACCGGCTGAGTGTAAGCCTATTGCCTTGCTCAGTAATCTTTAGCTAACTAACTCTGTCATAGAGCAGATTAGCTACCCACCTAGGGCCGAATCAGGCTATGACAAGGAAAGACCCATACAGAGTGCAAAACCCCAGCGGGCAATTTCCCCGTCTCCCAAGTATCCATCATTACTCTATTCTGAACTAGCATAGCTTATCACCACTACACTACTCTATTCTTAACTAGCCTAGCTTATCCTCACACTCTAGTCTAACACGGCTACTGCCTAAATTAATTAGAACTAATTATAATAGGTTCTACCTTATGCAACACTGCAGTTAGATCAAATTACATCCACTCTTGCCATGACAGGCACGTGTAAAATTAAATCACTAATTCGCACACGGTAGACGTTTTCCCATCAGAACCACAGTGCCGAAGCAAGTCTTCTACAATCCAAGGTTTGCGTTCAACTCCCCATCTCCAATCATGGTTTTTGGCCAAACCTCTAAAATTGGTCACGTGACATGGTTGTTGTCCTGCAGGTGTTATTTGGGCAATCATCCATTGTCAAGAATCGATTTTCTCTTGCCTAGTCACTGTCAAAGTTGTCATCACTTGTTTTGACTCCCCCAACAAACTAACGAGTTACTGTATGATCCCAACAACAGTTTTCCCCAACAAGCTGCCAATCTTCTTGATGTTCCGGAAACTATAAATTGACAGATGTACTGTTATCTTCCGTGCTGAGTACTTCCGCTCTCAATCCAACTTGTTTATGAACTGTCAAAGCGATGTATGATTCAGCGCACTCACTTTCCCTACACATCTGCAACTGTTAATTTTGCCCGACATGTGATGGCTGACATCCGATTGCAACCAGGATCCGACGGGTTCCATCTGTATTCAAATGTTGACAAACTGTCAAAGCGATGCCGGGACCCGTCTCCCTCACCACTGAGTGTATATTTGCTGACCCGATGTAACCCGTGCAGCTGTGTTTACTCTGTTAGTACGACTGTTGTGGCCTAGAAAATATACGCCAAGCAAACTTCGGTAGTATCCTTATCTGGTTAACTCATTGCGATCTCGTGACAACATCCTTAATTAAAATAGCTGTCGTTTCCTCGAAGACATCGAGATTACGCCCCCTAAGGATGTTTTGAAATTCAAACTTTTTGTTCTTCTCTTCTTCTGCAATCCAGTGAGCCTGTATATAAGGCAGAGGATGTGCTGGTCAATTCTGTTCACCCGCGGCGTCGTCAATCGCAACTGCGAGCGCTAACAAGACAAGTCGCCAGAACAAGTCAAGAAGCCGGATACGGGGGGAATTGGCACGTAGCAAGAACACCAAGAAACGCGCGGTATCCAAGATGTGCAGCGTGGGAACCGGGCAAGAAGAAGAACGCGGAGAGCCTGCCTGCGAGCTGTAACAAAGAACCTGAAATTACAGCTACTACTGAAGCCACCAAGAGGGAGAAGATCGACAGCCCACCACAGACAAGACCCAAGACAGCAGAGAAGAAGGAGGAGAAAGACACCAGAGCCGGGAAGACAGACTCAAAAACAGTCCGATGGGTTGTCAAGCGGATTCAAGTGGAGCTGACAGACGAAGAAATCCTGAAGCAGCTACGAGAAGAGAATCTTCACATCCGATTCTTGAAGGCGGGGCGGCTCCTCACTGTCGTAGTAATCCTTTATTACTGTATTGTCGTCCCTGGAGTGAGGGGAATCAACACCCACATTTTTCTTAACCCAATATTATTGTCCTAGAGAAACCACCAGAATCCGTCCACAAAACTCCTTCAGTCTGTAGACACCTCTTTCTTACTCTCATTCACCCCTGGATCATGCCCCTTCTCATCCTTCCCCAATACAACATACTCAACAACTCTAGCTTTAACAAATAAATACCACAAATAATTTATTAAAGCAAAGAGTATGTGTGTGAGAAATGGGTGTGTGTAATGTGTAGAATGTGTGTCGAATATTCTAAGGTGTTATGTAGAATCAGACCAGTGCATCAGGAGCAAAGTTAGTTAGATCATTGTGCTGAGCACACAACAGCACCAAGTATTCCGGACAGAAAACCTCACCAAGACGATGTTTCTCTGGCCACGTGACAACTTTCTCCGATCACTCTTGAACACTCAGGACGCTGGTCGTCAATGATCGACAATGTCCAATCTTGGTCTTCACTCTAACACACACTATGAATTTACTCTGTTCACTAATGTTCGTTGATCAGAGAATCTTTCCAATAACTTAAATGTCACATGGAAAAATATAACTGTTCATAAGTCACTGGTTATACGATTTTTCCCATATATAAAAAAAAAAAACCTATTAATGTTCCAGGTAGATATATATATATATATTGGTATATGTGTCATCCATAGTGTTCTGAATCTACGGTGATGTAGCATATCACTCAAGGAAAAATCACACATATGTTCATCAAGTCCTGCTCAGCAGAAGTCAGGTTTCTGCAGACCAACAAGGCCATGAGCCCAGGGTACAAGCCTCTCAGTAACCTCTGTTTTCCATCCGTGAGCCATCTTTCCTTCAACATTGATATTAACTTCTTGGTAGTATATCGTATCACCATCAACAAGTAGACCTGAAAGTGGAACCCGTAGAATAGAGAATCCCCTGGTGAGAGCAACTCAATTCTGACCTTAATTAGGTGAGTGTAGGCCGATAGCAGCACTCAGATCTATAACAGAGAACCGAACTCTGTTATACGGCCAAATAGCTCATCACATTGGTCTGAGACATGGAAACACAAGTAAAGTTTAAAGGAAACGGGTAGAAACCCAGCAGATGCCCTACTGGAAGATCCTACCTTTTCACATTCCCTTCATCCCTCCCAACCATCCTCAATCTCTCTAATTATTATCCCACTACATTGTCCTTAACTCCCTGAGTTAAATGATATATTACACAAGCTAGTTAAAGCTACACAATAGGTTACTAATGTCGACGCTCCTATAATACTTTCTAGCACCGCACTTATAGAACATTCTATCACCGCACAGTACTTTACTCTATTCCTAATCATACTCTAAGTTAGGTATGATTAATAGACTACCATATGCCTATTCCGGTTGATGATTGAGACTATGCAATCACAGACTGGATCTATGTCCGCCGATAAATATCAACACTCTGACACTATAGTCTCTTTCAATTAACACAACTCGGAATACTGTGCCGATCTTTAACACTTCAGAACCTTTGGCCGTCTAACTCAAACTTGTTTACCGCAACTGGTTTTAAATCGGGGCTTGAGTGACGTCACCACAAAGTCTAGACGCTGATCAGTCCAGAGTCTGACTTTCTCCCTGTTTTTAGACTGACTGGAATCACCCCGCCGTCTAGTTTGCTTTCATCGGGGAAATCTTTGTCTCGTACAACAAAAGTCCTGTCTGTCTGTGAACCAGGGGATTTTTTCCCACATCACAGAATCCATCCGACGTCTGTCCAGACATTCCGTCTACAACTTCAAATGCTGTCTACCGCCTTGCAGACGGATGGCGCCATTGTACGTTTCTCGAACAACCCACATCATACAGAAATGCCGACCGTGTGCAGACAGTTTTCGCGACGTATTTTGTTCCTCAGTCCCCTTCTCATCAAAGGATTGCCTGTTATTGTAGACGAATGTCGGGTCTTTTTTTTTTTTTTTTTGTCATCGATCGAAACTATCAAGTTTTTTTCCGCGACACTCACCTACTCCAAGATACCTACAACCTTGGCAGTGGTGACATCGGAGGGCAGCGTAATACCGACCACAGTTGCAATCAACAAGACAATGCAGCAGCCAGAGAGATTCATCCCAAGGATCACCCAATGTTCCAGATGTCAGACGGCCGGCCACATCAGAGCAGCATGCTGCAGCAGGACGGAAATCTGCCGGTACTGCGCCGATCACCACGCCTTCAAGGAGTGTCCGCTGGCCAAGCTGGACACGGACTTCCGAGCACCCAACAACAAAAGAAAGTGCGCCAACTGCCTGGGCAAGCTTGGAGCAAGATACTTGGGCTCTCCGTACCTGCAACGACACAGAGACATATTAAAGCTCGCCATCAACACAAAGACACCATACAACGAAGCAATACGGAGGTGCGAGACAGACACGGGTATATCACAAGCTGAAAGAGATCAACTGCAAAAACAGATAGACGAGTTGAAGAAACAAGTCAAGGCACTGCTGACGCCGACTCCGACCAGCGACAACGAAAAACTACTGGCGGAAATGAAGGAGATCCAGCAAAACATCAAGCAAGAAGTGGAACATATGGCACGGATTAAGAAGGAGAACGAAGAAATCCTACAAACCATTAAATCAGAGCGAGAACTACAGAAAGCTGTAATGGAAATATTCCGAAACAAAACAACAGAAGCCGTACAAGAAATTACAGAGAAACCGCAAGATGAAAACCAATTAGACCGACCCTGAATCGTAAGCGAAAGCCAGCAGCCCAGCCACGACGCCCGAAACAGCCAAAGGGAAGCCAATATCCCGCCAGACATTTAAAAAAAAAAAACACGAGATGAACACCCTGATGACGGCAGAGAGGACGCCCCGATACCACCATTGTTTACCGATGAAGGACTCCCGGAGATAAAGAGGAAATGCGAATTCTGATGCAAAAAATACAAAAGGCGCATGGAAGAAAAAGCAAAGAAGCACAAGAAATACAAGGGAAAATCAATGCCCTTCCGATCGCTGAAGAACCAGCTTTATACGGGGATGACGAACACCCATGGCAATACTATATAGATGACGGAGAGATCGTCCCATTTCTGACCGCAGAGGAAAAAATCGAATGGCAACAGAAGCTCAAACTCGAAGAAGAAAAAGGCACAAGGAGGAAAATGAAAACATCGAAAAGCTCCTACAGAAAATACACAAAAAGGAGACCAAAAAAAGAAAAACAAATAAAAAGTCCTTTTAGGACTGCAACGAGTCAAACCAAACGAGCCAGGAGCCTTCACTAACAAAGGAAACCGCCTGAGACGCGAACAAAGGACAGCGCCGACCGTTCCCCCAGCTGACGTCACAGACACAAACCAACATAACCAGTCCGAGATAAGACTCACTCGAAAGAGCGCACAAGACAAGAATTAGGGCGAATGAACCCACAAAAACCACGGACATCAACAATAACCACAGCTGAAGAGGCAGGTTGAACGAGGCCGAATTTGGAATTTTTGTTTTGAAAATTAGAATTGGAATTGGTCAATTCTTCTACTCTTATCAGTTGCTTGGATGTTCTCTTGAAGATGGAGAGTCATCGTCATCAAGTAACGATGCCAACTGGAGTAGGCGTCACATTTCTCCACAGATCTTGATCATTAGTGTTCGAGAACAAATCAGTTGATAATATTTGAAGATTTATCCCTGCCACCTGCTCTGTGGCGATGGGGTTACGGAGGCAGTTCGTGATCCCGCATACCCGTGTTCGAAACACAACTGCGCGCGATTTGGCAGCAGACCGCGTTGCGTTAGTTTTTTACGAAATGGTATGGCTGCCGGTCGATCAGAAAACAATGGCAAACTACTGAACGTAAACTTGCCAAGAGATCACAACAACAAAAACTGCTGGCGTTGACCGCAACGTCCTGTACAGGATATACAACTAGCTTTAATTGTCTCAGTCCATCCAATATCATTTTCTCGACTCATTCCTCTCATCCAGTGGTGTCAGAGTGTTGAGAGTGAATAGAGGACATAGAGAGGACAAGGGACAGAACAAAGTTAAGACAACTGAGATAACGACATATAGGAGTTAGATAGGACATCTGCAGTATAGCGTTAGGCTAGAGACAGGACCTAAGTCAGGACATAGAATGGTTATAAGACAGGACATCTACAGGACAAGAGATGAAGTGGAAACAGGACTTAGGAAGGGACACTATCGACATCGTGTCTTAGACAGGGTAACGGTAGAACCAGACCGGGTGATAGAAGGGGACGACAGTTCGCTGGACACTGCCCTGAATGGACTAGATGTCAGTACACCAACTGACCTCTTCTAGCACGGACAGACTACAGTACAACGAGACTGTTGAGACAGCACGGGGTTCACACAACGGCACGGGGTCGGGCACGACAAGTCCGGCCGTTGAGCTTGAAAACGTCAGATGGGACATACGACGGTTTCAGAGGAGGACACTTGTGATTCTTGAGAGAATGCTAGTTTGAGAATAGCGAGTATAGGATTGCGAGACTGATTGTATGCTATCAGAGTATGAAGGGGCGACATTTGTATATTCACGTGAAATTACCGCCTGTATATATCTTGTGATTATATCGGGTTCGCCTGAATTAAATAATAGAAATGCCATACGCGCAATTGATGTTTCTTTGAGTGTATGAAGGAGCGGAGTGCCTGTGTGCAAAGTGAGACGTTGACAGGCAGCCAGTGATATTCATTGACACAGGAATGGAGCATGATGGGGCATCCCTTTGCCGTGAAGTTGGAACCACGACTAACTAACTAACTAACTAACTAACTAACTAACTAACTATTCCACTGGCCTAAAGAGAACCATTGAGCTTTCGTCAAATGATGGGTACGGTCGCACCGGAAACAGAGTGACCCTCATTTTTTTAAAATATGTCTGAAGATAGCAGAACGCTGTGGGTTGGCAACCTGGAAGAAAAAGTGACAGAAGATTTAATATATGAGCTTTTCTTACAGGTCTGTGTATTCAATGGGGTAAATAGGACACAGGGTATAATATAAGTATATATTTTCTGAAGTATCATTCCCAAACTTATGTAAATTGTGGCCGTGTTATCGAAAATAGGGCACATACACAAATTCGAAAGTGAAAGTGAAAAGATGTGTTGATATTTTAAATTATTTGTTAAAATTATTGTGTCTGTAGTAACTATTCTTCTTCTTTCGTTCGCCTGAAATATGTTTATAACTGAAATGTTGTCTCTTTTATGAATCTAACAGTCTTTTTTAGTTCACTGAGCGGTCCATAGAGTTTATCTTCCACTGTTGTCTCTCTTCTAGGCCTGAATCATCTGATAGATACACTGATTGATATCATATTAATATAATATTATCATATGTTGTGTTGTAGTTTGGACAGTCTTGAAGTATGTGCTCTGCTGTCTGCGACGCCAAACCACATGTGCACATGGCTGAGTCACCAATCTTAAGTTTTTTATACATGTTGCGTAATCTATTGTGTCCTGTTCTGAGGCTCAGAAGAATTACCTGTTATGCCCATAACGTGGTAGTCATCTTGAGTAGGGTTTGGTGGCTTTCTGACTGATTTGATCATTCTTTTCTTTTGGTGGTATGTAATGGGCACATCAGGTTCTTCTTCTTTTGCTCCTTCCTTAGCCAATCGATCAGCTCTGTCGTTTCCAGGTACTCCACAGTGGGATGGTATCCACTGTATGGTGACCTTATGCTGACTGCTAAGTTTAGAAAGTAGTGTCCTTAGAACTGGCAATTTCCCAGACAGGAGCGCCTCTATTATGGATTTTGCATCTGTCAATATCACCACAGGTTGTGTACCATGGCTGGTATTTTTTAATTCCTCAATTTCAGCATCATAGTTATGGCAGTACTTTCCTGTTGGAACTCTGGCCGTGTCCCTAGTATTATTTGGGTATTCTATGTACACTCCCGCTCCTCCATTTCGAACAGCATTTTGTGCTGACCCATCTGTGTAGACTCGGATCCAGAGATCCTGTGGGTATTCGTCATCAAGGAAGCTGAGAGTGGCTGTTCTGCGCTGTACACTGTTCTGTTCTTCCTTGTCAAATATTCCTCTCACTTTTGTCTGGATTTGTAGCGATAGTCTATGTTCATCTTTCCACGGGGTTCGCTCTGGAATAGTTGTCAGGGGGTACCAACTGTGGGAAGATCGATGGTTTCTCTGCAGAGTCGTTTGGCCTGGTGGATGAAACTACTTCCACCATAGCTAAATTTTCAGATCGGTTCTTCATAGGGTGGCCTGGCAAGCTGAGGAACTTTTTCTCTTGTATTAGTGTTTTTGTATCTCTGCGTTCTCTATTAATTATGGAGCTGCGGTAGTGCAGTGGCTGTCACACTTGCCTGCCGACCACATGGTCAAGTGTGCGAATTCATATCTAGGCGTCTTGTTAAATTTGACCTGGGGTCCCGGTAGCCGCCCCCCTCCCTCCCTCCCCCCTCCCTCCCCCCTCCCTCCCCCCCCCCCCCCCCCCAAACTGGGCACCTGGAAATATCTTGAGAAGTAAAGGCAGCGGGTATGATATTGACCACATCGCCCACCACCAGAGGGCCAGTTTGTTTATAAAAGTTTGAGGCTAGCATCATATGCAAAGCAGTGGCAAGCTACTGAATGTAAACTTGCCCAGGAATCACACACAGCCAAAAAATGCTGGGGTTGACTGCTACATCCTGTGAAGGACATGCAACAATCAACAACTAGTGATGTAAAATGGACCCTCTACTAACTTTTAGTACTTTTACTAGTGTAAAAAGTAATTATTATTAATAAAATATCGTTATTCATTCAGTGTAAGACTTGTAAATGTTTACACAATTTTAGTAACAATTTTACACAAATGATGGTTAACAAGAATCTTTTGGGTCAGTCGCTCCCAGTTAGAATACAGATTTAGATAAGTACCCTTAATATTGTCATGTTAGTGTGTTTCATGTAGTTTTGTGTCAGTTTGTGTTTGTTCTGTGCTGACGAAGGCTTTGGCCGCAACATCCAATTTGTTTCTTGTAATCGTGTTTCAGTAAAGCTCACAATCTACTTCTCGTTTTTTGGTGATTTATTCTCTTTTAACTTTAGTAGTTCAAATTGCACGTTTTAAGTGTAAAAAGTATACCCGATAGTCTGATTGATGTGCACAGCGCTGGCATTTTGGATTTCCAAGCACAAAGATGAAACATCTCCGCAGAAACTCCCGTGTGTTGCCGGGGCCCATAAGGGAAGCAAAGAATAGCAACACTGTAGCCTACCAGGCATGTCGTAAGAGGCGACTAAGGAGGCTTGATGGTTCCGTCGCCCTGCTACTGAGTGAGTGCGTGGCGCGACACTGTGAGCTGTGAGTTTCGTGTGAAGTGCTTTTGAATCTGCCCGAGGTTTTTGGAACGTGACTGCATGTTCGGAGTGATGGCAGATGGCTATATCCCAGAGTTGACCGGTTTTTGCCTTATGCAGAAATGCGTGGCTGCTGGGCTTCTGGTTGACTGCCACTGCCATCGACGATGAACTGTATTTCGTGGACTGTGTGGGTGAACATCTAGGAAACATCCAGATGGGAAAATGGCTGCAGATTCCATCAGAAATGAACTGGGTGTTTTGTGGGGGACTATTGTGTTGACATTCTGGCGGCGGCATTATGCACAGTGCATCTGTGCGGGCTGATGTTTGACGAGACTCAAGTCTTTTCCACTTTTCACATTGGGCGGTGGGGAGCGTTTTGTATGATATTCACTGGCACAGGAACGGAGCATAATGGGGACAACCCGTTGCTGTGAAGTTGGAACTGCGACTAACTAACTAACTAACTATCTCCGCAGAAATATTCTTTTTCTACCACCAATCATTGATGATCATATATGAAACTTCCTGCATATATGTAAACATGGATGCAGAATTCAAAAATGCATCTCAAAATATCTAAGGACTTACAAGAACATCCTTGAAAATAAAATTACTTACCGTTTGCCAAACAGTTTAAATTATTTCAAAGACAAAGATAATTTCAACCAATCGTTATGCACAAAATTTTAGATTGACCTATTCTGCAGAAACTAATATGGTATTTGTTATTGTCATGTGATATTTTAATGAATGGGTCCTCTCAGAAACATGCATGGCCTTTTCCTAACCTTTCTTGGGGATACAATGGATCCTTCTGCGCAGGCGTGGAATATTATTTCCAGTTTTGGATCTAATTGCGTTAGAAAATAGACTAGCTACTATGTGCCATATTGGGATGACATTTTGTCACTATTTTGAAAAGAAAAAATGAAAAACAATCGCATGATATAACTGGCAATATGATATCAAATAGTACCTTATTCATATCTCTATCGCGTCGCGCTAGTTTCTTACAGAGATATGTGAGCCAATCATTCAGAAAGTAATGGCAAACTACTGAACGTAAAACTTGCCAAGACATCAACAGCAGCTGAAAAATTCTGGTGTTGACTGCAATGTCCTGTAAAGGATATGCAAAAATTTTAAAAAAAAAACATTAATTGTAATTATAAGCAGACATTTTGATTGTTTTCTGAATTGCCTATTTATCATTATTAAAAGAGAGAAAAATACATGGTTGCTCAATTGCAAAAGTGTTTTCACATAACTGGAAAACAATGTCACATCGCTGATGGCTCCACACTTGGAACAGTTTTTGTGTGTTGATCTAATAACAAGTGGAAGTGCAAACAGGATGATGGATATATGAATATATATATTCATATAATAGTCATTATGTTCCATGTTGGGTGATGCCTGTCAAAAACTGTCATTTACTGCCTATTTAGTACCTTGCGGTGTATGGCAGTGCGGTCTTGAGCCTGAGGAATTAAGGCCGCCTGGCTAGTGCAGTCGCCGCGAACTGTGATGCATGTAATCATATTCATACACAACCATCTGGAGACTGCACTCTTAAGAAGTTAAATTACTTATTGTCCACGGTGCGACCGTCAACCATTCCACACTTTCTTCCTTTGCTATCCTGTCTCTAACAGTGTCTCTTCTCAAGTGCCACAGGGTTCCGCAGATTTGCTCTTCTCCCACTGTTTCCAAAAATAGGGGTAGGCAAAGCTAAAAATAATTCAGAAGTCAGATATTTTTATTTTTTTTTTGGCAAATAACGGCTTTTAAAAAAAAGACAACAAATTGAAACATGTTTTAAGAATTAAATTGTTAAAATTCAGGTGCCAAATAAAAATGTCTAGACACCATGGTGACTGAGCACCTGCATTTGTCTACCACTGTAAGTATATATGTGTGTGTATAGAGAGAGAGTGGGTGTATAGAGAGAGAGGGGGGCTTTTGCAATCTTCGTTGTCTATTTAGCATTTAAATACTTTCTGTTCTCTGTTTTTTTTATTCAGACGGGGCCTATAGAGAAATTAATACTTCCGTCTGAAGTAGAAGGCGACAAAAAGAAACACAAAGGGCATGCATATGTTGTATTTCGCCATCCTGAATCCGTTCAATATGCTTCTCAGGTAAGAAATTTCACATACTCAGGTCCTTGCATTAAAAAGATCAAAGTGCATTCTGACATGTAAATGTTATATCATGATAAGGGAATTGTACTGCACAGTTTAATCAAGCCTGTGTGGTCTGCATTCACTTTTCACAGATTTTGTTGTTGATCCCAAAGATGCTGAGTTGTCTACTCTTGGCAGCCAAAGCCATTCTTGTGACTGTGCATGATCCTCTCCAGCTTCTCCAGGTTCAGAGATCCATGGAGTGAGTTAGTAACTGAACATGCATCTTTGCTAGGTCTAACATCCCTAGTCTCTGACTGTTCCTAACTGCTTACAAGGTCTGGCACTTTTGGGGCATAGCTTTAGTACCATGGGGCTACACACACTGCTCTACCACTACAGGGTGGGTTCACAGGTAGCAGTAGTCCCGAAGCAGATAATGCTGTGGGAGTGTGAAGTGTTATGATATATTAGGTGAGATAGCCAGTTGCCTTCATCATCACCTTCTCAGACAATTCCTGGAAGATTCTCTGGTACTCATTTTCATTAGGCTGGGTCAACCCCAGAGTCTTACAGGTCAGAAAAAATCCTGCTTCTGCTGGGGATTAAACCCAGACCACTGTTTGGGACACAGGTGCCGTGACCATCATGCATGCCCCTATGGCTCCTGGCTCATGTGAGAGGAACTTAATGAGTTCTTATTCCTCAAATAGAGATCGGCGTGGTCGAAAGGATAAGAACCCTCACTCTTAAACTTCCGGCCTGCTGATGGCAAGGTAGGTGGTTCTTCTTCGTTCATCCGGAGTTTTTTTTTCGGACGTGATTGCGTTGTGCCTGTTTACAGCAGAGCTGCGTTCTTGCGCCGTTAGGCCGACACATCCGACTTCTGCGGGCATTTGTTGACCGGGTTAACCTTCCCGGGGGTTTCTTAGGACGTTTGGCTCTCACTGTTGTGGTGTTATCCCCCATCCCAGCTGGCCCATATAGAACAGCCAAAGACATCCTGGTCAGCCCTCAAGGGAAGGCAGGGGCAGACCATGGGCATTCCCCGCCATCCAAGGAGGCTTCCATACTTGCAGAGCCGACACACAGTGCTCTGGTACTGGGCTCACCCAAGGAATCGTCACGTCCTGCACATGGCTGCTTAGCCTCACTTCCGTATATTGGGCCTTCCATTCACCATAGGCTGTTCTTCCGGAAACCAGAAGTATGCAGTCTGCAGATGACATCCACACAGTGAGCTTTCGACTCGGACTTTCCGCGCAATGGATTTGCTATCCGAGCAATATTCCATTTCGTGCCACTAGGACACTTTTTCCACCTTATTTGAAGCCCACACAGTGAGCTTTTGATTCGGACTTTCCACGTAATGGATTTGCTATCCAAGCAATATTCCATTTCGTGCCACTAGGACACTTTTACCACCTTTTATGAAGCTCACACAGTGAGCTTTTGATTCGGACTTTCCACGTAATGGATTTGCTATCCGAGCAATATTCCATTTCATGCCTCTGGGAGGCTTTTGTAACCGACATACCTGTGGTATGAAGTGTGGCAGTCTGAATACTTCTTCATACACCTTTAAATGTCAACCTGTATGTAATTAAAGTAAGCTGCGGTCAACTTGAGCTTGTTGATATCTCCATAGAGCTTGTCCTCAAATGAAGCAGGTGTGGGCCAAAATATCTTTCTCTGTTCTGCATATATTGGGCAATCCTGAAGCAAATGTTTTGCTGTCATTTTTCCAGTTCGACAATTACATTCATCGGTATCTCCTATTTTTAGTTTATTGAACAAGTGGTATTTCAGCCTGTTATGTCCTGTGCGGAGTCTGAAGATTGCTACTTGTTCTCTTCGGTCGAGTTTGTAATATGCATCGTCCTTCTGGTGGCCTGGATGCTCTGATTCCCATTTGGTTTTATAGGTGCTTTTTATCAACCTCTTTGCCTCATTGTAAGTTATGTCTATGTCAGGCTGTGGTAGTCGTCCGCCCTCTTTTGCCAGTCTGTCAGCCTCTTCATTTCCAGGTATACTGCAATGTGATGGGATCCACTGTATTACAACTTTTTTGGATTTCTGGCTTAAACCATGGAGTGCTGCTCTTAGGTCAGCTATTTCTGTGCTGTTATTGCTCTTCAGTATTGAGACAGCTGACTTTGCATCTGTGAAGATAGCTATTTGCTTCTCTTTATTTTCCTCCATCAAGAGCATTTCTGCTGCAGTTTTCAGAGCCTCTACCTCTGCTTTGAAGTTACTTGAAAACTTTCCAGTTGCCACTGAATGTTTTTTTTTTCCACTCCATTTTTTAAATTTAGGAGAATTCCTCCTCCTCCATTCTCTATTGAATTTTTGGCTGATCCATCTGTATATGCATGGGTCCAATTGCTGCTTGGGTAATGTTCTTTTATGTAGTTTAGGGTTATTTCTCTTCTTTCGGTTTCATGCTGAGTGTTCTTTTTCTCAATACCAGGAATGTTTTCTATCATCTCAGGCAGTTGCTGCTGTCTCCAAGCTGGGAACTTGTGTGCATTGTAAATGGGTTTGACTGTTGATATGTTAAGTATAGGATCTGCCCTAATCTTTCGTTTTGCAGTTTCTACAAAGTTGCTACGCTTCAGTCTTCCCTTTCCAAAACCACTAAACCTTTTATACATAGGGTGGTCTGTCAATCTTCTAAATTTTTCTGCTTGTTGCTGGGCTCTGCTATCTCTTCTATCCTGCATTGGTTGTAAACAAGTGATCTTTTCTAGTTCATTAATAGGCGTTGTCTTCAGGCTTCCAGTTATGATTCGCATTCCTTGGTTTTGGACTCTACTTATTTTGTTAAAGTTTGACTTAGCTGCTGTTGCCCAAGCTGCAATGCCATATTCCAGTACTGGCCTCACCCGTCCAGTATATAACTTCTTGAGAACTTTCTCATCTGCTCCCCACGTTGTACCAGCAAGCTTTTTCATGATTGCCATTCTCTGCCTTGCTCTTGTTCGATTGTTCTCAACCTGTGTCTTCCATGTCAGGCGACGATCAAAGGTGACTCCTAGATAGTTTGGATTTTCTTCATGGCGCAATATTTTTCCATTCAATACCAGCTTAGGTTGCTGAGCTTTATTTGAGAGGGAGAACACTGTGCATGTTGTTTTCTCCTCACTTATCTTCACTAGCCATGATTTTGACCAGTCCTCTAGCGCTAATAAGGCTTGCTGTATTCTGCTGTTAGCTGTACTAATATATTCTTCAGATGTCCATATGGCTAGGTCATCTGCAAAGGAGGATGTGTGTACTCTCGCTGGAAAATTTTCCGTGATGTCATTTATATATGCTAGGAATAATGTTGGTGAAAGAACTCCTCCTTGGGGGACACCTTGCTCCAACAGCATCATTTTGCTTGTTTGTCCTTGTACTTTTGTCCTGGCAGTTCTGTTCTCAAGGTAGTGGCTGATCCATTTATAAATTTTTCCACAAACATGCATTTTTTGCAGTTTTACTTTCAGTCCTTCCTTCCATACTTTATCAAATGCTTTTTCTAAATCTATCCAGACTGCTAGTGTGTGTTTTTTCTCTTGGAAGGCATCCTCTATTTCCTGAGCTATATAGGTTATTTGATCTTCAGTGGATCTGTACTTTCTGAATCCTGCTTGGTGTGGTGTTAAGAGTTTGTTTTCTTCCAGATGCCATGTTAGCCTGCCATTGATAATGCGTTCCATTAATTTTCCTACACAGCTAAGTAGACTGATAGGTCGATAGCCATTTGGTTCTTCCAGGTTTTTTCCTTTCTTTGGGACTGGTATTAGTATAGCTTCCTTCCATGCCTGTGGGACTATTCCTCTCTTCCAGCTGTTATTTAGGACTGCTAGTAGTTTCTTCTTTGCCTTGGTGCCTAGTCCTATTAGCATTTCATTTGTGATTCCATCCTTTCCTGGTGATTTCTTCTTTTTTAGGGTATTCATTGCCTGTTCCATTTCTTCCATTGTTAGATTTGCCATCATATATTCTGCTGCTGTCTCTGTATTTCTATGATGTATCTGTTTGTCTTTGATTGCTTTCTTCTGTTCAGTTGTAATATCAATGTGGTTTGCATTTGCATAGTGTTCCATTAGTGCATTTGCAGCCTTTTTTCCTGTAAGCAAGGCATTTCCTTGTTTAATTGTTATTTGTTTGTTTCTAGGTCCTTCATTGTTCATGGCTTTCACTAGTTTCCATAGTTTGTTTCCATCCCTGTCAAAATTCAGGTTTTCTGTTTTTTCCCTCCAACAATCTCTTGTTGTTTGATTTACTGTTCTTTTATGTTTTGCTGAGATGGCTTTGAGAGAGATGTTCGCTTCAATTGTTTGTTCTCTCTCTGCTGTCTTCCTGGCATCTTCAACTTTGTCCTCCAAACTTTGTAGTTCTTCAGTCCAGTATGGTTTGTAATTTTTCCTCGCTCCTCTTGGAATGGACTCAGTGGCTGCCTGTATTATCGCTCTGTTTAGACTTTCCACCATTTGCTTTATGTTGCCATATCGTGTATTTATGTTTTCACAATATTTGTCTGTTAGTATGGCAAATCTGTCCCAGTCTGCTCGTTTGTAATTCCAGCGGGGCAAGGGCTTTTGCTCCTGTGGAACATACTCCATATTCATTACAAGCTTGATTGGTCTGTGGTCACTACCTGCTAATTGGTCCAGCACATGGCGATCGATTTTGTGGAGGATGTCTCCTGTGCAGAAAGCTAAGTCTGGAGTAGAAGTGGTAAGCCATCTTCTGGAGTAGAAGCTCGGTGTGTCATCCGCTTTGTTGAGTAGATGGAGATTTGAGTCTATTTCCCAGTCCTCCAATTCATCTCCTCTTTTGTCAGTATCTGGGTATCCCCATCTATCTGAATGGCTATTAAAGTCTCCGACAATAATGCAGTTTGTGTCAGTTATTTTCATGTTTGAGAGTGTAAGGTCCTTATCTGCTGGGCTATACAGATTGTAGATTCTTATTTTCACGTCCTTTATCATTATATCAACACCTATAATTTCCGTTTGGTTGTCAGAGATCACAGATACTTCGCTGCAAGGTATTGTATTTCATGTAAGTATTAGAACTCCTCCTTTGTGTCCTTCGCGGTCGAAACGTGTGGCCTGATATCCTCTGACTGAGAATTTGCGATTGGCGTTGAGGTGTGTCTCTTGAATGCATGCTACATCTATTTTATCTTTATGAAGACGCTGTGTTAGGGACTCTTTCTTCTTGTAAACTCCTTCGGCATTCCACTGTAGTATGTTGAGTGTCCGGGGTATTTGGTCAATAGCTCTTAACCTACTCCTCTGTGCCTTGACTCCACAGCACAGGGGAAGGTGACCACCAGTAGTCATGGGTGGACCCCCTCGAGGCAGGGGGCCCGGCACTATCGCCGCCTGATGGGACTTCGCGGGATTAGCACCATAACGATTAATTTGGATTTGTGACATCATGAATTAAGTTACGTTGCACTGCTTTGTCAAGCCTGTGGCTTAGTACATCCGATTTCGACAAGCATTTATTCGGGATGCTTTCCCTAGCCCTTGACTGTCCCCAGTCTACCTACAAGGCAGCAGGTTTTACGTTGCACTGCTTTGTCAAGCCTGTGGCTCAGTACATCCGATTTCGACAAGCATTTATTCGGGGTGCTTTCCCTAGCCTTTGACTGTCCCCAGTCTACCTACAAGGCAGCAGGTTTGTGTGTCTCTTCGTCTGGTCCCTCTCCCTTGACCTGTCCGACATGGGTGGCCCTACCAGTAGCTGTGCTACCGTCGGCATAGCTCTTGGGGTCATTGGGACGCTCAAGCTCCTCTACCTCGTCACGGTGGACACACAGCAGAGGGGAGGTAGGTGGTTCAACACCCACACTGGCATTAAGTTGGACTTGCTCTTAAACTTCCGGCCTGTTGATGGCAAGGTAGGTGGTTCAACACCCACACTGGCATTAGTTGGACTTGCTCTTAAACTTCCGGCCTGCTGATGGCAAGGTAGGTGGTTAACTCTCACACTGGCATTAAGTTGGACTTGCTCTTAAACTTCCGGCCTGCTGATGGCAAGGTAGGTGGTTAACTCTCACACTGGCATTAAGTTGGACTTGCTCTTAAACTTCCGGCCTGTTGATGGCGAGGTAGGTGGTTAACTCTCACACTGGCATTAAGTTGGACTGAAACGTTGACTTCTCATTCAGAAAGCAATGGCAAACTACTGAACGTACAATTGCCAAGTAATCAACCTGGTGTTGACTGCAACATCCTGCAAAGGACATGTAACATTTTGTTTACTCCTGAAATCATAATATAGGACTGCCAGGTTATTAAAAAAAATGTAAAGAATTCTTTTTTCTAACCTACATTTTTTTAAGCTTTGCATAAAATGTTCTTCATTTTATAAAATGAAATTGTTGCTTGTACTATTCTGTTCTTTATCTCTGTAATCCATCTTCCATCTGATGCTATCCATGGGCCTAGATATTTGAATTTCTGCACTTGCCCCAAAATAACATCATGTACTTTTAGTTGTACATTTAAGCATGATTTGTTTCTTTGATATCACCATGTCTTCTGTCTTTCTATTATTCAAGCTGGGGACCATTTTTTTTTCACTTTCTTTAACCACTGTATTCATCATTTCCTTTAGTTTCTCCAGACTTGTAGCTATCAAGACTGTCTTGATTATTGCACTGTTATTTTTAATTGTATTATTATTGTATTGTTTATAAGTTAGTTAATTATTCCAATCCTAAACTATTCTTTGTGAATAGTTTTAAACTAGTTTTCTGGTAAACCAAGAAAACAATATGATGCATATTGAAAACAACATAAAGCAAGTCCTGTTGGAGGAACCTGCAGTGGGTATTTGAAGTGTTAAAACCATCACAGTTTGTAGACCCGAGTGAACGGAGGAATAGGTGGCCAGTCTTTCCCTCCCATAGTGAATGACAAGAGCTTGTATCAAACCCTTGTCCGACCATGCTCATGCTATTCTCATTTTAACGTCCTAACCATTACTCGTGTTTATCATTAGCATCATCATCATCATCATGTGCAGTGCAGATAAAAGTGGGTGATCAAGTTTCGCCATCTCACACGATACCAGAGTTGTGGATCAGCTCTGTGTTCATGTCTTACCATACCATATTGTCAAGTCATCCAGGTATTTGCTTCTCTGCCTTCCCCTTGTTCTTTTCCCCTCAATCTTGCCAGTTGTCACCAAGTTCTCCAATTTATTTCTTCTCATAACATGTCAAAAAGATAAGCATCTATTACCTCCTACCCTATACTGATTGCACAAGAGTAAAAGTACAAAGTACAGAAATCTTTTCCATGCTATACGTTGCATTGGGCTAATGGTGCCCATATTTTTATAGACTAATCAGCCGGTCTCCCTGGCCTAGGGGTTAACGTCTTTTTCCGTAATCCCGTTTATTGTGAATAACGTAACCTGTGCGAGAATCGGTAGCGGTTCTCACCGCGTTGGTAACTTACGGGGTATGTGAGCTGGCCGCTCAGAAAGCAGTGGCAAACTACTGAGCATAATCTTGCCTAGTACATCAACAGCAGCTGAAAAATGCTGATGTTGACTGCAACGTCCTGTAAGGGATTTGCAACCAAAAAAAAAAATCAACCCTAGGTGTGTGGTGTGGTCAGTATCACACCGGTTGCCTTTACTTCCCAAGACATTTCCTGTGTCCACTTTAGCCTTGGTTGACCTGGAAGTCCAAGTCAGTTTGAAAAATCTTATGATGCCAATTCAAACCCGAGACCAACGGGCTGGCGGGCAAGCATCTAGCCACTGCCCTACCACAGCTCCCAATGATGTGCATGTACATCGTAAATGAAATCTATCACTTCTTACCGTATATTTATTCCACAAGAGTGGCCAGGTAATTCCACCTTTAACATGTTATCATGTGCATACTGTATTTATACTTGTAACATGTTATATGTTTTCAAAATTGCTCGCCATTAGGTTTTAGAAGGATCAAGTCTGTTTGGTCTCCAGCTGTCTCTGAAAGCAAGAAGTCTTCCTATCACTTACAAGTCAGCAACCCCAGTGTCTGGGAATAAAGGGCGGTTTGATAATAACTCCAGACCTAGCTTCAATAAAGCAACCACCTGGCACGGGCAGAATGAGTTTTCAGCTCGTGGCCGTGGAGGTTTCCGAAATCAAGGAGGTGGCGCCAACCATTCCCAGAACACTGGCTACAACACAAGTTTTAACAACTACAGTAATCAGGTGGGTGAAGCTTCATGAAACGTGGAATCTCGCCAGCATAACATGATCAGTTTGTAAACTACTCATATTGTTTTAAATATGGAAAGATATTTTATTATTGTGATATTTTACCTTTGTTCTTTTCTTTTCTTTGTTTTATATTTAAACAGGGATAGAAAAATCTAGGCACCCAGTCGCCATGGTGCCTGAGAATTTCTACCTGGCGCCTCAATTTTTAATAATTTTCTTAGCATGTATTTGCAAGAACACATGCTGGCTCTTGAAGAAACAGGGCTGGCTCCTGAATTATGTTTAGGTTTTTCTATCTCTGTATTTAAATATTTGTATAAGGGGCGTTAATTTGAAATCTGTTTGTGCCGCACTGCTCATAATTGCATACGTTGAACATGATCATGTCATAGTCATGTGATAAGTACTGACCAATTAATAAAAGAGCAAGTGCTTATCATCCCATGATGCATAGGTTCTGTTTCTGACCATTGAGAAAATGGCCAGGTTGATCCAAATTCCGTCCAAAGAAGCTCAATGAGCGGTGATTCAGTTTCTTTCATTTGAAGGATGTCGACCAGTGGAAATTCATTGAAGTATGCAGGCAGCGTACGATAACAAATGTGTGTCAAAGACAACTGGGCACGAATGTTTCGGAAAGGACGTCAGTTCACGACAGATCTTTGACGACTTGGTCAAGCGCATATTGTTGCAACAGAAAAAAACCATCGCCAAAATTGATGCAGTGGTACAGATGAACCGTTGTCGAAGCATATGTTCGCTAGCGAAAGAATTTGATGTGACAGTTGGGACAGTTCAAAAGGTCGTTCGTAAGAAACTGCAATATCGAAGGTGTGTTCACAGTGGGTACCACGGATGTTGACCGACCACCAAAAAGAAGAACGCATGGGATGGTGTTTGAACCACTTGCTGCGTTACAGAGTAGAGGGTGATGCATTTCTCTTCCGCACAGTGGCAGGCGATAAATCATGGTGTCACCACTTTGAGCCGAGCAGTAAAAGAGAGCATGCAATGGAAGCATGCTGGATCACCAAAAGCCAAAAAATTCAAGTTACAGGTTTCCGCTGGTAAGATTATGCTGATCGTATTTTTTTAACATGAAGGGCTATTGTAGGCCGACTTTAAAGAACCGGGTGTCAACATCAACTCTACCCACTACTCGCAAACACTAGACAAGCTGCAAAAAGCCATCAAGAATAAACGACCCGGCATGCTTTCTCATGGTGTTATTTTGTTGCACGATAATACTCGTCCGCATGTCGCAAAGATTGTGCAGGAAGTATTAGCAAGGAAGAAGTGGGAAATTCTGCAACATCCAGCCTATAGTCCTGATTTGTCACCATGTGATTTTCATTTGTTCGGACGTCTAAAATAAAATCTCTCAAGGGGCAATGATTTCACACAGATGCAGATGTAATGTACGCAGTAAACACTAGGTTCGGTGAGCAACGACAATCCTTTTTTGCGGACGGCATTCGCGGCCTACCTAAGCAATGGGATGTTTGCCTGAATGCCTATGGCGACTTCTTCTGACCTACCCCATGGTGCATAATTCATTCAAAATGAATGCTTTGTTTAATTCTACCACACCTGTTAATGTTTCTTTCATGCTTTTGTAATAAAGCCATTGGAACGAGTTTCAAATGAACGCCCCTAATATATTCTTTTACTTTCTATACAGTCAAAATGATTAGGCCCCTGTCTTTTATGGCTTAACTGTCATATACCTTAATAGCATGTTTGTAGATTTTTGCTTCTTTAAAATGTGCTCTGTGTTGTCTGTCAATCTTCAGCAGTGTGTATCAGTTTGTGTGCTGACACTTTTCCGTGCCATGACACAAGGCTGTCAGGAATCTTCTCTTGCTGTGTTCCACTATCTCTCATTTCACAGATCCTTCCAGTTGTCACAACATGTTCCAGTTTTTCTCTTCTCATAATGTGGCCAAGTAATAAGGATTACCTCTTTCAGATGTTTGTGATAAGTTGTCGTTATCTCATAGCCTGTTTCAAAACATTCATATTATTCATTTTGGCTGCCCATGACATTTTCAGCATTATTCTGTTAAAACACATGTTTGATGTCTCAAGGGATTTTTCAGCTTATTTATTAATTGTTAAGGATTCAGTCATATATTAAAACTGTCTCAACTGACACCCTCATAATAATTTTAAAATCATATATACATCTGTTAACTCATTATTTATCGTAAGCGTTAACCGTGCCAAACTTCAGGCAGTTCGATAAATAATTAATAATAATTAACCCATCCATATTTTTCAAATATCACAAAAAGAACATGTTGAAAATTCAACTGAAATTATGTATATAAACTAATCCTGTCACAGAATCTTTCATCTTTGTTATTCTAATCCAAGAGTTAGTTAATTAATTGTACATATGTCATTCTGTCTGCCTCCTTTATATGAGAGATTATCTTTAGAATTAATGAAGAAATTATCCTTCCTCCTGATCAGCTCAACTCCGGCTACTGGGTGGGTGGACAGCAGGCAGGCACTGACACCCAAGCAACAACATATAATACATCTGATAATTCCCTAGAAGACAAGCGGCAGAGGTTGCTGCAGAAGCAGAATATAACTCTAGAAACACATAAACAGGTCCAGCAAGGGGCGATGAACATGACCTCACAAGCCTATGGTGTGGGGCAGCAGTCTCAGCAGCAGCAACAACAGCAACCAGGAATGTGGACCACAGGGAATTACAACTCTAACAACTGGAATGTGAACAATAGTGACACCTCTGCCTACCAAAGCTGCCCAACTGACCAGTATGGGAACTGGTACCAGCAGCAGTAGCTATAAGTTTATGTTCAAAGTGTGTGTGGATGCGTGTATGTGTTGACAGCTGGATGCTTCATGTGTGACAGACTATAAACCCAAACATGCAGAGCATTCTAACTTATTCAGTTGCTATTTAACATCCTATCCAAAATGGTATTTCAACTCCTGAGTCTGATAGCTGTTAGTGCAACTCTTACAGGTTAGTTGGCTAGTATTTGAGGATGATGTTTCTAAGTGTTTGTAATGGGAAACTAGTCTTTGAGACTGGTGTTTCCACATGTTTGTGATAGGAAACTATCTTTGAGGCTGATGTTTCTAAGTGTTTGATAGGCTGTATTTGGGGCTGATTTTTCTAACCAATTTGTGATGGGAGACTATTCTTCGAGGCTGATGTTTGTGATAGGAGACTAGTTTTTGAGGCTGATGTTTGTAATGGGAGACTAGTCTTTCAAGCTGATTTTTCTTTGTGTTTTATGGGAGACTTTGGGCTGGTGTTTCCAAGTGTTTTATGGGATGCTATATTTGGGACTGATGTTTGTAAGTATGTTAATAGCGAATCAAAGAAGAGGGAGTTAATTAGTTAGTCACGATTCCAACTTCACAGCAATGGATCGTCCCCATTATGCTCCATTCCTGTGCCAGTGAATATCACACAAAATGCTCCTCACTGCCCCTTGTGAATAGTGGAACAGACAGGAGTCTCGACAAACCAACAGCCCGCACAGGTACACTGTGCATAATGCTGCCGCCAGAATGTCAACACAAAAGTCCTCCACGAAAAATACAGTTCATCGTCGATGGAAACGGCAGTCATTAGAACACCAGCAGCACACATTTCTGCATACGGCAAAACCAGTCAATTCTGTGACACAGCCGGCCGCCATTACTCCGAACATGCAGTTCATGCTCCAAACAACCGTGGACAGATGTAAAAGCATTTCACACAAAATTCACAGCTCACAGTGTCGCGCCGCGCACTCACTTCAGTAGCAGGGCGACGGAACCATACACTTCCAGTCCAACATGAGGAAAATGCGCGAATGCAAACGGTAGCCACGAGCATAAACACTCCAGAGGCCTTAACCATTTAAATGCTTATCCTCCATGTTCGAGACGAGAAGTCAATTCTGTGATATTTTTAAGTGTGTTATGGGAGGCTACATACATGTTTTATGGGAGGCTACATTTAGGGCTGATGTTTTAACCATTTGTGATGGAAGGCTGGTATTTGAGGCAGATGTTTCTAGTGTTTGTGATGGTTGGTCATATTTTGGGTTAGAACCTTCTTGTTTAACTTTGTCCTGATTACAGCTGTAAAATTTCCAAGTTAGGACTGGGAATTTGTATAACGTCCTTTGGTTTCTAATGGCATCACAGGTTCTCACGATTGCTTTGCTAGTGATTTACCTAGTCTACTCATATAAAATCCTGTTGCAGTTGAATATTTCAAAGAGTAGGCCATGGTTGGTTGGTTTCGGTTGTGAATCCTCTGTTGCAGTTGAATATTTCAAAGAGTAGGCCTTGCTTGGTTGGTTTCAGTTGTGACTCTTCTCTTGCACTTGAATATTTCAAAGAGCAGGCCATGGTTGGTTGGTTGTCGTTGTGACTCCTCTGTTGCATTTGAATATTTCACAGAGTAGGCCATGGTTGGTTGGTTTCAATTGTAACTCCTCAGGAAGACTGAGTTTTCACTTTTTAAATCAGATGCATTGCTGTCAAGTTGCCAAGTCCTGAAAAGAAATTCCATCTGTCTGAGGGAATTTGGCTGGGGCAGATAACATTCTCCTAAACTGATACCAAAGTATCATCTCAGTGGGGACTGTTTCAGAGTTGTCCTGTCCATCTCCAAGTCCAGAAACCAGCGGGCTGTGCAAGACTGGTATTGGAATTTGACATCTGTGGAGAGGTGTAGTAGGATGTAACCAGGTCATGGTTCAGCACATTTTGACTGGTTGGGGTTAGGTCCAGGTCTGCGATGTTTCCTCCATGGGTTTCAGGTATTTCATTGTCAACAGGCTCCAACTCAATGCCTAGCAGAACAAAGTAGGCCATAAGGGTGCTGCAATGGCAACATTGTTAGAGAGGGCAACTTACTTACAAAGTAGATATAATCTGTTAACTTGAATGGAATCTGCTAAAGGAAGTAATTCTTATACAGGTCAGATCTACTAACTCAGTTAGAGAGATGTATAACTGGGTGTCACACACTACATACAAAAGAGAAATTAAAAAGGGGAAGATAATTATAACAATTTTTAAACTAGGAAGTAACAGACTGTTATACTATAGGAATAAATTAACACACAAAGACAAATTCCTACACCATGTGGGTATCTGGCAAAGTGGTTATACTGCCTACCTCATGCTTTGAAGGCCATGGGTTCATTTCCAGGCTCGGTCATTCAGCGCATGAGCGTTTTTTTTCTTCTTGAAGATTTGATTGGAGGGGGTGTCATCGCTGGAACTGTAGAGTTCTACTCTGTGCGTCGCTTTCGGCAGACCGTTCTGCAGCAATTGACTTAGCCACATAAAATAAAACCTGATGCTATAAAGTCAATCCTGTGCCTTTAAAACCTCTTTTTAAACCTACACCAAACATCTGGGGGAAATCCTCATGTCCTGTTAAGCATTAGTAACAAGAGCTCTTCTGTATGCATCGCCATGTAAGAGTTGCAAAGGTCTCATTAGTCAGCTGCAAACTATTTTATTTGGTAGCATACTATTGTTATTTTTATTGTTCATTTAATCTGTAATTCATACAAATCTGTGTTCACTTTGTAAGTGCATATTTTTATGGTGGCATGAAAGTATTTTGTCCATGCATGAAATGTGATAGTGTGACATGCTGATATTAAGGTATGTTTCTCTAACTATTTCTGTCGTTAGTGTGACAAGCTGTATATAAGGTAGGTTTCTCTAACTCTTTCTGTCCCAACCAACACACTATGTGTGATTGATTATTCTTGTAATGTACTCATCATACGTGCAATGTATGATTGTACTTCTTTAAGTTTTGTTAAGCCATAGTTTTTAAAATGTGATGGTGTATTTGTTTTTACAAGGAGTGTATATTTGCCCTCTGTGAAAGTCATACAGTGGGCTCGTTGGTGTAACGGTCATGAGTTTCACTGACAATGGCAAGAATGCAGTTGGACACGGGTCTGATGCCAGCTCTCGTAGTTCACTATTTCTGCTTGCACTCAGGTCTACAAAAATGTAATGGTCCTTCTTCTTCTTCTGCATTCATCCAGAGTTTTTTTTTCCGGACGTGATTGCGTTGTGCCTGTTTACAACAGAGCTGCGTTCTTGCACCGTTACAGAATTTTTTACAGTTTTTAAGCCTTACACTTGTGATTTTGTACCTGTTTGCCGTTCTGGGGCAGTTACTTTGACTTTCTAAGAATGGAGAGTTTTAAACATGAACTTGAATTCAGTGGTAATTGTTTTTTAGCTGAGCGATTTTTGGTAGATTAAGTCATCAGTGTTTTAAATATACTTCAGGCATTCACAAATATTGTGACACAAAGTAGCAGACATGACTGTGATGTTGAGCTTATGAGGAAAACAACAGTCAAGTGCATGCTAGTTGTTGTTGCTTTTGTATTTTTTTACATTTACTCGCTTTGAACTCGAGCATACATGTACTATTGCTTCTAGCACACTGGACTGATTTTTTTGTGTGGATTAGATTTCCTTTTTCCCAATGTCCCACTCCGACTCCAGAGATGCATCATGCCAGTTGTGATAGTTTAGTGGTTACTACACTAACCTGTTCAGTGGTTCAGTCTCCTCTAAAAAAGTAAATGTGAAAACACATTTTGCATGTATATTGGGTATATGGTGCATATTTGTATGGACCAGCTGACAATTAAATGGGTGCTGTGGTCTGTGTCCCACCAGTCACCTTTATTTCCCAGAACACCCTGCTAACCATTTTTAAAGACTAGGTTGGTATGGGTGCCTGGGCCAGGTTTAAACAATCTGCTTTAATGAGGATTCAAACACATACCCACAGGGTCGGTTGGCAAGCTTGCTAGACTCCATGCTACTGCAATCACTTATAAAGTCAAATTCTTTTTTACTTTAAGTCAAATGCACTTGTTTATGCATTGTCTGGATATAAACAGTAATAGGTAATACCAGCACGCAATGTAAAACATTGTCATTAAACTGTATTTAAGCTCACAGAAATGCTGCTGGTTACATTGACTTCTGTTTACTGTCAACTGTCTGTCCAAAAAAAAACTCATCTACTGCCTGTAATACCTTGCAGTGTATGGTAGCGGTGTCTTGAGCCTGAGGAATTAGGGCTGCCTGGCTAGTTCAGTCGCCGCGAACTGTGCAGGTTATGATTTTTTTTTTTTCCCCGACAGAAAAAATATCCACACCTTATCGGGGATTCGAACCCGGGTCTCTCAAAGAACTCTGCCAGCCGCTCCCTACTGCTGCACAGTCCAAACAATCGTGAACAAGTCTACACATAAGTAGAATGTTTACTGCTCTGTTTGATTAAATGGTTTCTGTATGTCTATTTATGGTGAAGATGATCATGAATGTAAATTAGTTGTATGCCCTTTGCAGGATGTCGCAGTTAATCTCAGTATTTATTAGCTGTTATTTTCTAGGCAATTTTTACATTCAGTAGTTTACTATTTCTTGCAGATCTACAAATTGATGGAAAGACCTTAGGCTTGTAAAAATATATATATCATGATTGTAACTGACTCAGGCAGGTTTTGTGCGGAGTGGCTTGCTTCGCTTCAGAGGTCACGGGGGACAAGCATCGCCTGGATCTTTTCTCCGGGGCATGCCGGTGTGCTGGGCGGACAGATTGGCTGGCTCTGCAGAACTTGGTGGAGTATTGATACATGACAAGGCAGATGTGGTTGCGGCCTTGTGGGAGCACGTGTACACCTCGGAGGAGCAAATGGATTACCATGGTCTGGCAAGAATGAGACAGCGAGGAGTGACGAGGGAATCTGGCCGACGCTCAGCACTCAGAGGAAAGGTGAGACGGACATATAATCAGATTGCTACTGGTGCTATTGGTGTTGGAACTCTTCGCTGGCTGCTGAGGATGGGGACGGAGCGCTTATGGGAATGCCCCGAGTGCTGTGATGTCGATTCCTAAATCAATCAAATATATATTTAAACAAGTTGCCATAAAGATATCAAGAGAGGTATGCTACAGGGATATTTAATGTCTCCAAATCTTTTTTCCCTATACAGTGACAATATCTTTAGAAGATATGAGTGGAATCACGATTGGGGACATAACATTAGATATGCAGATAATATATTATTGATTGTGGACAGGATCTGCAACATTTAGTAGATGTGGTTAATGTACACAGTGAACAACTAGGGTTAGAATTAAATCATTAGAAGATAGTTATGGTCGTCACTAGGAAGAAAGAAACATCACAATGTAATATATGGCTAAATGGGAATATTCTTATCTCTGAACAGTTATAACATCTTATGGGAGGTGCCTTAAAGAGATTAGAACAAGAATCGCCATTCTGAAGGTAACCTTTTGCAAGATGGAAAACATACTGACCAATAAAAAGATGTCAGTTGCAACGAGAAAAGCGTGGATGTTTAGTACGTTTCTTCTCGCAGGAGTTTAATATACCTATTTGTTTTCAGTTCACATTAGACGTAGACAGTTAAGAAATTCTGGGCACATTATGAAAAGAAATAACTTGAGAACTTGTTGACAACTGGCAAGATTGAGGAGAAAAGAACACGAGAAATGCAGAGAAGTAAATATCAGCAATGCATGGTCGAGACAAGAACACTGAGCTGATCCATGGCTGGTGGTCGTGTGAGATGTTGAAACATGACCGTCCACGCTTATCGGCGTGGCACATGATGATGCGTTTGCCCCCAAATGGCCTGCAGCTGAGTTTGAACCTGATATGTCAAGATAAGAGTATAACTTGCAAATCTTAAATCGGTGCTACTGTAGGGATCACAAACATGGAGAACAACTACAAGAATTACTTGTACAACACAAACATGGAGAACAACTACAAGAATTACTTGTACAACACAAACATGGAGAACAACTACAAGAATTACTTGTACAACACAAACATGGAGAACAACTACAAGAATTACTTGTACAACACAAACATGGAGAACAACTACAAGAATTACTTGTACAACACAAACATGGAGAACAACTACAAGAATTACTTGTACAACACAAACATGGAGAACAACTACAAGAATTACTTGTACAACACAAACATGGAGAACAACTACAAGAATTACTTGTACAACACAAACATGGAGAACAACTACAAGAATTACTTGTACAACACAAACATGGAGAACAACTACAAGAATTACTTGTACAACACAAACATGGAGAACAACTACAAGAATTACTTGTACAACACAAACATGGAGAACAACTACAAGAATTACTTGTACAACACAAACATGGAGAACAACTACAAGAATTACTTGTACAACACAAACATGGAGAACAACTACAAGAATTACTTGTACAACACAAACATGGAGAACAACTACAAGAATTACTTGTACAACACAAACATGGAGAACAACTACAAGAATTACTTGTACAACACAAACATGGAGAACAACTACAAGAATTACTTGTACAACACAAACATGGAGAACAACTACAAGAATTACTTGTACAACACAAACATGGAGAACAACTACAAGAATTACTTGTACAACACAAACATGGAAAACAACTACAAGAATTACTTGTAGAACACAAACATGGAGAACAACTACAAGAATTACTTGTACAACACAAACATGGAAAACAACTACAAGAATTACTTGTACAACACAAACATGGAGAACAACTACAAGAATTACTTGTACAACACAAACATGGAGAACAACTACAAGAATTACTTGTACAACACAAACATGGAGAACAACTACAAGAATTACTTGTACAACACAAACATGGAGAACAACTACAAGAATTACTTGTACAACACAAACATGGAGAACAACTACAAGAATTACTTGTACAACACAAACATGGAAAACAACTACAAGAATTACTTGTACAACACAAACATGGAGAACAACTACAAGAATTACTTGTACAACACAAACATGGAAAACAACTACAAGAATTACTTGTACAACACAAACATGGAGAACAACTACAAGAATTACTTGTACAACACAAACATGGAGAACAACTACAAGAATTACTTGTACAACACAAACATGGAGAACAACTACAAGAATTACTTGTACAACACAAACATGGAGAACAACTACAAGAATTACTTGTACAACACAAACATGGAGAACAACTACAAGAATTACTTGTACAACACAAACATGGAGAACAACTACAAGAATTACTTGTACAACACAAACATGGAGAACAACTACAAGAATTACTTGTACAACACAAACATGGAGAACAACTACAAGAATTACTTGTACAACACAAACATGGAAAACAACTACAAGAATTACTTGTACAACACAAACATGGAGAACAACTACAAGAATTACTTGTACAACACAAACATGGAGAACAACTACAAGAATTACTTGTACAACACAAACATGGAGAACAACTACAAGAATTACTTGTACAACACAAACATTCATTAATTGGTGCCTGTACAGAATAGTGGCACTAAAGTGGTATGACAAAATCACGAGTGTAAAGCTTATGGAGAGAATTAAACAAATTTTAGTGAATCAAGATGTGAGGAAAAATATGCTGGTCCTAGATTGGACCCACAATGACAAAACTTGAGGATAGTATAACTAGAATCTCCCTTGTCTGAAACTCACAAGGCCAACAAAATAGTGTCAGGTCTAAAAACATGGAAACAAGAATTAAGACAGTGGTGAAAATATAGTCAGTATATATCAGTGGTTATATCCAATAGGATATTGATATTTTTTACATGAAATTGTTTTCTTGTTTCTCTGTTTGAAAAACTTCTCATATTTCTGATTCTTAGTGCATAATTTCTTTTGATGTTTGTAAATAAGATCTACTGTAAATAAATTATTGCTAAAATATGACCTGTCTTGACTTTTAGAGCTGTTTTAGCAGGTACTATTTAGTTTAGTTTAGTCAATGGATCAACATCAAGGCACATGGGTGTAACCCATAAGTGTTCCGTTCTACTCCTAACTCAAGTCTGAGTCTGGAGAATCTCAGTGCAGTTCATTAACTCCTTAGCACCATAGTCAATCTGGGGTTGACTGCTACATCCTGTAAAGGATATGCAGCTAACTCTCTTCACACCAACATAGTCAATGTTAGACCATCATCATCATGTGCCATGTCGATTAGCGTGGACGGTCATCTTTCGTCACCTCAGTCAATCACCAGAGATCAGCTCAGTGTTCTTGTCTCGACAATTCCACGTGGCCAAGCCATCCAGGTATTTACTTCTCTGCCTTCCCCTTGTTCTCTTCCCCTCGATCTTGCCAGTTGTTACCAAGTTCTCCTATTTATTTCTTCTCATAACGAGACATAAAAAATTGTGACTCTACGGCTAATTTCTCTAATCTGTTTACGATTTTCATTTATTTGTTGTATGACTTGGTCATTGGTTTTTCTGTCTGTCCATGGTATTCTTTGCATTTTCCTTAGAAATCACATTTCCACAGCCATCAGATGTTTTTCAGCCTGTTTGCTCATTGTCCAATCTTCACCATACAAATGCACAGGTTCTATGTTAATATACGTGTACTCACCATCCCAGCGAATTAGGACCAGAGCACCCAACTTTACTGCAAAGGATCGCCCCATTATGCTCCATTCCTGTGACAGTGAATATCACACAAAATGCTCCTCACTGCCCCATGTAAAATTGAAACAGACAGGAGTCTCGACAAACCAACGGCCCGCACAGGTATATTATGCATAATGCCACTGCCAGAATACCAACACAAAAGTCTGCCATGAAAATTACAGCTCATCGTCAATGGAAACGGCAGCCACTAGAAAACCAGCAGCCACACATTGCTGCATAATGTAACCCTGATAGTTCAGTGACAGGCCGGTCGCCATTTTTCTGAACATGCAGTCCATGCTACAAACAACTGCAGACAGATGTAAAAGCACTCCACACGAAATTCACAGCTCACAGTGTCACTTCACGCACTCAGCTCAGTAGCAGGGAGATGAAACCATGCACTATCAGTCCTACATGAGGAAAATGCGCAAGCAAACCGTAGCCACAAGCATAAACACTCTAGAGGCCTTAACAGCTCAACCGCCTATCCTCCATGTTGGGGACCGGAGAGAGAGTCTACGTGGCGCAGTTGTTAAGCCACCTGCCTTGCGCTTCGAGTATTCTGGGTTAGATTCTGGACTCCGTCAGTCAGTCCACGAGTGCAGTTTTGTCGGAGATTCTAGGGGTTTGTCGCTGAGACTACAGAGTTCGGGCTTTGTACAACGCTTTGAGCAGACGGAAAGAGACCAAGCCATACGGAAACCTGGTGCATTATATAAATCTTTTTCAACAATGCAGAGCTGGCATCATAAACCCTTTTATGTTTATTCTGTCTTAATAATTTGTACAAATTTCCAAATTGTGTTCATACTTCTCTCTCGATTCTTTCTACCCCTCTCTTTCTCTCTCGCAATCTCTCCCTCTCTGTCTGTCTCTCTTTTTTTTTAACTATCTCTTTCTTTTCTTTCACTTCCTGTGTTTGTGTGTGTGTGTGTGCGCACTCGCGCATGTGTTTGCGGCTTCATCTCTCTGTGTGGTGAGCGTCGTAATGGTAATAATAATAATATACTTCAGTATAACAGTAAAGGCTGGCGCACTGGTTGATAGCGAACTGCGCTGGTAATGTCTTAAACAATAGCCGACGCCCTTTCGACGCCTGGACTTGTCGCATATTAAAGTGAGGGAAAGATTGACCAATGAATCCTCGTGGCTCTCAGGCCTACAAAATGTGATGGCACTATCACATCACAGCCCATAGCAGAAAATGGCTTCCAGATCAATTATGACTGAGTTACCTATGACAGTAGACGGTACTACCTGCTTTCTGTTAGCGCTGAATGTTGGGCGGCGCTAACCAAACCTGACACCCCACATTGTGCCAACGGCTTTGGGCAGAGGAGCACAGTTCTCGAAATACAGTTCATCGTCGATGGCAGTGACAGTCAACCAGAAGCCCAGCAGCCACGCATTTCTGCATAAGGCAAAAAACGGTCAACTCTGGGACATAGCCATCTGCCATCGCTCCGAACATGCAGTCACATTCCAAAAAACCTCGGGCAGATTCAAAAGCATTTTACACGAAACTCACAGTGTCGCGCCACGCACTCACTCAGTAGCAGGGCGACGGAACCATCAATAATGTTTGGTTCCAACAAGATGGCGCAACAGCCCACACGTCTAGACGTTCAATGGAAATTTTGAGGGAGATGTTCCCCGGTCATTTAATTTCATTCCGAGGTGACCTCGGTTGGCCTGCTCGATCACCTGACTTGAACCCGTGTGATTTTTTTCTCTGGGGATACCTAAAATCAAAGGTATACATTCATCGCCCCCGATCTATTGAACAATTGAAAGATGCAATTCATCAAGAAATTGAGTCTATTCCACATGAAATGATCCGCCGAGTTATGGACAACTTTCGCGAACGTCTTCAACAGTGTGTGGACAATAACGGCGAACATTTGACTGATGTAATTTTTAAAACAAAATGAAATATAATGACATCATATGTACATTTAGGAAATAAACTTTTTTTCATTATTCAAACAACATAAAACAAAATGGCATTATGTGTACATTTGATAAATAAAAATACTTTTTTGTTCATTTATTCTAATTTAGTTTTATTAAAGTTACAAATGTGTCAGATCATTTTGCCCTACCCTGTATGAATGTTTTGATTCCCATTGTTATGAAGCTGGGTCGACCCTAGAGTAGTACTGATTGTGGGGAGGGGAGTGCATTCCACTCTTGCTAGGTAGTGAATCCGGACCACTGTTTTGGCAAGCAACAGCACTAAGAACTATGTGACCATTCTACACAAATTAAACATCTGGAATGTATGTGATCATTTCTATGTGATATATTATAACACCTAATAAAAGTACAAGAGGAACAGTATGAGATGAGATGAGATAATAGGTATCGTTATCACACTTGCCTTGTAATATTATGTAAGTGTAAAATTGTGTGTTGTTTTTACACTTACTGTTGCTTTACAATGGTGAGCTCCTTTTTTATATCATTTTGATATTTTCATTTATATGGATCTTCTAAATATTCTCGATTTTACCGTAGATCTTATACGTCTCCCAGTTTGTCGGTATGAATTTGTTTATGATAGAAACTGTGTAATTGTTTTCCTGAAATAACAGTATCTGCTTTGCGCAGTATTGTTTTTGCAAATGGTGCACTTGATCAGTTTAATCTGTAAATATAGTTTAACTTTTTGGGAGGAAAATATGAACAATAAGAAAGCATTTCAATCTTTAGCCACAGGCTACACATATTAGTAGTTTAAGATGTTTAGCAAAGTGGCAACACCCGAGACCTATTTTCTGTTAGTAGCAGGGGGGCTGGGATGTCAGGCATTGGTAGTACCTTTGGTAAGGATGGCTGTCACTGTCACGCCCTTTTTAGGGACCATTCCCCGCTGGTCTAAGCCTGACATCCAGCTCACGCCCGTGGCTCTTAACAGCTGCCAGCATGCGACAGCGGCCACCCCCGAGCAACAGCTGTGACAGGCTGGCTAAACCAGGTGTGGGTAGCGGATTCGGCCTCAAACCAATCGGTGAACTAGGGTATGCCTACCAAGCATGTGAAGACAGGATTCGGCAGACTGCGCGGAAGAAATCATCTATGATTCAACGGGCAAGACGGCATTTACCTGCAAAGCGTTGTAGAACGTAATGAACACGACAAGGCACGTAGAGCGCCCTGGTCATCCACTGCATCTGTATTCGTCTCCAATCGTCTTGACTTGTCTTGCCATTGGATTCGGATGGACTCAGGAGAGAGATTGTCGACGAATTGCGCAACTCTTCCTCACTTTAATCCAATTCATCGTGCAAGTCATTCTCCGTCCAACTTCATATATCACCTTCAAACCCCGTGGCGATAGGCGAGCGGCGAAGCGGCAGGCGTGAGTACGCTGGCAGTTGTAGTTGGAGACCTGCACACAGGAGTCTCAGGCCATATGGTCGTCTTCTACTGACCGGAGCAGCAGTGGGATTCGGCAGCCCCCAGAGCGACTGAGCAGCCCTCTATATGAAAGCACTGGTCACCTCCATAGCATGAGGAAGGGGCTAGAAAAGGTGCCCTAAACATTGTCTGCTCCATCATTACCTAACCAGCTGGCCGCGGTTCGTGGGTAACCTATACTGCGGTCGACATACAACTAAGTAAAAACAGGTAAAGCAAAAAAGCATACCATATTCCCTTAACCATGGGAACTTGGAACGTACGCACCCTACTTGATAGAGACAGCGCGTTGCGCCCAGAGAGACGAACAGCACTGACTGGGAGAGAGTTGGGCAGGTACAACATCGACATTGCAGCCTTGAGCGAAACACGAATTGCAGAAGGTCATATATGTGAAGTAGGTGCTGCACATTCTTCTGGAGTGGAAGAAAAAGCGAGGAAAGACGCCAGTCCGGTGTGAGATTTGCCATTAAGTGGCACTTGGTTGGCAAACCAGCTGAATTTCGGAAGGTTATAGACGACAGGCTTATGATCATTAAGTTACCCCTGCTGAAAGGAAGGAAGCATATAACCATCGTGTGTGTCTACCCACAAACCATGACCAATGAAGATGACGTCAAAAACAAGTTCTATGAGGACCTGCACAACGTATTAACATCTGTCCCAAAAGGAGACAGACTTATATTCCTTGGGGACTTCAATGCCAGAGTAGGCAAAGACACCGTCTCTTGGAATGGAATCAATCGAAAGTGTGGAGTCGAAAAGTGTCCTTCAGACCTGTGCCGAACACGATCTCCTGATCACCAACACAATTTTCCGTCTTCCCAGAGAAATAGGACATCGTGGATGCACATTCACTCGAAACACTGACATCTCATTAACTATGTTCAAAAATAAATATACACATCAAACCACCACGGCGTCCTCAAGGGGTAAAAGTGCAAAAGAAAACTAAATGTCACCCGCCTAAACAGTAAAAAACAAACGCAGCTGTCGTTTGAAAATATGCAGGATGACAGCCTCAAGCTCAGTGCCGCATTTTAATTAATAACAAAAATGCATCAAACATACAACAAGTTAGAAGTTATAGAGGAGCTGAGTGCCACAGTGACCACTTCCTCGTTGGAGCAAAATTTAAAATAAAACTTAAGAGAGCTTTCTATGCTAAATTACAAAGATTACACCCAACATATAACAGAGAAAAACTACAAGAAATTACAGTCAAAGAGAAATTTACAGATGAAATAAAATGTAAACTTGAAACGCTGCAAAACCCTTTGGAGGAAAGCGTTGACCAAACTTGGTTGAACATCAAGAATACAATTCAATCTACCGCAGAAGAATGTCTCGGTGTGTTAACCATGCATAGAAAGAACAGATGGTTCAATCAAAAATGTGAAGAAGCAGTCATTAGGAAAAAGAATGCCAGACATTTATGGTTAAATGACATCAACAACATCCAAAAGGAAGAGCATTATAGAAATGAATGTAAAGAGGCTACAAAAATAGTCCGACAGCAGAAGCGAGAATATATGAGTAATATAATCAAAGATATGGAAACTAATCACCAGAAAAATGAATCCAGAAAATTTTTTAAAGAACTGAAGTCAATGAAACGAGGGCACCAACAAAACACATATGGTTTAAAAGACAAAAATGGGAATATGATAAATACCAATGAGGAAATGTGCAACACATGGAAAGAATATTTTGTTGAATTACTAAATTGTGAAGCTCCAAGTAACATTTTCCCACAGGAAGAGGTTCTAACATGCGAACCACAAATTGAAGAACCTACATTTGAAGAAATCCTATATGTAATCACACGACTTAAAAACAATAAGGCAACTGGGACTGATGGAATTGCTGCTGAATTTATAAAGGCAGGTAGCCATGCATTACATCTAAAGCTATACGAACTAATAATAAAAATCTGGAGGACAGAAGAATTACCCCATGACTGGAAAGAGTCATTATTGATACCTATCTTTAAGAAAGGAGACAAGTTCCAATGTGGAAATTATAGAGGAATATCACCACTGTCCACAAGCTATAAGATACTATCCGCAATATTACTAAATAGACTAAAACCATATTCAGAAGACATATTAGGTGACTACCAGGCGGGGTTTAGACAAAACAGATCAACGATAGATCAGATATTTATCTTACGACAAATAGCCGAGAAAAATTGGGAATATAAAAGAGATCTCCATAACATTTTTGTGGATTTTAAAAAGGCTTATGATAGTGTCCATAGGAATAGTCTATGGAATGCTATGCAGGAATTTGGAATACCAAGGAAGTTAATCAACATGACCAGACTATGCATGGAAGATACTTATAATATAGTAACATATAAAGGCAGGAAATCAGACCCCTTCCAAATAACATATGGCTTGAAACAGGGTGATGCACTATCGCCGCTACTCTTCAATCTGGCTCTAGAGAAAGTTGTAAGGAAGGTAAAGGAGGAATGTGATATTGGAGGAACAACCAAGCTGCTTTTTATGCAGATGATATAGATATTATAGGGCAAAGTGAACACAAGACGTTGGAAATATTGACTCACTTAAAGGAAAAAGCCCAACAGATGGGGCTGGTTATCAACCAAGATAAGACAGAATATATGGTAATTTCAAGAGACGGAATGGCTAAAAACTCTGGCCACATACAAATAGATAATATGACCATTAAAAGAACGGAAACATACAAATACCTGGGTACAATCTTCAACTGCTCCAACATCATAAGGGAAGAAATACAAACTAGAATCAACTCTGGAAATAAGATATACTATGCACTACAACATCTACTAAAATCAAAGGCGCTATCTCATAATACCAAAATCACAGTATACAAAACACTGATCAGACCTGTTGTGCTGTATGGCTCTGAAACCTGGAGTACAACGAAAGGAGACGAAGACCTTTGAGAACAAAATTTTAAGACGCATCTTTGGACCCATTAGGGATACACAAAGTGGAGAGTGGAAAAGAAGAAGTAACAAAGACATTTATGATCTGTTTAAGTCCCCGCTAATCACTGGTATCATGAAGGCTAATATAGACTACAATGGCTGGAGCATATAGAAAGAATGGAAGATAATAGGGAAACAAAACTCGCTTACACTCAGAAAATAAATGACCGTAGACCCCGAGGTAGACCAAGAAGGCGGTGGAGAGATAATACATATACAGACCTACAAGCACTTGGAATCAACGACTGGCAAGAGAAGGCCCACCAGAGAGACGAATGGAGACGGATTGTATCTGCAGCAAAGAACCCCAATGGCTCGGAACGCTGAAGAAGGAGAAGAAATTCGACATAAAAAAGATGCCTTCAATAACATCCGGAGAGTAGTGCAGCAGAAAATTCGGCACACGTAGGACTCTTGGCTAGGCAACAAAGCTTATGAGATTCAAGGCTTTACTGACAGACATGATATGAACAACTTCTACGACTCACTGAGGGCGGTATTTGGTCCTACATCATCAGGCATAGTTCCCCTCCTTGGTGCAGATGGGGGAACATTGGTGACCGATAAGAAAAAAAAATCCTTCAATGCTGGGCAGAGCATTTCAGCAACATCTTAAATTCAGCCTCCTCCATCGATGATGAAACCATCAACTGCTTTCCCCAAGTCCCCACTAATGATACTCTTGCTGACCTGCTCACCATAGTGGAAGTAAACAAAGCCATCCATCAACTTTCCAGCGGCAAGGTACCTGGTCCTGACTCCATCCCGGTAGAGATATACAAAGGAGGTTGACCGGTCCTAATAGAGCAGCTTCACCAAGTCTTTATAAACATATGGGTGAACGAGACCATGCCACACGATTTTAACGACGCATCAATAGTCTACCTTTACAAAGCAAAGGAAACCGCCAATCATGTGACAACCACCGAGGCATCTCCTTGCTCTCAATTGCAGGGAAGATACTCGCCAGAATTCTTCTCAATCGCCACACAACCCATCCCGACCAAGGTCTTCTTCCTGAGAGTCAGTGTGGCTTCAGAAAAGAACTAGGAACTATTGACATGATTTTCGCTGCAAGGCAGTTGCAAGAGAAATGTCAGGAACAGAACTCCGAAATGTTCTCCACTTTCATTGATCTTACCAAGGCCTTTGATACAGTCAGCAGAGAAGGACTGTGGAAGATTATGGCGAAATATGGCTGTCCACAAAAGTTTGTCCAAATAGTGCGGCTATTTCATGATGGTATGCAGGCAAGAGTACAGGGAAATGGTGTGCTGTCTGAGCCCTTTCCCGTCACCAACGGAGTGAAGCAAGCCTGTGTCCTGGTACCAACACTGTTCAGCCTCATGTTTTCAGCTATGCTGACGAAAAACAAAGCCTTCGAAAACAACGACACTGGAATAGACATCAATTACCGCATTGATGGAAAGTTGTTCAATCTCAGAAGACTGAAAGCTAAAAAGACAACTACTAGCGACACCGTCAGATAGCTCCTGTTTGCTGATGATTGCGCTCTATATGCCAACTGAGAGGCAGACATGCAACACAATGTTTCAGCTTTCTCATATGCCAGTGCCAACTTTGGGCTCAATATCAACTTGAAGAAGACTGTACCAGCCAGCTCCAGGGATTAATCACACTATGCCGAATATCAAAGTGAATAGTCATAGACTAAGTGTTGTGGACAAATTCACCTATCTTGGCAGTACTGTGTCCTTCGCTGCCACAATTGATGACGAAGTGAATGCAAGAATCTCTAAGGCCAGCGCGGCCTTTGGCAGACTGTACAAGAATGTATGGGACAGAAATGGAATAAGCCTGCAAACAAAGCTGAAAGTCTAGAAAGCAGTTGTATTATCCACACTGCTAAATGCGTGTGAAACCTGGACTGTTTACCAGCGACATGCTAGGAAATTAAACCACTTCCACACAGTCTGCCTTAGGAAGCTATTGAAGATTAAATGGCAAGACAAGATCCCAGACACTGAAGTCCTAGAAAGAGCGTCTATGTCACTATCCACACTCTACTAATGAAGAATCAGATTCGCTAGGCTGGTCCTTGACTCGCATGCCAGATCATAGGCTCCCTAAACGAATCATTTACGGCGAGCTGCGTTGTGGTAAACGCTCTTAAGGCAGTCATAGGAAACGCTTTAATAAAAGCTTTTGGAATTCATCGTGACACTTGGGAAACTGCTGCCGAAGACCGAAATTCATGGCATATATCATTACGTAAAGGGTGCAGTCCCTTGTGAAGCAAACAGAACTTCAAGAGCTGTGAAAAAAGGCTGGACAGAAAAACCACTGCAAGAGACCCTCCTCCTGGGACGTCAAACATTCTTTTCCCACATTGTCAAAAAACATTTCGAGCCAAAATAGGCCGTACCAGCCATCTTAGAACTCACGGCTCCCTATTACTTTCATGCCTACTGAATGAAATGAATGAGCATCATCATTCGTGATGGACAAATAACAGAGTTATTAGTGTGTCAGACGTTCAAGAAAGTATTAATAATTATAGTCTGCCCAGAAATGAATGCCGTCATTCACGATCAATTATTTTGAAAACTGTCAGTTGCATCGTTATGAAATTTTTCCTGCCGTCTTATATTTACCTCCACCCAAGGAATATGTTTTTGATAGGTCCAAAGGCAACTTAAATCATCGAAAGCGGTGACATTTCTTTGATGTTTTGGCGAAAATGTAGTGAATTCACGCTAACAAACTAGTCTTACAGTAAAGCACGTCATTTCGGGCAACGACACAGGTACAAGGCGTAGCCAGATTCGTATGGGAGTGGGTGCAAGAAAAAACAAAGTAGCTTAAAAGTAAACAAGGTCGACTGAATTGCACCGGGTTTTTATCCCATATGGCTCAGTCTCCTTCTGCAGCGCGGAAAACGTCGCACAAAGCACGAACTCCGTAGCTCCAGCGACTACCCTCGGGAGTCTCCGAAAAAATGCACTCGTGAAATGAAGGACGCGGCCCGGAATCGAACATACAACCTTCGGAGCCCGAGTCAGACGGCTTGAACACTTCACCACGGAGACTCTCGAGAGAGGTGCAATGTGTAATATTAGTAAAGACAGAGAATTTATAGAGGCATGGGGTAAATAATGTGTAAATTGACAGGAAAGTAGAAGGAAATATTTGTTACCTTATTTTTCATTTCCTTCTTGTTTCTTCAGCTGCTGGTTAATAATGTGTACACAAGTATTTATGTTACTAGGATGCATTTAGCTTTTTATATTGAGTTCGAGAAAGCTTCCAAATAGCTGTGCGTTTAATGTGCTTATAGAGTGACCAGAAATGATACCGCAATTTAGTCATCATGTGTCCATTTTTAAGGATCTGTTCAGCTGTCTGTGTAGTTTGTTCACACGTACACATGGGTGACAGACCCACTTTGAGTCTTCGTGAAAGATCGTCTACTCTGCTGTTTACCGTGCAGAGACGGAACATGATTACCTGTTTTGCACTATGAAAATAGTTGTCAGTGTCTCTGTAGTGGGCTTTCTTCTTAACGACCAAGATGTTGGTCCTCTTTTCATTGAAGTTTATAGATTGATTAGTATGCACGTGTGTTGTCCCCTAATTTGACAACGTGTTTGCTCTCACGTTTCTTGTTATGCCACAATATGTCAGTTTCCACCACAATATTACTCTTCTGTTGGCATTCAATGCGTTTAGTGGTGTGTGTGTGTGTGTGTGTGTGTGTGTGTGTGTGTGTGTGTGTGTGTGTTGTTTTGTTTTTTAATACTAGTTATTTGTCACCGCTGAGGGCTTGCGGAATTGAAAATTCATCACTGTGGAATTGACATTGTGCTGATACTGTAATGTTTAGGGCCTGCAATTCGTCTGAATAGTTGGAGCAAAATATCCCAGTAAGTGTGCACGTGGATTAAGGTCTGCGATCTGCTCAGAACTTAATCTGTGTCGGACGATTCCAGTAGGTTGATGACTGCTCTCGGTTGCATAAAATTCAATCCATCCTTTCTCCAACAGTCCTCTTCCTCTTTCAACATATGATCCTCACATTTTTTTCCAGTAACTTTTATCAATATTTAATAGCACGGACTGGGTTAGTATCTTGACGTCAGACAATTTGAATGTAGTATTGGCAGCTGCCATCTGTCCTTTAATTTTAGCCCACACAAGTTCTATGGGGTTTAAAAGACAATGATACGGCGGAAGTCTCAAGCACCTATGGCCATGCTCTTCTATCAACTTGTCGATTTGATATTTCTTGCTTTTTTGCGCCTGTTTTACAAGGGACAACAACTGTAGCTTGAAATATGTTTCTGGAAATGGTATATTTTCCCTTCGGTGCCATATCTTTATTGCTTCCTTTGTGCTCGATGACGTAGGTATTTTGTCTTCTTGGGCAACAACATTGTGATATGATGCATTGTCCATGATTAGACAGTAGACCAGACGGTCTATCAAGGGATGGAAGTACTGTATTCTCGAGCCAATCTCTAAATACATTACCATTAATCTCATTATGATAATCCATATTGTCTGTATGCTTTGATACGAATACGAGTCCAGCATTCTGTAGTAAGCCATTATGAGTACTACCAGCATAGGCTATGACCAAACGCTGTCCTTTACTACTGGGCACATAACGCTTTATCTTTCCATCCAATGATTGCCATTCCTTTTCACTTGTGTGGTGATCCACGTCTCATCCAAATACACTATGTCATAATTTTCTTTGCGCATTTCCCTTATTTCATGTAGGTATCTGCTTCTCATGGCTCCTAAATGCGGTTGCTCACAAAGGATATTTGTACCTCCCTTGTACTTTCTCAAAGTGAAGCCTAATGTCCTTATAATTTTCCACAAAGTTGTTTTGGATAGCTCTATGTTACTGTTCTTTCTCAACCAAACCCTAAGTTTTCTTACAGTCACTGTTTCTTTGGCATCCATTATTTTTATAATAACTCGCCTTATGACATCCTTGTCAAAGCTGTCTAAAATTGCCTTTCTACCTACCGTTTGCTTATCGTATGTTGGTTTCATTCCATATTCTTGCACCCATCGACGAAATGACCGTTTACTCAAACCCAATGCATGCACTGTTCTTTTTTCGGGATTTGTAACAGTATGAAACAGTTTCCTGCCATCAGCTTCTTGACAAAAATATGTGTACAACTTCATAGCGACGCTTTGAAGTGTACAAAATTTCACATTCAATTCCATTGAACAATATTCACACATTCAAATATTAGCTATTAATATTATATTAATGGTAAGATTTATTTATATATTTATTTATATAATCACGTTTCATGAAAGAACCTACATTGACGACACTTCTGAAGAATCCCATTTAACTGCGCGCAGTTTGTGCCAAACCGGTAACCACAAGACAATTTAAAAAAAAAAAGCGCGGATGTGAGTTGGTGAAGGTGTAATACTTTTAAAATTATAGACTTAATCTCTGACCCGTAAATTATATACCGCATATAAACAAACATTTAAATCTGCTGTACAATCCCCAGAAAATTTTTTGTTGTTGTTGGGTGGACATAATAATAAGGTTATATATATGCTAAATCTCATAATTTTCCCTCAGTTGGCTACTGAGATATTGAATTTTATATTGGGGCAGAAAAAAGTAAACATACTTTTTTGTATAGTCTCCCCCCCCCCCCCCTTTGTTTGGTTAGTTTATTTATTTGGACGGTCATCTTTCGTCACCTCAGTCAATCACCAGAGATCAGCTCAGTGTTCTTGTCTCGACAATTCCACGTGGCCAAGCCATCCAGGTATTTACTTCTCTGCCTTCCCCTTGTTCTCTTCCCCTCGATCTTGCCAGTTGTTACCAAGTTCTCCTATTTATTTCTTCTCATAACGAGACATAAAAAATTGTGACTCTACGGCTAATTTCTCTAATCTGTTTACGATTTTCATTTATTTGTTGTATGACTTGGTCATTGGTTTTTCTGTCTGTCCATGGTATTCTTTGCATTTTCCTTAGAAATCACATTTCCACAGCCATCAGATGTTTTTCAGCCTGTTTGCTCATTGTCCAATCTTCACCATACAAATGCACAGGTTCTATGTTAATATACGTGTACTCACCATCCCAGCGAATTAGGACCAGAGCACCCAACTTTACTGCAAAGGATCGCCCCATTATGCTCCATTCCTGTGACAGTGAATATCACACAAAATGCTCCTCACTGCCCCATGTAAAATTGAAACAGACAGGAGTCTCGACAAACCAACGGCCCGCACAGGTATATTATGCATAATGCCACTGCCAGAATACCAACACAAAAGTCTGCCATGAAAATTACAGCTCATCGTCAATGGAAACGGCAGCCACTAGAAAACCAGCAGCCACACATTGCTGCATAATGTAACCCTGATAGTTCAGTGACAGGCCGGTCGCCATTTTTCTGAACATGCAGTCCATGCTACAAACAACTGCAGACAGATGTAAAAGCACTCCACACGAAATTCACAGCTCACAGTGTCACTTCACGCACTCAGCTCAGTAGCAGGGAGATGAAACCATGCACTATCAGTCCTACATGAGGAAAATGCGCAAGCAAACCGTAGCCACAAGCATAAACACTCTAGAGGCCTTAACAGCTCAACCGCCTATCCTCCATGTTGGGGACCGGAGAGAGAGTCTACGTGGCGCAGTTGTTAAGCCACCTGCCTTGCGCTTCGAGTATTCTGGGTTAGATTCTGGACTCCGTCAGTCAGTCCACGAGTGCAGTTTTGTCGGAGATTCTAGGGGTTTGTCGCTGAGACTACAGAGTTCGGGCTTTGTACAACGCTTTGAGCAGACGGAAAGAGACCAAGCCATACGGAAACCTGGTGCATTATATAAATCTTTTTCAACAATGCAGAGCTGGCATCATAAACCCTTTTATGTTTATTCTGTCTTAATAATTTGTACAAATTTCCAAATTGTGTTCATACTTCTCTCTCGATTCTTTCTACCCCTCTCTTTCTCTCTCGCAATCTCTCCCTCTCTGTCTGTCTCTCTTTTTTTTAACTATCTCTTTCTTTTCTTTCACTTCCTGTGTTTGTGTGTGTGTGTGTGCGCACTCGCGCATGTGTTTGCGGCTTCATCTCTCTGTGTGGTGAGCGTCGTAATGGTAATAATAATAATATACTTCAGTATAACAGTAAAGGCTGGCGCACTGGTTGATAGCGAACTGCGCTGGTAATGTCTTAAACAATAGCCGACGCCCTTTCGACGCCTGGACTTGTCGCATATTAAAGTGAGGGAAAGATTGACCAATGAATCCTCGTGGCTCTCAGGCCTACAAAATGTGATGGCACTATCACATCACAGCCCATAGCAGAAATGGCTTCGAGATCAATTATGACTGAGTTACCTATGACAGTAGACGGTACTACCTGCTTTCTGTTAGCGCTGAATGTTGGGCGGCGCTAACCAAACCTGACACCCCACATTGTGCCAACGGCTTTGGGCAGAGGAGCACAGTTCTCGAAATACAGTTCATCGTCGATGGCAGTGACAGTCAACCAGAAGCCCAGCAGCCACGCATTTCTGCATAAGGCAAAAAACGGTCAACTCTGGGACATAGCCATCTGCCATCGCTCCGAACATGCAGTCACATTCCAAAAAACCTCGGGCAGATTCAAAAGCATTTTACACGAAACTCACAGTGTCGCGCCACGCACTCACTCAGTAGCAGGGCGACGGAACCATCAATAATGTTTGGTTCCAACAAGATGGCGCAACAGCCCACACGTCTAGACGTTCAATGGAAATTTTGAGGGAGATGTTCCCCGGTCATTTAATTTCATTCCGAGGTGACCTCGGTTGGCCTGCTCGATCACCTGACTTGAACCCGTGTGATTTTTTTCTCTGGGGATACCTAAAATCAAAGGTATACATTCATCGCCCCCGATCTATTGAACAATTGAAAGATGCAATTCATCAAGAAATTGAGTCTATTCCACATGAAATGATCCGCCGAGTTATGGACAACTTTCGCGAACGTCTTCAACAGTGTGTGGACAATAACGGCGAACATTTGACTGATGTAATTTTTAAAACAAAATGAAATATAATGACATCATATGTACATTTAGGAAATAAACTTTTTTTCATTATTCAAACAACATAAAACAAAATGGCATTATGTGTACATTTGATAAATAAAAATACTTTTTTGTTCATTTATTCTAATTTAGTTTTATTAAAGTTACAAATGTGTCAGATCATTTTGCCCTACCCTGTATGAATGTTTTGATTCCCATTGTTATGAAGCTGGGTCGACCCTAGAGTAGTACTGATTGTGGGGAGGGGAGTGCATTCCACTCTTGCTAGGTAGTGAATCCGGACCACTGTTTTGGCAAGCAACAGCACTAAGAACTATGTGACCATTCTACACAAATTAAACATCTGGAATGTATGTGATCATTTCTATGTGATATATTATAACACCTAATAAAAGTACAAGAGGAACAGTATGAGATGAGATGAGATAATAGGTATCGTTATCACACTTGCCTTGTAATATTATGTAAGTGTAAAATTGTGTGTTGTTTTTACACTTACTGTTGCTTTACAATGGTGAGCTCCTTTTTTATATCATTTTGATATTTTCATTTATATGGATCTTCTAAATATTCTCGATTTTACCGTAGATCTTATACGTCTCCCAGTTTGTCGGTATGAATTTGTTTATGATAGAAACTGTGTAATTGTTTTCCTGAAATAACAGTATCTGCTTTGCGCAGTATTGTTTTTGCAAATGGTGCACTTGATCAGTTTAATCTGTAAATATAGTTTAACTTTTTGGGAGGAAAATATGAACAATAAGAAAGCATTTCAATCTTTAGCCACAGGCTACACATATTAGTAGTTTAAGATGTTTAGCAAAGTGGCAACACCCGAGACCTATTTTCTGTTAGTAGCAGGGGGGCTGGGATGTCAGGCATTGGTAGTACCTTTGGTAAGGATGGCTGTCACTGTCACGCCCTTTTTAGGGACCATTCCCCGCTGGTCTAAGCCTGACATCCAGCTCACGCCCGTGGCTCTTAACAGCTGCCAGCATGCGACAGCGGCCACCCCCGAGCAACAGCTGTGACAGGCTGGCTAAACCAGGTGTGGGTAGCGGATTCGGCCTCAAACCAATCGGTGAACTAGGGTATGCCTACCAAGCATGTGAAGACAGGATTCGGCAGACTGCGCGGAAGAAATCATCTATGATTCAACGGGCAAGACGGCATTTACCTGCAAAGCGTTGTAGAACGTAATGAACACGACAAGGCACGTAGAGCGCCCTGGTCATCCACTGCATCTGTATTCGTCTCCAATCGTCTTGACTTGTCTTGCCATTGGATTCGGATGGACTCAGGAGAGAGATTGTCGACGAATTGCGCAACTCTTCCTCACTTTAATCCAATTCATCGTGCAAGTCATTCTCCGTCCAACTTCATATATCACCTTCAAACCCCGTGGCGATAGGCGAGCGGCGAAGCGGCAGGCGTGAGTACGCTGGCAGTTGTAGTTGGAGACCTGCACACAGGAGTCTCAGGCCATATGGTCGTCTTCTACTGACCGGAGCAGCAGTGGGATTCGGCAGCCCCCAGAGCGACTGAGCAGCCCTCTATATGAAAGCACTGGTCACCTCCATAGCATGAGGAAGGGGCTAGAAAAGGTGCCCTAAACATTGTCTGCTCCATCATTACCTAACCAGCTGGCCGCGGTTCGTGGGTAACCTATACTGCGGTCGACATACAACTAAGTAAAAACAGGTAAAGCAAAAAAGCATACCATATTCCCTTAACCATGGGAACTTGGAACGTACGCACCCTACTTGATAGAGACAGCGCGTTGCGCCCAGAGAGACGAACAGCACTGACTGGGAGAGAGTTGGGCAGGTACAACATCGACATTGCAGCCTTGAGCGAAACACGAATTGCAGAAGGTCATATATGTGAAGTAGGTGCTGCACATTCTTCTGGAGTGGAAGAAAAAGCGAGGAAAGACGCCAGTCCGGTGTGAGATTTGCCATTAAGTGGCACTTGGTTGGCAAACCAGCTGAATTTCGGAAGGTTATAGACGACAGGCTTATGATCATTAAGTTACCCCTGCTGAAAGGAAGGAAGCATATAACCATCGTGTGTGTCTACCCACAAACCATGACCAATGAAGATGACGTCAAAAACAAGTTCTATGAGGACCTGCACAACGTATTAACATCTGTCCCAAAAGGAGACAGACTTATATTCCTTGGGGACTTCAATGCCAGAGTAGGCAAAGACACCGTCTCTTGGAATGGAATCAATCGAAAGTGTGGAGTCGAAAAGTGTCCTTCAGACCTGTGCCGAACACGATCTCCTGATCACCAACACAATTTTCCGTCTTCCCAGAGAAATAGGACATCGTGGATGCACATTCACTCGAAACACTGACATCTCATTAACTATGTTCAAAAATAAATATACACATCAAACCACCACGGCGTCCTCAAGGGGTAAAAGTGCAAAAGAAAACTAAATGTCACCCGCCTAAACAGTAAAAAACAAACGCAGCTGTCGTTTGAAAATATGCAGGATGACAGCCTCAAGCTCAGTGCCGCATTTTAATTAATAACAAAAATGCATCAAACATACAACAAGTTAGAAGTTATAGAGGAGCTGAGTGCCACAGTGACCACTTCCTCGTTGGAGCAAAATTTAAAATAAAACTTAAGAGAGCTTTCTATGCTAAATTACAAAGATTACACCCAACATATAACAGAGAAAAACTACAAGAAATTACAGTCAAAGAGAAATTTACAGATGAAATAAAATGTAAACTTGAAACGCTGCAAAACCCTTTGGAGGAAAGCGTTGACCAAACTTGGTTGAACATCAAGAATACAATTCAATCTACCGCAGAAGAATGTCTCGGTGTGTTAACCATGCATAGAAAGAACAGATGGTTCAATCAAAAATGTGAAGAAGCAGTCATTAGGAAAAAGAATGCCAGACATTTATGGTTAAATGACATCAACAACATCCAAAAGGAAGAGCATTATAGAAATGAATGTAAAGAGGCTACAAAAATAGTCCGACAGCAGAAGCGAGAATATATGAGTAATATAATCAAAGATATGGAAACTAATCACCAGAAAAATGAATCCAGAAAATTTTTTAAAGAACTGAAGTCAATGAAACGAGGGCACCAACAAAACACATATGGTTTAAAAGACAAAAATGGGAATATGATAAATACCAATGAGGAAATGTGCAACACATGGAAAGAATATTTTGTTGAATTACTAAATTGTGAAGCTCCAAGTAACATTTTCCCACAGGAAGAGGTTCTAACATGCGAACCACAAATTGAAGAACCTACATTTGAAGAAATCCTATATGTAATCACACGACTTAAAAACAATAAGGCAACTGGGACTGATGGAATTGCTGCTGAATTTATAAAGGCAGGTAGCCATGCATTACATCTAAAGCTATACGAACTAATAATAAAAATCTGGAGGACAGAAGAATTACCCCATGACTGGAAAGAGTCATTATTGATACCTATCTTTAAGAAAGGAGACAAGTTCCAATGTGGAAATTATAGAGGAATATCACCACTGTCCACAAGCTATAAGATACTATCCGCAATATTACTAAATAGACTAAAACCATATTCAGAAGACATATTAGGTGACTACCAGGCGGGGTTTAGACAAAACAGATCAACGATAGATCAGATATTTATCTTACGACAAATAGCCGAGAAAAATTGGGAATATAAAAGAGATCTCCATAACATTTTTGTGGATTTTAAAAAGGCTTATGATAGTGTCCATAGGAATAGTCTATGGAATGCTATGCAGGAATTTGGAATACCAAGGAAGTTAATCAACATGACCAGACTATGCATGGAAGATACTTATAATATAGTAACATATAAAGGCAGGAAATCAGACCCCTTCCAAATAACATATGGCTTGAAACAGGGTGATGCACTATCGCCGCTACTCTTCAATCTGGCTCTAGAGAAAGTTGTAAGGAAGGTAAAGGAGGAATGTGATATTGGAGGAACAACCAAGCTGCTTTTTATGCAGATGATATAGATATTATAGGGCAAAGTGAACACAAGACGTTGGAAATATTGACTCACTTAAAGGAAAAAGCCCAACAGATGGGGCTGGTTATCAACCAAGATAAGACAGAATATATGGTAATTTCAAGAGACGGAATGGCTAAAAACTCTGGCCACATACAAATAGATAATATGACCATTAAAAGAACGGAAACATACAAATACCTGGGTACAATCTTCAACTGCTCCAACATCATAAGGGAAGAAATACAAACTAGAATCAACTCTGGAAATAAGATATACTATGCACTACAACATCTACTAAAATCAAAGGCGCTATCTCATAATACCAAAATCACAGTATACAAAACACTGATCAGACCTGTTGTGCTGTATGGCTCTGAAACCTGGAGTACAACGAAAGGAGACGAAGACCTTTGAGAACAAAATTTTAAGACGCATCTTTGGACCCATTAGGGATACACAAAGTGGAGAGTGGAAAAGAAGAAGTAACAAAGACATTTATGATCTGTTTAAGTCCCCGCTAATCACTGGTATCATGAAGGCTAATATAGACTACAATGGCTGGAGCATATAGAAAGAATGGAAGATAATAGGGAAACAAAACTCGCTTACACTCAGAAAATAAATGACCGTAGACCCCGAGGTAGACCAAGAAGGCGGTGGAGAGATAATACATATACAGACCTACAAGCACTTGGAATCAACGACTGGCAAGAGAAGGCCCACCAGAGAGACGAATGGAGACGGATTGTATCTGCAGCAAAGAACCCCAATGGCTCGGAACGCTGAAGAAGGAGAAGAAATTCGACATAAAAAAGATGCCTTCAATAACATCCGGAGAGTAGTGCAGCAGAAAATTCGGCACACGTAGGACTCTTGGCTAGGCAACAAAGCTTATGAGATTCAAGGCTTTGCTGACAGACATGATATGAACAACTTCTACGACTCACTGAGGGCGGTATTTGGTCCTACATCATCAGGCATAGTTCCCCTCCTTGGTGCAGATGGGGGAACATTGGTGACCGATAAGAAAAAAAAATCCTTCAATGCTGGGCAGAGCATTTCAGCAACATCTTAAATTCAGCCTCCTCCATCGATGATGAAACCATCAACTGCTTTCCCCAAGTCCCCACTAATGATACTCTTGCTGACCTGCTCACCATAGTGGAAGTAAACAAAGCCATCCATCAACTTTCCAGCGGCGAGGTACCTGGTCCTGACTCCATCCCGGTAGAGATATACAAAGGAGGTTGACCGGTCCTAATAGAGCAGCTTCACCAAGTCTTTATAAACATATGGGTGAACGAGACCATGCCACACGATTTTAACGACGCATCAATAGTCTACCTTTACAAAGCAAAGGAAACCGCCAATCATGTGACAACCACCGAGGCATCTCCTTGCTCTCAATTGCAGGGAAGATACTCGCCAGAATTCTTCTCAATCGCCACACAACCCATCCCGACCAAGGTCTTCTTCCTGAGAGTCAGTGTGGCTTCAGAAAAGAACTAGGAACTATTGACATGATTTTCGCTGCAAGGCAGTTGCAAGAGAAATGTCAGGAACAGAACTCCGAAATGTTCTCCACTTTCATTGATCTTACCAAGGCCTTTGATACAGTCAGCAGAGAAGGACTGTGGAAGATTATGGCGAAATATGGCTGTCCACAAAAGTTTGTCCAAATAGTGCGGCTATTTCATGATGGTATGCAGGCAAGAGTACAGAGAAATGGTGTGCTGTCTGAGCCCTTTCCCGTCACCAACGGAGTGAAGCAAGCCTGTGTCCTGGTACCAACACTGTTCAGCCTCATGTTTTCAGCTATGCTGACGAAAAACAAAGCCTTCGAAAACAACGACACTGGAATAGACATCAATTACCGCATTGATGGAAAGTTGTTCAATCTCAGAAGACTGAAAGCTAAAAAGACAACTACTAGCGACACCGTCAGATAGCTCCTGTTTGCTGATGATTGCGCTCTATATGCCAACTGAGAGGCAGACATGCAACACAATGTTTCAGCTTTCTCATATGCCAGTGCCAACTTTGGGCTCAATATCAACTTGAAGAAGACTGTACCAGCCAGCTCCAGGGATTAATCACACTATGCCGAATATCAAAGTGAATAGTCATAGACTAAGTGTTGTGGACAAATTCACCTATCTTGGCAGTACTGTGTCCTTCGCTGCCACAATTGATGACGAAGTGAATGCAAGAATCTCTAAGGCCAGCGCGGCCTTTGGCAGACTGTACAAGAATGTATGGGACAGAAATGGAATAAGCCTGCAAACAAAGCTGAAAGTCTAGAAAGCAGTTGTATTATCCACACTGCTAAATGCGTGTGAAACCTGGACTGTTTACCAGCGACATGCTAGGAAATTAAACCACTTCCACACAGTCTGCCTTAGGAAGCTATTGAAGATTAAATGGCAAGACAAGATCCCAGACACTGAAGTCCTAGAAAGAGCGTCTATGTCACTATCCACACTCTACTAATGAAGAATCAGATTCGCTAGGCTGGTCCTTGACTCGCATGCCAGATCATAGGCTCCCTAAACGAATCATTTACGGCGAGCTGCGTTGTGGTAAACGCTCTTAAGGCAGTCATAGGAAACGCTTTAATAAAAGCTTTTGGAATTCATCGTGACACTTGGGAAACTGCTGCCGAAGACCGAAATTCATGGCATATATCATTACGTAAAGGGTGCAGTCCCTTGTGAAGCAAACAGAACTTCAAGAGCTGTGAAAAAAGGCTGGACAGAAAAACCACTGCAAGAGACCCTCCTCCTGGGACGTCAAACATTCTTTTCCCACATTGTCAAAAAACATTTCGAGCCAAAATAGGCCGTACCAGCCATCTTAGAACTCACGGCTCCCTATTACTTTCATGCCTACTGAATGAAATGAATGAGCATCATCATTCGTGATGGACAAATAACAGAGTTATTAGTGTGTCAGACGTTCAAGAAAGTATTAATAATTATAGTCTGCCCAGAAATGAATGCCGTCATTCACGATCAATTATTTTGAAAACTGTCAGTTGCATCGTTATGAAATTTTTCCTGCCGTCTTATATTTACCTCCACCCAAGGAATATGTTTTTGATAGGTCCAAAGGCAACTTAAATCATCGAAAGCGGTGACATTTCTTTGATGTTTTGGCGAAAATGTAGTGAATTCACGCTAACAAACTAGTCTTACAGTAAAGCACGTCATTTCGGGCAACGACACAGGTACAAGGCGTAGCCAGATTCGTATGGGAGTGGGTGCAAGAAAAAACAAAGTAGCTTAAAAGTAAACAAGGTCGACTGAATTGCACCGGGTTTTTATCCCATATGGCTCAGTCTCCTTCTGCAGCGCGGAAAACGTCGCACAAAGCACGAACTCCGTAGCTCCAGCGACTACCCTCGGGAGTCTCCGAAAAAATGCACTCGTGAAATGAAGGACGCGGCCCGGAATCGAACATACAACCTTCGGAGCCCGAGTCAGACGGCTTGAACACTTCACCACGGAGACTCTCGAGAGAGGTGCAATGTGTAATATTAGTAAAGACAGAGAATTTATAGAGGCATGGGGTAAATAATGTGTAAATTGACAGGAAAGTAGAAGGAAATATTTGTTACCTTATTTTTCATTTCCTTCTTGTTTCTTCAGCTGCTGGTTAATAATGTGTACACAAGTATTTATGTTACTAGGATGCATTTAGCTTTTTATATTGAGTTCGAGAAAGCTTCCAAATAGCTGTGCGTTTAATGTGCTTATAGAGTGACCAGAAATGATACCGCAATTTAGTCATCATGTGTCCATTTTTAAGGATCTGTTCAGCTGTCTGTGTAGTTTGTTCACACGTACACATGGGTGACAGACCCACTTTGAGTCTTCGTGAAAGATCGTCTACTCTGCTGTTTACCGTGCAGAGACGGAACATGATTACCTGTTTTGCACTATGAAAATAGTTGTCAGTGTCTCTGTAGTGGGCTTTCTTCTTAACGACCAAGATGTTGGTCCTCTTTTCATTGAAGTTTATAGATTGATTAGTATGCACGTGTGTTGTCCCCTAATTTGACAACGTGTTTGCTCTCATGTTTCTTGTTATGCCACAATATGTCAGTTTCCACCACAATATTACTCTTCTGTTGGCATTCAATGCGTTTAGTGGTGTGTGTGTGTGTGTGTGTGTGTGTGTGTGTGTGTGTGTGTGTGTTGTTTTGTTTTTTAATACTAGTTATTTGTCACCGCTGAGGGCTTGCGGAATTGAAAATTCATCACTGTGGAATTGACATTGTGCTGATACTGTAATGTTTAGGGCCTGCAATTCGTCTGAATAGTTGGAGCAAAATATCCCAGTAAGTGTGCACGTGGATTAAGGTCTGCGATCTGCTCAGAACTTAATCTGTGTCGGACGATTCCAGTAGGTTGATGACTGCTCTCGGTTGCATAAAATTCAATCCATCCTTTCTCCAACAGTCCTCTTCCTCTTTCAACATATGATCCTCACATTTTTTTCCAGTAACTTTTATCAATATTTAATAGCACGGACTGGGTTAGTATCTTGACGTCAGACAATTTGAATGTAGTATTGGCAGCTGCCATCTGTCCTTTAATTTTAGCCCACACAAGTTCTATGGGGTTTAAAAGACAATGATACGGCGGAAGTCTCAAGCACCTATGGCCATGCTCTTCTATCAACTTGTCGATTTGATATTTCTTGCTTTTTTGCGCCTGTTTTACAAGGGACAACAACTGTAGCTTGAAATATGTTTCTGGAAATGGTATATTTTCCCTTCGGTGCCATATCTTTATTGCTTCCTTTGTGCTCGATGACGTAGGTATTTTGTCTTCTTGGGCAACAACATTGTGATATGATGCATTGTCCATGATTAGACAGTAGACCAGACGGTCTATCAAGGGATGGAAGTACTGTATTCTCGAGCCAATCTCTAAATACATTACCATTAATCTCATTATGATAATCCATATTGTCTGTATGCTTTGATACGAATACGAGTCCAGCATTCTGTAGTAAGCCATTATGAGTACTACCAGCATAGGCTATGACCAAACGCTGTCCTTTACTACTGGGCACATAACGCTTTATCTTTCCATCCAATGATTGCCATTCCTTTTCACTTGTGTGGTGATCCACGTCTCATCCAAATACACTATGTCATAATTTTCTTTGCGCATTTCCCTTATTTCATGTAGGTATCTGCTTCTCATGGCTCCTAAATGCGGTTGCTCACAAAGGATATTTGTACCTCCCTTGTACTTTCTCAAAGTGAAGCCTAATGTCCTTATAATTTTCCACAAAGTTGTTTTGGATAGCTCTATGTTACTGTTCTTTCTCAACCAAACCCTAAGTTTTCTTACAGTCACTGTTTCTTTGGCATCCATTATTTTTATAATAACTCGCCTTATGACATCCTTGTCAAAGCTGTCTAAAATTGCCTTTCTACCTACCGTTTGCTTATCGTATGTTGGTTTCATTCCATATTCTTGCACCCATCGACGAAATGACCGTTTACTCAAACCCAATGCATGCACTGTTCTTTTTTCGGGATTTGTAACAGTATGAAACAGTTTCCTGCCATCAGCTTCTTGACAAAAATATGTGTACAACTTCATAGCGACGCTTTGAAGTGTACAAAATTTCATATTCAATTCCATTGAACAATATTCACACATTCAAATATTAGCTATTAATATTATATTAATGGTAAGATTTATTTATATATTTATTTATATAATCACGTTTCATGAAAGAACCTACATTGACGACACTTCTGAAGAATCCCATTTAACTGCGCGCAGTTTGTGCCAAACCGGTAACCACAAGACAATTTAAAAAAAAAAAAGCGCTGATGTGAGTTGGTGAAGGTGTAATACTTTTAAAATTATAGACTTAATCTCTGACCCGTAAATTATATACCGCATATAAACAAACATTTAAATCTGCTGTACAATCCCCAGAAAAATTTTTGTTGTTGTTGGGTGGACATAATAATAAGGTTATATATATGCTAAATCTCATAATTTTCCCTCAGTTGGCTACTGAGATATTGAATTTTATATTGGGGCAGAAAAAAGTAAACATACTTTTTTGTATAGTCTCCCCCCCCCCCCCCCCTTTGTTTGGTTAGTTTATTTATTTATTAATTAATTTTTTTATCAGTGAATGTTAACTGTTGCAGTGCGTGTAATTGATGATCATTAAATGTGTCGGCACTCTTCCGACAGACGGGTCTAAATAGTTCTGCAGTGAATAAGTTAGGGTTTAGGGTTAGGGTTAGTGTTAGTTGTATAAAATTATTCACTGCAGAACTATTTAGACCCGTCTGTCGGAAGAGTGCCAATGTGCCATTTGTATCTATGAAATGATGGCACATAAGAAAAATAAAACACTGTATATAAAGCTATTGTTAAAGAAGAAATATAAACAGCGTCAACAAAGATCAACACTCCATTTGTATTTACAATTTAAAAAAAAGGTTAGTTACACATCCTTTTACAGGACGTAGCAATCAATGCCAGCATGTTTTGACTGTTTGTAATTTCTTGGCAAGTTTACGTTCAGTAGTTTGCCATTGCTTTCTGAACGACCAGCACTCATACCATTGAGTGGAAATCAACGCAAAACGGCCTGCCGCAAAATCTCTTAAGAAACTTTGGCACTACACGTGTAGTTTATGAGCAGTATTCAATAACACAATGTGTTGTGTGATGTTGTGTCCCTTTGCTAATAAGTATAAATTCGATGTTTGAAAAAGGAGAGTCTGGCATATGAGACTACGACCTCCAGCATGAGAATGGAGGTGGAGGCAGTAACAGCGGCATTCCGGTGGCTAGAGGAGACTACTGCAACACACGTTGTATTCATTACGGATTCAATGAGTATGCGAAGCAATGTGGAGAAAGGAATGTTTCGTGTGGAATGGCTCTCGTCGCTTCAGAGGTCACAGATCGTGAGAATTGTATGTATACGACCACACCTGGAATACGGGTCAACTGCGTGGTGTCGGCATCAAAAACCACACTACAAGAGCTGGACAAAGTGCAAACTCAAGCACTTAGAGTCACCACAGGAGGGATGAGATCAACCCCTATAGTGGAAATGGAGAAGATGGGGAGGACTGTCGTGTCCTCCTTTAAAGTGTCGTCCCTGGAGTGAGGAGAGTCAACACCCACATTATAATATTTTTCTTTCCTATCAATATCCTGGAGAATCCACCAGCTTCCGCCCAACACACTCCATCAGCCCGTGGACACCTTTTCCTATCACTCTCTCACTGTCGTACTATGCCCCCTCTCATACTTCCCCAACGCAACATACTCAACAACTCTTGCTTCTAAAAATTAATAAAGATTAATTTATTAAAAGAAAAGTGTAACGTATATGAGACGTGTATGCGAAGAAAAATGTGTGTCATGTATAATAACATAAATGTATATGTCAGGCTTCAAAGTTCAGGATCATAGTACACACATCATGGCAAGGATTACATGACATCACACGAGTCAGTACAATAGACCTCACCGAAGTCGTATCCTTCCCTCCAGACATGTCCTCCTCCAGGAGCTCTGATGACCATGAGATCTGAATCCCATGTAAATATATAATCCGTGGAAAATACTATTATTGTTCCTAACACAATGGTTCCTATTAGTTCTGTATTTTCACTCTTAAACAGTCAATGTATCTAGACAAAAATGGCTTGCTTTATTCACTAGATATAGTCTGAAAGTTCTGATTTCCTTGATACGTGGAACAACTACACTTCAATGTTTGGTTTCATCTAATGTGAACATCAGTTTCTACTGATCTAGTTCCACATGGGCTGAACATCCATCACTTCAGGTGTGTTAACGATTGGTATGCACTCATGTAGGATACATATACCATTAGGCTCCACCGAGCAAGGTGTATTAACTTCTTCCGTTGCGAAAGTTGCTGGCCCATCTCTCTACATCATAATTTATCCGGGATCGGATTTTTCATTGGTTCCGGGTTCTTCATTCCAACCAGAGGAACCTGTAAAATAAATCATACAACTGGTGATAGCCTCCCTGTCACTGATCTCTATTAGATTATCGTGGCCATCGGCCTCGCTCAGAAAATAAAGTGAACCTACTCTGTCAGGGACAGATGACTGAACACATAGGTTATCATCAGGCCAAGACAAGAAAAAAAAAATCAACAAACAGAATGCGGAACCCCGCCCACCAGGGACACCTACTGGAATATCCCAATTATCCCTCATTACTCAATTCTCAACTAGTAAAGCTTATCAACACTTCACTAATCTATTTTCAACTAACAGAGCCAAGTATCACTTCCCTACTCTAGCTAGTTTTTCACTAACAGTGCTAATCATCACACTTTAGTTTTAACAAGGCTACAGCCTATATTAATTAGAACTAATTATAATAGGTTCTACCTTAGGCACACCGCAGTTAGATCCAATTACATCCACTCTTGCCATGACAGGCACGTGTAAAATTAAATTAACTCAATTCGCACACGGTAGACATTTTCCAATCAAAATCGCAGTACCGAAGCACGTCCGCTAAAATCCAAGGTTTGAGTTCAACTGTCCTCTCCAATCATGGTTTTTGGCAAAACCTAAAATTGGTCACGTGACGGTATTCTTCCTGTCCACACAGGTGTTATTTGGACATATCATCCATTGTCAAGAATCCATTTTACCTGGCTTAGTCACTGTCAGAGTTGTCATCAGTTGTTTTGACTCCCACAACAAACCAGCGAGTTACCATATGATACAACAACGGGTTCCCCAACAAGCTGCCAATCTTCTTGATGTCCGGAAACTATAAATTGACAGACGGACTGTTTTCTTCCGAGCTGAGTACTTCCGCTTCCAATCCGACCTGTTTATAAACTGTCAAAGCGATGTATGATTCAGCTCACCCACTTCCCCTACACATCTGCAGCTGTTAACTTTGCCCGACCTGTGATGGTTGACATCCGATTGCAACCAGGATCCGACGGGTTCCATCTGTATTCAAATGTTGACAGACTGTCAAAGCGATGCAGGGATTTGTCTCACTCACCACCGAATGTTCCCAATCCGTCGACCAGATGTAAACACGTGCAGCTACATTTTCTGGATTTGTTTTTACTGTTAGTTAAAATAGTTGTCGCTGGCAGATAGGCCGTTTAATCAGAAAGCCTCTATAATAATCAACTGGTTAAACGCAAGGTTTTATTTTGTGACATAGGCCCCCTCTTAAGAGAGTAGTTCATCTCACTCTTCTCCACCGTGAGTTTAATCCAGATGATTCATTCTTCTTCTTCAGGAGCTGGGTGTCTTGACAAGAAATCCGCTCCAACATTTTCCTTCCCAGGAATGTACTCCACTGTGAAGTTATAGGGTTGAAGTAACAACGACCACCGTATCAAACGGGCGTTGAGCTTCTGAGAAGTAGCCAGGAACATCAGGGGCTGATGATCCGACTGGACTCGAAACTTAACTCCTTACAAATATGGCTGGAATTTGTGCACTGCTCATACGAGGGACAAGCACTCTCTCTCGACGGTTGAATAATTCCTCTCCACCGGGAGTAGTTTCTTACTTGCGTATGCTACAGGTTTCAAAACCGACGCATCGTCTTTGCCTTCCTGTAACAGAGCTGCCCCAATCCCAATTGCACTCGCATCCGTTCTCAACACAAATGGTTTGGAAAGGTCAGGGAGCTGTAATACAGGTTTGCTGACCAAGGCCTCCTTTAACTGACTATAGGCATTCTCACATTCTGGTGTCCAAATGATTTGGTCCGGGAATCCCTTTTTCAAGGTTTCCGTCAATGGAGCTCCCAGTTCAGTGAAATATGGGATAAATTTGTGGTAGAACCCACACAATGAGAGAAAAGATCGCACATCCTTCTTCGTTTTTGGCCTTGGCGCATTTCTGATTTTCTCCAGGTTCTTCTCTTCTGGGACAATGTGTCCTGGAGTGATGGTGTGACCTAGAAATTCCAGAGTCTGGTAACCAATCATGCACTTGGTTGGACGAGCAGTAAGCCCTGCTTCCTTGAGCCTATTAAACACTCTCTCCAAGGATTGTAAGTGGTCATCCAAGCTGTCACTGGAAATCAGAATATCATCCATGAATGAGATGATGGACGGATCCTGTAAAGGATCAAGTAAAGTCCTTATCATGCGTGTAAACACACTAGGTGCATTGCTGAGTCCAAAGGGCATGACCTTGAATTCGTAGTGTCCACTGGGTGTACTGAAAGCCAACAGTGGTCGAATCTCCGGTTTGACTGGTATCTGATAGTACCCCCGACTCAGATCCACCTTTGAAAAGTACCGAGCCTTATGGAGCCTAGCGAATAACTGAGTTGGATTCGGCAAAGGTTCCACCTGAAATTGTGTATGACTGTTCAGAAGTCGGTAGTCTATACACAACCGGTGTTCTCCACTTGGTTTCCGTAACAAAACTACCCCTGCATTGTATGGGGATGTGGGTGGTGCAATCACGTCATCCTCCAGCAGTTTTTGTATTTCCTCCTCCAGGGCCTTTTCTTTAGAGAATGGCACTGGGTAAACCTTTTGACGAACAGGCTCCTGTGTGGTCAAAGTCATCTCGAACTCAACCAACCTCGTTCGTCCTGGTTTATCAGTCAGTATCTCCTTATGAGACTTGAGAACCTGGGTTATCCTTTCCCTCTCCTGGGAGGTCAGATCAGGGTTCACTTGCACATCCCTATAGGTTTCCTGGTGTACCAAGGTATATTCCCTGCCCTCGTTGGTTCCCACTTCCGTCTCCACTGCAACTGCCATTGCCATGAGGTGAGCTGCCTTGTCTCCGGGTCTCTCTTCGTATTTCCGCAAGAGATTGATATGGAAAATCTTCGACTTTCCCCGGATCCGGATCTGATAGTTGGTTCTGGATATCACCCTTTCCACGGGAAATGGTCCTTGCCAACCTATCTCCAGTTTGTTGTTTCCCGTTGGGAGTAGCAACAAGACTTTATTTCCCACCTCCAGAGATCTGTCTTTAGACCTACGGTTGTAGTAAGCCGCATGTCTTTTTCTGGCCTTTTTCAAGTTTTGATTTGCCAGAGTCCATCCCTTGTGGAGTTTTTTTTCTTCAGTTCCTCCACGTATTTATAGGATGAGATCACTTCTTCTGACGTCCCCTCTTCAGTCCAACTCCTCAACATGGCTTCCAACGGTCCTTTGATTGGACGACCAAACAGCAACGTAGCGGGTGGTAGTCCTGTTGAGCCATGAGGAACTTCCCGATAGGCAAAGAGTGCTGCTGGGATATATTCATCCCACCTATCAGGTTTTTCCTGCGCTAGTTTCCTGAGCATTGTCATCAACGTGCCGTTGAAAAGCTCTACTTGTCCATTGGCTTGAGGATGGTAAGGGCTGGTATGTATGTGGTTAGAGTGAAACACCCTAAATACCTCCTCCATGAGTTTTCCACAAAACTGAGACCCATTGACCGTCAGAATTTGATCCGGAAAGCCTAATCTGGTAAAGGCCTCCATCAGTGCGTCCGCCACTCTTTTCGAGTCAATCGTGGTCAACGGTATGGCCTCACCCCACATTGTACAGCAATCCACCATTGTGAGTATATACATGTTCCTCTTCCTAGTCCTGGGGAGTGGACCCACGATATCGATGGCTACCCTCTCGAAAGGAGAGTTCATGATGGGCATCTCACCCAACACCACCGGTGCTGTCCAGTGTTTCGGTGCCACCCTCTGGCACTCAGGGCATGACTTCACATACCGACGCACATCATCTGTCATTCCCGGCCAATAGTAATGGCAGGAAATCCGCTGCATGGTGGCGGCAATACCCATGTGTCCACTAAAGGAGATGGTATGCCCCATATGAAGAATCTGGGACCGGTGAGCTTTCGGGACGACCAACTGACAGTATAGGTTGTCTCCCCTTCCTGCTCTCCTGTAGAGTATCCTATTCTTCATGTAGTATTGCCCCCGTCCTGGTGGATCAGCACTTTTCTGCAGTTTTTTGTAGCAAGGACGTAAAGTATCATCCTCACTCTGGGCAGTTCGTAGCTCCCCCGGCAATGGGTTAGTCACAATTGCGTCTGCCTTTTCCGTTTTCGTCTGAGAGCGAATCTGCATTGCTCCCATATGGATTGGCTCCCTGGGCATTCCCAGAAAGACATACCGGCAACCTAGGATTACTGGAAAAATGGGATCGGTCAATACAGCGGCCTTGATGGTGCCGGTGACGTACCTTGACCGGATCTCCACATTAGCAATGGGCAACTTCATGGTCACAGCACTCTTCTGTGCAGGCTGTATCTCCATGGTCTCACCTGTGAATTGTTCTGGATGTACCAGATCCGCAGAAATCACGGCCTCCCCGTCCAGTCCTGTGTCGTATAAACACTCCACTTGACGACCGTTAACCTCTACCAATTCCACTACAGGTGGTTTTTCCTGGTCTGGAGTCTCTTCCTCGGCCTCGACCTGTTCGGTGGGCTCCACCTTAGGTTTCCCGGGGCACCCGACGAATTGAGTGTCTCCTGACTTTCTCCTGCAGTCAATAGCATTGTGCGTATTTGACTTGCATTGGTTGCACCAGTTCCCTGTCCTAGATTTTCTAGTGCCGGACTTGAGTGAGCTCTCCTGGTGGCGAGCTTCCTTGTTGACCTTGGCATTTTCCGTGACAACCTCCTTGGAAGTCACTTGACATGCTGCGAAGTGAGGGTTCTTAGTCTTTGATTTGCAGTCCCTCGTATTGTGAGAGGGTGACTTACAAATTGAACACCACTTCTCCGACCACGGTCGTTTTGGTGTAGAGCTTGAAGTGCTCTTGCTTCCCTCCTTCTTCTTCTCTGAACTATCCTCTGATTTTTGCACATAAGGTTCCCAATTTTTGGTTCCTGAGTTTTTGGCTTTCTTCTTGTCATGTTTCTCTTGACTTTTGGAGTTGGTGGAAAGGTGTTCCCCTGCCTCCCCATGTACCTCGACGAACCGTTCTGCTAATTTAGTCACGAGGTCAATACGTTCCGCTCCTTGTTCTCCCAGGAACGTCCTGAGAGGTTTAGACATTTGCTTCTTCAGCTGGTCGACCACCATGAGTTCTTCCAGACTCTCATAGTCATGTGCGAACCCAGCCAAATTCATCCACTTATGGAGATAAAACTTTAGACGCAAACTGTAAGCGGCAAACAACTCCCCCGGTTCTCGTTTCGCTGCTCGAAATTTTTTCCGGTAGGTGTGTGACGTAACCTCGAATCGTTTCAACAGAGCCGTCTTTAATTCGTCGTAATTGTTCTCATGTCCTGGTGGCAGGCGAGAATAAACCTCGTAGCCGGTCCCGCGTAATCCCTGGGATAGCTTGAGATTCCATTTGTTACGCTCCAGACCCATAGCAACAGACATAGCCTCTAAGCGTTGAAGGTACTGGTCAATCTTCTCTTTGTCCTCCTCGTAGACCGCTAACGGAAACTTCATAGCATGGTACCCATGTCCACCTACTGGTGTTGAGCCTGGGATGGAGGAACCTCCAACTGCTCCCTCAGTTTCTCCATTAGATTGACTCTTCAACTCGAGTTCCCTCATCCGGTACTCGTGCTCCCTTTTCTGAGCTTCTTGTTCAGCTTCCAGTTTCCTAGCTAATTGCTCAGCTTCAAATTTCTTAGCTGCTTGCTCAGCTTCAAATTTCTTAGCTGCTTGCTCAGCTTCCAATTTCTTAGCTGCTTGCTCAGCTTCCAATTCCATCCTTCTCAATTCCAACTCGGCCTTTCGATCTTCCCTGTCTGCTTGACGATACTCTGTCTCCACTTCCTGTATGTAATCCGTTAGAGCAGACCCCGACAATCCCATGTCTTCCCCCTTTGCCCTTAATTCTGCTGTGCTTAGTTTAGGGGTGGCCATTTTACAGAGAGGTAAGCTAGCAGGTCGAGTACAATATAACTGCAAATTACTATACAGATATATGAACAAGTACTATAAATCTAGATATTACCACACACAGCACATTCACTCAGTGAAAAGAGTAGAATCAGAACCACAGACCTATGCAGACGTGTGAAGTGTGAACAGGTAAGATATTAGTCCTAACCCCTATCCACATTCACTCTAGCTGGATTCTCCAATATGATATCTCCGTTTTGTAACTAAGGATCCCGTGTCAAAAGACCCCGTTGTCCGAGGATCCCACTGTCCAAAGATCACGTTTACGAGAGATCCCGCTGTCCAAGGATTCCGTTTATGAAAGATCCCGCTGTCCAAAGATCACTTTTACGAGAGATCCCGCTGTCCAAAGATCCCGGACGAGGCTCCAATAATGTCGTGTCCTCCTTTAAAGTGTCGTCCCTGGAGTGAGGCGGGTCAACACCCACATTATAATATTTTTCTTTCCTATCAATATCCTGGAGAATCCACCAGCTTCCGTCCAACACACTCCATCAGCCCGTGGACACCTTTTCCTATCACTCTCTCACTGTCGTACTATGCCCCCTCTCATACTTCCCCAATGCAACATACTCAACAACTCTTGCTTCTAAAAATTAATAAAGATTAATTTATTAAAAGAAAAGTGTAACGTATATGAGACGTGTATGCGAAGAAAAATGTGTGTCGTGTATAATAACATAAATGTATATGTCATCCCTCAAAGTTCAGGATCATAGTACACACATCATGGCAAGGATTACACGACATCACACGAGTCAGTACAATAGACCTCACCGAAGTCGTATCCTTCTCTCCAGACATGTCCTCCTCCAGGAGCTCTGATGACCATGAGATCTGAATCCCATGCAAATATATAATCCGTGGAAAATACTATTATTGTTCCTAACACAACGGTTCCTATTAGTTCTGTATTTTCACTCTTAAACAGTCAATGTATCTAGACAAAAATGGCTTGCTTTATTCACTAGATATAGTCTGAAAGTTCTGATTTCCTTGATACGTGGAACAACTACACTTCAATGTTTGGTTTCATCTAATGTGAACATCAGTTCCTACTGATCTAGTTCCACATGGGCTGAACATCCATCACTTCAGGTGTGTTAACGATTGGTATGCACTCATGTAGGATACATATACCATTAGGCTCCACCGAGCAAGGTGTATTAACTTCTTCCGTTGCGAAAGTTGCTGGCCCATCTCTCTACATCATAATTTATCCGGGATCGGATTTTTCATTGGTTCCGAGTTCTTCATTCCAACCAGAGGAACCTGTAAAATAAATCATACAACTGGTGATAGCCTCCCCGTCACTGATCTCTATTAGATGATCGTGGCCATCGGCCTCGCTCAGAAAATAAAGTGAACCTACTCTGTCAGGGACAGATGACTGAACACATAGGTTATCATCAGGCCAAGACAAGAAAAAAAATCAACAAACAGAATGCGGAACCCCGCCCACCAGGGACACCTACTAGAATATCCCAATTATCCCTCATTACTCAATTCTCAACTAGTAAAGCTTATCAACACTTCACTAATCTATTTTCAACTAACAGAGCCAAGTATCACTTCCCTACTCTAGCTAGTTTTCCACTAACAGTGCTAATTATCACACTTTAGTTTTAACAAGGCTACAGCCTATATTAATTAGAACTAATTATAATAGGTTCTACCTTAGGCACACCGCAGTTAGATCCAATTACATCCACTCTTGCCATGACAGGCACGTGTAAAATTAAATTAACTCAATTCGCACACGGTAGACATTTTCCAATCAAAACCGCAGTGCCGAAGCACGTCCGCTAAAATCCAAGGTTTGAGTTCAACTGTCCTCTCCAATCATGGTTTTTGGCAAAACCTAAAATTGGTCACGTGACGGTATTCTTCCTGTCCACACAGGTGTTATTTGGACATATCATCCATTGTCAAGAATCCATTTTCCCTGGCTTAGTCACTGTCAGAGTTGTCATCAGTTGTTTTGACTCCCACAACAAACCAGCGAGTTACCGTATGATACAACAACGGGTTTCCCCAACAAGCTGCCAATCTTCTTGATGTCCGGAAACTATAAATTGACAGACGGACTGTTTTCTTCCGAGCTGAGTACTTCCGCTTCCAATCCGACCTGTTTATAAACTGTCAAAGCGATGTATGATTCAGCTCACCCACTTCCCCTACACATCTGCAGCTGTTAACTTTGCCCGACCTGTGATGGTTGACATCCGATTGCAACCAGGATCCGACGGGTTCCATCTGTATTCAAATGTTGACAGACTGTCAAAGCGATGCAGGGATTTGTCTCACTCACCACCGAATGTTCCCAATCCGTCGACCAGATGTAAACACGTGCAGCTACATTTTCTGGATTTGTTTTTACTGTTAGTTAAAATAGTTGTCGCTGGCAGATAGGCCGTTTAATCAGAAAGCCTCTACAATAATCAACTGGTTAAACGCAAGGTTTTATTTTGTGACAAGGACACAAGCACTGAGTGAGCGCAGAGATACGCAAACGCTAATACGAGCAGAAAAGTTCCTCAGCTTGCCAGGCCACCCTATGAAGAACAGATTTGAAAACCTAGCTATGGGGCGGTTGAAAAGAAGTAGTTTTATCCACCAGGCCAAACGACTCTGCAGAGAAACCACCGATCTGCCCACAGTTGGTATCCCCCTAACAACTATTCCAGAGCGAACTCCATGGAAAGATGAGCATAGACTATCATTACAAATCCAGACAAAAGTGAGAGGAATATTTGACAAGGAAGAACAGAACAGTGTGCAGCGCAGAACAGCCACTCTCAGCTTCCTTGATGAAGAATACCCACAGGACCCCTGGATCCGAGTCTACACAGATGGGTCAGCACAAAATGCTGCTCGAAATGGAGGAGCGGGAGTGTACATAGAATACCCAAACAATACTAGGGACACAGCTAGAGTACCGACAGGAAAGTACTGCCATAACTACGATGCTGAAATTGAGGCAATCAAGATAGCCACAGAGAAATTACTAAATACCAGCAATGGTACACAACCTGTGGTGCTATTGACAGATGCAAAATCAGTACTCGAGGCGCTCCTGTCTGGCAAATTGCCAGTACTAAGGACACTACTTTCTGAACTTAGCAGTCAGCATAAGGTCACCATACAGTGGATACCATCCCACTGTGGAGTACCCGGAAACGACAGAGCTGATCAATTGGCTAAGGAGGGAGCCAAAGAAGAACAGCCTGATGTGCCCGTTACATACCACCAAAAGAAAAGAATGATCAAATCAGTCAGAAAGCCACCAAAACCTGCTCAAGATGACTACCACGTTATGGATAGACCAGAACAAGTCATTATTCTGCGCCTCAGAACAGGGCACAATAGATTACGCAACCACATGTATACAAAATTCAAGATTGGTGAAACAGCCATGTGCACATGTGGATTGGCGTCGCAGACAGAAGAGCACATACTCCAAGACTGCCCAAAATATAACATATCTAGGCAAACCTTCTGGCCTAGAGAGACGACAGTGGAAGATAAACTCTATTGACTGCTGTGTGAACTGAAAAAGACAGTTCAATTCATACAAGAGACAGCATTGCAGTTATAGACATATTTCAAGCGAACGAAAGAAGTATGGATATTTTGCCCTGGCCATGCGGGTGTACGAGGGAATGAATAGGCTGATAGGCTAGCAGGGAGGGCACCTCTTGGTGGTATTTTGCCTATGGACAAGGGGGAGGTGGTCGTGCGCTTGTGGGACCAGGTGGAGAAGGCGGAGGAACAGATTGAGAACCCATATGTGGAAAGAATGCGATTGCGGGGGATCGGCAGGGGTTCTGGAAGAATATCAAAACTGAGAGGGAAGACCAGGAGAACTTTTAATCAGATAGCGGTGGGAACGATTAGTAGTATGACTCTTCGCTGGCTTTTGAACGAGGGGACGGAGCACGTATGGGAATGTCCTGAGTGCAGTGATGTCGGTTCTTAACTCAACTCAACGCTGTGTGTGTGTGTGTGTGTGTGTGTGTGTGCGCGCGCGCGCGCGTGTATACGTGGTATAAGTAGATATTTTGTATATTCTCTTATTCTTCTTTCCATCGTCCATTCAGAGTGGCATTGATGACAATGTATGTCCATTGCCTTCTATCTCGTGTACTGCCGATCACTTCTGGTACTGATGTTCCTCCGTTACTTGATGTCAGACTGAGCAGCACCTTCACTGTCTGTCTCCCCTGCCTGTTCCCACCTCTAACTGTTCCGTTGTGACGACATACTTCAGCTTTCCTCTTCTTATGACTTGACCAATGAATGTGGATTGTCTTCTTCCGAAGATAGTAAACAGTTCTCTTTGTGAGTTAACTTCTATCAAGATAGTTTAATTGCTCTGTCTATACATCAAGGGTGCGCTCATCTTTCTTATATAAAACCACATCTTCCACATAATTTCTCACTTTTCTAATTCTCCATGATTACCTTATTCTTCTTAGCCCACGTTATGAGAAGACAAAAACTGGAACATGTTGCCACAATCGGAAAAATTTGTGGAAAGAGAGATAAAGACAGCGGGAGACAAATCTTGACAGTCTTGTGTCCTGACATGGAAGGGAGTCAACACACGAATTGATCCATGTCGTCGGAGATTGCAATTTGTGGAGAAACATGATCGTCCACGCCAGTCGACGAGGCACTTGATGATGATGTAATTTAATCAATGTGACAACCCACAGTTCAGAGTCTGTGACTTAGGGGTTTGTGAACGCAGCTTCACAATTCCACGACATACCGGGTCGAGGGTTCGAAATCAGCTGCAGGTGATTCGGGGTCAATTTTTGTTGATGTGGATGACATGAGCGTCGGCCGTTCTGAAAGTAGTTATACAAGCTACCGAACGTATAATGACCTAATGAACTACAAAAAGTCAATAAATGTTGGGCTCGATTGCAACATCATGTAAAGGTCATGCACATATTATAACTTCTGATCGCCCTAACACAGGTGCCTAGACAATTAAATAAACATTTAAAAAATATATTTAATTCATTTCATTCAGCAACTAATTTATATCTGCTAAATATACTGATTCTATTGCTTATGGGATACAGTTTATAATTTGTTAATCAAAGATGCAATCAACGGCATGCTTTTTAACAATAGGGCCTATAACTTATATAGTTGGGACACCCTTCTAATCAAGACAAGCAATATTTGTTTTCCAAATGGATTTATGAGATAATTGGAATTTGGTTCCGTTACTTGCCAGCTAACAGGTACACGTCGTATATTTAGTCTAGATTAATTTAAAAAACAAATTTTCGGCTAGATTGTCTATGTTGTTAAAAGTTGAATGCTATAAACAAATTGTCGATGGCTAATAGCTTTCATTATATGCAAATTAAAATGAATTTTCCCCAGAAGAATAAATAAATAAAACGTAACGCGATAAAAGCAGAATGGAATCAATTGAAACGTATTTAGGATTTAAATATCTTACCAGGCAATGGGCAACCCAGACAGTCGAGCTCTGATCGAGGGTGTGTGATATAGTTCTCAAGTAGTGACCACGGTTTGATCTGTCTTGGTCGGCTTCATAACGGTTTAGGAAAGTGTCGACTGTTCTGCGATTTTGCAAATACTCATTGGATACAGGTCGCCATGCCTGACGTAGAACAACTGCATCTAGAGGATGCTCTGGAGGATAGTCCTCAAGTAACTAATAATATTAGTAATTATTAAATAAACTATTTTATAAATAAACGACGACTGAAATTAATTTTTCAGAAAAATAACATTACTATTTTCAGAAACGAAAAATAATAATGCAGCAAAGTCAAGCGTTGATTCAGTCTAATAAATAATACGATCATTGTTTTATTGTTGATGTTGTCAATGTGATTGGCACTATTATACTATACTATATATAATATTTAATAATTATTAATAATAATATTTATACTTATAATACTTATATTCTTATCCTTTCTGAACTTTCTGTGTTATTTTACGTGTTTGACTATAAGGAACGATGTGAACAGAATAACAACACTATATCATATATGTCACTAACTTACTGCCAGTGCAATACAATATATAAAATATTTTTTGTTTGCATATCCTTTACAGGACATTACTGTCAACATCACTGTCATCAGCATCTTTCAGCTGATTGTTGATTTCTTAGCAAGATTACGCTCAGCAGTTTGCCATTGCTTTCTGAGCGGCTGGCTTACATACCCTGTAAGTTACCAACGCGATTCGAACCATTGCTGATTCTCACCGTCGTCACGTTACTTACGAGAATATACAAGATTACGGAGAAAAGTGGCTAACCTTTAGGCCAGGAAGCCGGCTATATTAAATATATTGATATATTTTCCCCTGTCTTTCATCTCTGAATGGAGCATAGACCCTCAGCCAACTCAACGCCAAACCCTTTATAATAGACTTTATGATTGTGCGGATTTTGCAGCTAAAACTTTCTGCAGGATGAGGTAGCCAGTGTCTCATCAAACCCCCTAAGTTCCCTCTTATATATGCATGGTGGATCACCTCAGTATTACAGTTCTTTGCTTCCCTTATGGGCTCCGGTAACATGGGCATATATATGATTTTGTTGTATTTATTTTTAACTCTTTCAATTCCAGAAGGTTGTAGTGGTAGTATTACTTTCATAGGAATCAAATATACACAATCCCCGGGAAGGTTAACCTGGTCAACAAATGCCCGCAGAAGTTGGATGTGTCGGCCTAACGGCGCAAGAACACAGCTCTGCTGTAAACAGGCACAACGCAATCACATCCGAAAAAAAACTCAGGATGAACGAAGAAGAAGAAGAAGAAATATACACAATCTAGTCTTTTTAAAAATATGTTGTCAGATTACTTCAGTACGCTCTGACTGAATGTAAGAAGTACAATGGCACAAGACACTGATTCATGCATATGAAAAATATGCAATCACACATGGTCCAACTGTTGGGGCAGATAGAGATTAGTCTAAATGGTTTTAGAATTTTGGTAAAATGCTAGATTCACATAATATTAAGGTAATCCCATGGCAGATTTGAGATACTACTGTAGTGGTGTGAAGTTTCTGAACATATCACAGTTCACTCCAAATTTGTGACATGCTGATACTCTGTGTCTTGGGAAATTTGTGGCGGTTTTCCCTTGACTTATACATACACATCTGTAATTTGTGACCTACTCCTTTGACAGAGAATGCCAGTGATTGATTACGTAAGCTACTTTTCATTTTTACTAAAATGCAACTTTTGCATTTGAGTTGAGTTGAGCTAAGAACCAACGTCATTGCACTCAGCACATTCCCATATGCGCTATGTTCCCTTGTTCAATAGCCAGCAAAGAGTCATACTACTAATCCTTCCCACCGTTATCTGATTGAAAGTTCTCCTTATCTTCCCTCTTAGTTTTGAGATTCTTCCAGAACCCCTGCTGATCCCCAGAAATATCATTCTATCCACATACAGGTCCTCAATCTTTCTCTACCTGGTCCCACAGGCACTCGACCACTTCTCCATTGTCCATAGGTAATCTACCACTAGGAGATGCATTCCCTGCCATCCTATCAGCCTGTTCATTCCCCGCACTCCTGCATTGCCAGGGCGAAAAATCCATACAATTCTCACAATCTTGACCTCTGAAGCAAAAATAGCCATTCTACACAAAATGTTCCTTTCTCCACCTTATTTGGCATACTCTTTGAGTCCGTAATGAATGCAGTGTGTGTTGCAGTGGTCTCCTCTAACTAGGTACTTTAGTAACATTTTTCTAAATTGCTTTTTAATTATATAACTGCATAGAAATCCAACGACACCTTATTCAAGTCTGTACGTCAATTGTAAGCTGAGATAATAATTTTTGTATGTCAGTTATTATTTAACATTGACCCATCAGAATCCCACTCTGGAAAGTGTGACCACAAAACACGTAAGCTAAGGGCAGGTAACCGCTCTGGGTTTTTTGCGCTAAGGGGGATAACTCAGCATTTTATTTTGAACGCAAAATTCAAATGAAAACCTCAAACTCCCTCTTCCTCCAGCCTCTTCCTCCACTCCTAAATACTAGAATGGGTGGTGAATGCAAACGTGCATCATTATAATCTCGTCGCTCTGAATAATCCATAAGAATATTAAATGATCATCGCTGTATTATGACACGGAAAACCGCTATATTCCCGCCATTGAAATTTAACATGACGCATCTTAGCATACGATCTTAATAATTTCTGTTTGGGATGACCCCGCCGACTAAAATATTTGAAAATTTCACAGTACGCATAAGAATGGATGCTCAATTTAATTATTTATACTAAATCAAACGGCAACGTCTAATATAACGAGTACTATATAATCATTAATACCGGGGAACAATAACAAGAAAACGTAAATTGCCGTTTGAAACGTCGCCGGAAACGTTCGGTAATGGAAAATGTAGTACCTACCTCTAACCAATGGAATGCTGCTGTTACTGCTTCCACCTCCATTCTCATGCCGGAGGTTGTAGTCTCATATGCCAGACTCTCCTTTTTCAAACATCGTCCATTAGCCTTCTCTATGAAACCCCAACCACTCTGTCTGTTTCTCACTACTGACCCATCAGTATAGATCACTATGTTACCTTGATGTGTGTTACTCTAGATCAGCCTCTGTGTGGCCTGCTGCACACATGGCATATAGATATTTCTGCCTGTGCCATCGAGGTCCCACCTCGTCTCAGATTTTGCATTTGTTACACAGATCTGTCCTTCTTTGAAGGAAAAGAGGTGAGGGTTAAAGCTAACATAACACACCCACCTGATATTTTCTGTCATGGGATTACCCTCAAATTTTAGTTCTAAAAGATATCCAAGACAAATATTGGGGCAATAAGTATATGTGGCTTGAATATATGTTTTGAGAGCAGTTGGTCTCATGTTTTTACTCAAGGTTCAGTTGGAACATTCAGATGCCTTGGACTGGATAAATCTTTTTATACACATTCAAATGCTGAACATGTCCTACATAGAGTTCTCATATATGACTTTAATAGTTCAATAATTTTTGGGCTTTTATTTATGGACCTTTCTTTGGGAATTCCATATATAGGACTTGAAATATAAATTATAATTTGTCATTTATAATGTTATGTTTATTTAATTGACAATATAAATATGTAAAGAAAACTTTATGGTAACCTATGGAGCTTGTGAACTTCAAAGTTTACCTATATGTTTGTTATGATATAAATCATGGTCTTTTATTTATGCATTTCTGTGCCAAATACATATCAAGTTCTGTTGATTTAAAGAGCTTTATGGCTTTTCGACTACATTTATACAGGAGAAATTTTGATCTGTTTAGTCACAGTCAGTAAACTGAATGTTAGCAATGCTTTGAGGACATTACCTAAAAAGTTTAGTGACATTTAGTTCTATTCATATTTTCGAGGTTCTGTTCAAAGAAAACTTTATGAACATTGGTAGGTGACATGGCTTGTCTTTATTAGAAAATGTTGAATATTTATGTCACATCATCATCATGTAGTAGGTCTTTTGCATATATATGGGAGTTGAGTGGTCTTGAGGTATGGTGTTCGCCTCATGTGCTGGAGGTCCTGGGTTCAAGCTCCGGTGAGGGCCGGGATTTTTTCACGTGGACTTCTTGTAATAAAATTTCCCCTGGTCTCTGGGTAGTGAGATCGGACACCCGTGTGTATTGTTGCGCACGTGAAAAATTCCTTGGCAGTTGGAAATCGAAAAAGAGTAGCCTAACGGCGCTGCCCGTGCAAAATTTCGAGGTTAAAAATCTACCCACAGTATTTCAGGATCCTCGCTGGTGCTACGGAGTTCGTGCACTGAGCTGAGTTTCTCCGGAATCAGGCTTGAATTTGGAGGAGAACGGAGCACTTATGGGTTACACCCATAAGTGATGTTGATCTTTCGACTAATCTATCTATCTATCTATATATATATATATATATATATATATATATATATATATATATATATATATATATATATATATATATATATATATATATATATATATATACTAGCTGACCCGGCCCGGCTTCGCCCAGACTCTGGTGGGGAGCATCTCATTTAATTCATATAAGTAGTCATATAAGCTCCCGTTCCCGTTCCCGACTATCTATCTGTCTGTCTGTCTGTCTACTATTAGAAAGAGCACTTAAAAGATCTTTACATCTTCCCCAAACAATAAACTTGGGTAAATGGAGCGTCTTATTTAATTCATATTCGGCCCCTGCTCCCGTTCCCATTCCCAAAAAATACGACCCGGCCCGGCTTCACCCAGTCCCTGGTGGGGAGCATATCATTTAATTCATATTCGACGGAGGGAGGAGGAGGAGGAAGGAGGAGGAGACAGGAGTAGGAGGGAGGAGGAGGAGGGATTAGGAGGAAGAGGGAGGAATGAGGGGAGAGGAAGGAGGAGGAGGAAGGAGGAGGAGGGAGGAGGAGGAGGAGGAGGAGAGAGGAGGAAGAGCGAGGAGGAGGGAAGAGGAGGAGGAGGAGGGAAGAGGAGGAGGAGGAGGGAGAAGGAGGAAGAGGGAGAAGGAGGAGGAGGAGGGAGAAGGAGGGAAGAGGAGGAGGAGGGAGGAGGATGAGAGAAGAGGAGGAGAGAGGAGGAGTGAGGAGGAGGTGGACGGAGGAGGAGGGAGGAGGTAGGAGGAGGGAGGAGAAAGGGAGAGGAGGAGGAGGGAGGAGGAGGGGGAGACGGAGGGAGGAGGAGGGGAGGAGGAGGAAGGCGGAGGATGGAGGAGGAGGAGAGAGGAGGAGGTGGAGGGAGGAAGATGGAGGAGGAAGAGGGAGAAGGAGGAGGGAGGAGGGAGAATGAGGAGGGGGAGGAGGGAAAGGGAGGAGGAAGAGGAGGGAGGAGGGAGGGAGGAGGAGGAAGAGGGAGGAGGAGGAATGTGAAGGGAGGAGGAGGGAGGAGGTAGAGGGAGGAGGAGGGAGGAGGAGGAGGGGGAGGGGGGAGGAAGAAGGAGGAGGAGGGAGGAGGAGGAATGTGAAGGGAGGAGGAGGGAGGGGAAGAGGAAGAGGGTAGGAGGAAGAGTGGAGAGGAGGAGGGAGGAGGGAGGAAAAGGGAGGAGGAGAGAGGAGGAGGTAGGAGGAGGAGGAAGAGGGAGGAGAAGGAAGGAGGAGGAGGAGGATGGAGGAGGGAGAGGGAGGAAGAGGGAGGAGGAGGAAGGAGGAGGAAGAGGGAGGAGGGAGAGGGAGGAGTGGAAGAGGAGGAGGGGAGAGGGGGAGGAGGAGAAGGAGGAGGAGGGGAGAGGAGGAGGAGGGAGGAGGCAGAGGGAGAAGAAGGAAGGAGGAGGAGGAAGGAGGATTCTGTGTAGTCACGTCATTTTCTTCCCTTTCCCTAGCGTTTTGGTTCGGGGATTCTTTCATCATCATCATCATATATTTACGTACGTATTTTGGGAGGGGGAGGAGGGAGGAGGAGGAAGAAGAAAAAAAAACTATGACAGTTGGCAGCTCTGGAATGAAAGGAAGGCGTGTAGAAAATTTCATCTCAATCGGATGGGCCGTTCGCGAACGTATAAAGGACATACGGACATACAGACAGACAGACGGAGATCCTTTTTTATATATAAGAAGATATATATATATATATATATATATATCTGCCAGAGTAAATAACAACGATTGAATGAAAGAGGCTATTGAATCTAGAACACTATATACAACAATAAGAAAGAGACAAACAGCTTGTTTTGGTCATGTGATGAGAAGAGAGACATAGGAGAACATGGTGACAACTGGAAAGATTGAGGGGAAGAGAAGCAGAGGCAGACCAAGAGAAATTATGCTGGATGGATTGAGACAGGGGCACGGACGAATATCATCAGCAGAGTTGATCCAGAACACCAAAGACCGAGATCTGTGGAAAGCCATGAACACCTACGCCAGCTGGCAGAGCACTTAATGACGATGACGATATATATGACATCACCCCGAAAATAAGCTCTAGTGCAGTGGTTCTCAACCTTTTTTGGCACGTGCCCCCCTTCACCATATTTTCAGAACGTCATTCCCCCCTTTCGTATTTCCTACCTAAAAATTTGGCCCGTGCCCTCCTTCACCATATTTTCACAACGTCATTCCCCCCCCCCCCCCCCTCTTTCGTATTTCCTACCTAAAATCCCCCCCCCCCCCTCCCGCTCCTGCCCCTACACAGTATACGTAATAATGGAAACACATACCAAAACAAGTCTAGACGTCCACATAAAATGTGATTTGTGGGTCTACTTACTTTATAAAATGAATTTTAGAAGGGGTGAGACGTACAGAACCGTAAAGTATCAAGGGAAAAAAATATCAAGTAATCGGTTCTTGTATTAACGCGATCTTGAAATAATCTTCATTCCCCTCCCCCTGGAAACCCTAAAAATTTCGGGGGGGGGGGGGGGGGGGAATTCCCCACCGGTTGAGAACCACTGCTCTAGTGCATTTTTTCAAGCTAAAATCAATATGAGACCCGGTCTTATTTTGGGGGAAAAACAGTATTTATGCCTAAAGAAAGAAACAAGTTCTCAAATTGTTTACTTGTTGGTTTTTATTTTTGCCATAACCTCTAAATGCTGTTTACCATTTCTTTGCTATGATCATTCACTTTCTTGCTTTTTTTTGACCAGTCTCCTTTGTTGCTAATTATGTAGCCAGTGTATTTTAAGTTTGTGAAATTTTCAAGTTCTTCATTTTATATGACAGGAAGTTAAAATGTCATCTTTCTGCTACTCCATGTTAAACTCAATGTTTAGTCATTATTATTCTGATAGAGAACATCATGGCCATGGGGCTTGATGCTTTTGCACATAAACATCCTGTGCACCGATGACTGGATAGTGGGTTATTCCCAACACATAAACATCCTGTGCACCGATGACTGGAGAGTGGGTTATTCCCAACACAGTCAGCTGGACTTGAATGTTGACTTCTTATTCAGAAAGCAATGGCAAACTACTGAGTGTAAAATTTGCTTAGTAAATCAGTCTGGAGTTAGGGTTGATTGCAAAGGACATACATTTTATTATTCTGATAATGTATAATTATGTATAATGTTATATGCATATTTGTCTAGTACAAGTTCATGTATGTCTGTGATAATCTTTTCAGACTCGCCATCTTCTTTCGGTGTTTGAGAAAGACACATTGTTGCTAAAGAAGTTCACTCAAAACATGCATAACTGTTGTCAAAGAATAATGTCAGCTCAGGTAATAGTGTTTTGAGTTACTATAAACATATTTATTCCAGTACCTGTTCTTAATCTTATTTTGCTTATTAAGTTTTCATTTGCCCACTCAGTGTTGTGTTTTTGGATTAAAATATGGTTGCTAAGAACTCAAGTGTGTATGAATTATGTTTGCAAAATTACATGTGGCAGGAATGTTCATCATAAATACAAACATGGTCACTGAAATTATCACTGTAGGACTATTTAAGTTGTTGGTACAGTTTGAATTTGATTTGTTAAGACAACTGATGTAATTACACATAGACCAGGCCCACAGGTGGTCCATCTCATCTCATCCAGCAGATGTCTAAGAATATGACAAAAATGAACTGTCACACTCATAAAGAAATTCAAAGAAGAGTTTGTCACAAATGATAATAACCTAAAAGAATCTTCTAGCATTTGTTGTTGGAAACCATGAAAAACAAATAAACATGAAGTTTTACATTTTAAATTAATAAGTAAAGGAAAAGAACCTGTTTCCACATCTTGTGATTGATTGATTGATTTAGGAATCGACATCACAGCATTTGGGGCATTCCAATAAGTGCTCCGTCCCCATCCTCAGCAGCCAGCGAAGAGTTCCAACACTAATAGTACCAGTAGCAATCTGATTATAAGTCCGTCTCGCCTTTCCTCTGAGCGTTGAGCGTCGGCCAGATCCCCTCGTCACTCCTCGCTGCCTCATTCTTGCCAGACCATGGTAATCCATTTGCTCCTCCGAGGTATGCACGTGCTCCCACAAGGCCGCAACCACGTCTGCCTTGTCATGTATCGATACTCCACCAAGTTCTGCAGAGCCAGCCAATCTGTCCGTCTGTTCATTTCCGAGAACACCGGCATGCCCCGGAGAAAAGATCCAGGCGATGCTTGTCACCCGTGACCTCCGAAGCGAAGCAAGCCACTCTGCATGAAGCCTGCCCATCCTCACCCTCATCAGCATGCTTTCTGAGTCAGTTACAATCATGATGTGTGTGTGTGTCGTATTCTCCATCCAGCGGAGAGCCGCAGTGACTGCCTCCACCTCCATTCTTAAGCTGGATTTTGTGGTATCATATGCCAGGCTCTCCTGCCCCAAACATCGACCATTAGTTTTGGCTATGAACCCCCAGCCACTTCTCTCACCTCTTGACACCGAACCATCTGTGTAAATAATCACATCACCTGAGTGAGCATTGTCCTGAATTAGTTGCTGGATTTCCACTTCCGTGGCCCCTGCTGGCCACTCCCTGCACTCCCGGCTTAATGTGATTATAACTCTGCACAAGTCTGACTGCTCCGCTGGCACTCTGACCCACTCCTCTCCACGCCTAATGTTCTCCAAGGGGCACACCTGTCTGATCGTATCCTCCGCCTGAGCCATCCATGATTCCCTCTTATCAGTCGCTGACCCTTAACTGCGTCCTGCGCCTCATGCAGTGAGTGGTCTGTGTCTACAGCTACTCTGAGGTATGCCTTCACCTGCATCACCTTGAGCCTACCAGCAACAGTCGGCAGACCAAGAATGTAACGCATACACTACTGGGGTGTCTCTAGTGCATCCCAGAATGACCCGCATAGCCTTGTCTTTCTTGACATTTTCCACTGTGTCCACTTCCTCTCGTGAGCTTCGAAGTGTCTGTCGCACTTTCTTTAGCTGCTTCTTTGCAGCTCTCTTTGCTTTCCAAGCATGGTCTACTTCTGGGGTCCACCATGGGGGCTGCAAAAAGGGAGTTTTAACAGTCCTGTTGCATGTCCCTTGTCTGAGGCGTCCAAGAAGGCAATCGGTCCACTCATACCGTAAGGTCTTGCGCGCTCTCCCAGCTTTAACTTTCCTGGGTTTAAAGATCAGGACTGAGCATGGCATGTGATCACTCCCATGGTCATTCAAAACAGTCCACTTTACATCAAGGACTGATGACTGGGAGACAAGTGCCAAGTCAATAGCTGTGTCTGCATCGCCAGGCCTCATTGCCATTCCTGTCGGCCTACCATCATTTATGCAGACCACATCGGAGTTCACCATGGCATCCGCAAGGGCAATTCCCTGTCGGTTTTCTCCACTACTGTCCCAATCTCTGTTCCTTGCATTGAAGTTTCCACATATGAGTAGCATATCACCTGGTAATTCCTCCAGTTCCTTAAGCCAGTCCCAAAGTTCCTTTCTGACAAAACAGTCCACTGTGGCATATACATTTATGATGTTCCAACTTAAGCCACCAATCTCCATTTGTATACCCTGGACCTCTCTTGCACTGTGATTCCACTGGCTCAAGTCAAGTACCACATGCTTCACTCCTTCCTTCACCAGCAGACCTTGCCCATGTCTCTTCTGCCCAGTAGGGTTTATATAACTGGCGTACCCAGGGCAATGGTATTTGTCTGTATTTAGCTCCTGGAGCATGAGGACGTCAAAATCATATATTAGTCTCTCCAATAGAGGACCTCTCTGTCTGGCACTGCGACAATTCCAGTATCCCACTTTTACATGGTTGAAACCTAGTCTCTCCACTTTTCGTCTTGTTCTCCTGGCGCCTGCCCTCCTATTTCTATGCCGTCTTCTCCTCCTCACTCTCTCTTCGCTAGCCTCTGAGGGATGTGTCAAGCGCAGAGCACGTGCTCCGTAGCTCCGGCGACGATTCCCATGTTTAAATAAATCCATAGGCAAAGTTTGAATATTGCAGGAAATAAATGGTCACCTTAGCATTGCCTGCTTGCTAGGGAAGAGGCAGGGGATGTCCCACAGGAGTCCATACGCCTGGTGCCGCCCCGCACGCCTGCCAGACGTCCAACGTTCACGACCAGTTAACCCATGGCCATCCAGTTCCTCAGCACGCTGGTCCACCTTGAACTTGGGGGTTTATATTTGGAGTTTTCCGTCTCCTAGATGGACTGCTGTCCAAAGCTAACGGGTTCCACCTACCCGGGAGAGGGGTTAGAGCGCCCCTACTCGCTTGGCAGGCATGTCTCCGAGCATATGAGGTATTTTCTAAGGAACTCAGATTCCGCCTCGCCCTCTGTGCCCACCGCCAGTTGGTCCACGGCTGCTTGTTGGGTATTCGCAGCTAACCTCTATATCTAGAGGCCGTTCCACGATCCGCCACCTGTGGATGCGCTGGGTCGGGGATGGTCGCCCCAGCTTTACCCACATCTTGTGACATATTGAGTATATGGTGCTAGACACACATTTTTATATACCAGTCAGCATTCTAAGGGTTATGCGGTAAATATCATGTTGTCACCTTTACCTACCATGTCAATTTGTATTTTAGGCTAAGTTGAACTAGGAGCCCAGGTATTTTTTTTAAAATCTCCAATTCAAGAAGGGTTCGAACACATGACCACCGGACCAGAAGATGAGCAATATTTTACATTAACTCTTAACATATCACTTTCAACTTCATTGTTCACTCATAGATTATTTTTATTGTAAATTCTAAGCCACTTTTCCTAAATTACTATATGAGAACATGGCTTTTGACAGTCACTGCTGTTATAGACTGTAAATATCTTGCACAATTTGATCAACAAGACACAGTTTGTAGTTTGAGATACCAGTAATACATTAAAGTGTAAAATGTAATTGACCTTGTTTAAATGTCACTCTGTCATTTTGGGGATATGGTGTAAGGCCTATATTTGTCTTGATCAAACAGTACTCTAAAGTATGATATGGCTATCCTGATGGCTTGGCCAAGAACATATTTGGTCCCCAGTTTATGAAGCTGGATCAACCATGGATCTGTGTGATTGTGAAAAAATCCCACCCTGAGGGATATTTGAATCTAGGACCACCAGACTGACAAACAAGGGCACTATGCTCTAATTTACTATGAAGTATTTTATGTAGGCAGTTGTATCTGCTATTCTCAAGTTATCTAGATTTTATCACAGTCTTACATGTTAAAAGACTCATGGGTTATGACACAATGTATGTTAGAAAAGTCTATGCTACTTAGAAATCAGATTGTTGAAAACCTTCACAAAATGAATGACTCTGACTGCTCAGCTGCCACTTAATGTAAAATAAATAGCTGAATTTTGTGTGACAAAGAGGTGGGAATAGACAATGTATTTACCTGCTAGATAGCTTCTTGTTTTATATTTTAAGTTTATATTGATACTAGCTGGCCCGGCTTCGCCCAGCCCTTGGCGGGAATCTATCTATCTATCTATCTATCTATCTATCTATCTATCTACCTACCTACCTACCTACCTACCTACCTACCTACCTATCTCTGTCTGTCTGTCTGTCTGACGACCCGGCCCGTCTATCTATCCCTCTGTCTGTCTATCTATCCTTCCATCCATCCATTGATCCATTCACCCATCCATAGGACCCGGCCCGGCTTTGCCCAGCCCCTGGTGGGGATCTATCTGTCTGTCTGTTTGTCTCTCTGTCTGTCTGTCTCTCTGTCTATCTATCTATCTATCTGTTTTCGGCCCGTTCCCGTTAAAAATATAGATAGAATATGAATAACGAAGACACAAATAATAGATTGCACGATTTATTGCCTGGCATATTTCGCTGCATCTCGTCAGGTACATACTGCAGAAATCACACAACTTACGTGAATTAACTAGATAAATCCTTCAAGTTGAAATATACACATATTCGCACAGTAATGTCAATTATCTACCACGGTAATTTTAAGCTGACTAACATGTCTTTCTGTTTGCACAATTCTGGCTTGCGTTGATTGATCATAATTGCTTCTGCAAATTTTAACAAGCCAGCATTTTGTGTGTTAAACAACACGCAAAAGGCAGTGTCTCTATCCACCACATGGCCACTTTCGACAATGTGCCTACCAATTGAAGACGCCGGGAGCTTCCGGTGTGTCGGCCCCACGAGGCAAGCATTTCCTGTGTGTTGTATCTTGTTGACCCATTGAGGTATGTGTTCTGACACTCGTTTGTTAAGCTGTCTCTCTGTTCTACCAATGTAGAAGGCCTGGCATCTACATGTGAATTGGTAAATACAATTGTTTGTGGCGTACAGAGGAACAGGTTCTTTGACTGCTGGTGTAGGAATCGGTACCGTTTTATATCTAATGACTGGAGTTGCAGCACAGAATGTTCGGCCTACTGCTGTAGTAAGCCGGTCTTGTAGACGTTTCATTATGTCATCCCCTCGAAAGGTTAGCTGGATGAATACCTTGAGTTTGGGGACTAGTTACGTCTGGTTTTGGTTTGGGCTGTTGGCAGTGGCGCTTTATAAATCCTGTGGAGTACCCATTCAGGTTTAAGACATTCTTCAGAGTTTCAAATTCCTCTGTCAGTGTGTCCTGGGTGCATATCTTTCTAGCACGGTCAAACAGGGTCCGTACTAAGCCCCGTTTATACTGGACAGGTGTGAAGCTCTGAAAATTTAGGTATTGGCCAGTCCATGTTCCTTTGCGATACACCGATCTTTGAATTGTGCCGTCTGCTCTACGTCTCAGTAGAATAGATAGAGTAGAAGAATAGATAGACAAATATTTAAAAAATATTATTGGAAGAGATCTATCTAAAGATAACTTACCAAGATATCACGAACAGCCAATAAATGGTGGGCGGTGGGTTGACTGCAGAGTACTGCAAATGATATGCAACTAACTTTCTCTCACAAAACATTTTTGTTTACTTTTTACTTTTTTTTTTTTTTTAACGAACAAAATTCTTTATTTTCAAAGGGTTAAGAATTGGGCACACTGGCCCGTGCTACATTCTGCCCTTCTTCTCTATTTCCTCTCATACATTCTTTCATTCAACATCTCTTATGAAGCAATTCTTTGACAACAAAAGAACAATAAGCATTAAAACGCATGAAAAGTAACTTGTTGAGGCAATGTTTAACATGGGCATCACAAATACCTAACGTGGGTGTAACGCGCCAAACATATGAGAATGTTTGAAATAATATTAAATGTGCTGTTGAAGAAAAATAAAAAGATGAGTTAGAAAATTTTCACTATTTAAATAGATGCATTATTTTTTATGAAAACTTTGAAAGTGCCTTAAAGATTATATCATTATTTATTATAACGCATATGCCTGTAAATAACTGTAGACAAAGAGTTTATAAACCTTTGAAAACAATGCAACAATCTATATATAAAATATATAGCAATGCTATTAAAAGTTATGCCCCTTGAAATAACTTTTCTTAAGTTAAATCCCCACGCTATATATAAATGATAATATACATTAAAATATTAAATTTTAGTAAGTAAATAGCTGATTGTACACTAACAAACTATGACAGTTGGCTGCACGGGAATGAAAAGAAAGCATGTAGAAAATTTCATCTCAATCGGATGGACCGTTCGTTAACGCATCAAATACATCCGGATACACATTGCCTTTTATAGATATAGATATGTGAAAATGCTTGAGGCAGGAAACTGGCAGAAAGATGGGAATCTTTTCGGTCGATCAGGCTGAGATCATTGTTCTGTAAAGTATCCACTGTTACATGATAATGATGACTGATATGTGAATAATAATTTTCAAAACTTTGATTTGATGCTATGATCTCTAAGCTTTAAATATCTATTCTGGAACAGTTGCTATTTGTTGGGGGTAGAAGTGTCTTAACATCATCCAGCGATCATGCCTCTCCACAAATTGTGAGCTCCGATGGAGTGGATCAGTTCGTGTGTTGACTCCTTTCCATGCCATGATACAAGACTGTCAAGAATTTTCTCACGCTGTCTTCCTCTATCTCTCTTTCTGCAAATCTTTCTGATTGTCACAGCACGTTCATATTTTTGTCTTCTCATAATGTGGCCAATAAATGATGACTGCTTCTTTCTGATGTTTGTGATATGTTGTCTTTGCGACTTAGCTTCCCTCAATATATCCAGATTGCTGATTTTGGCTGTCCAATTAATTTTCAGCATTCTTCTATAAAACCATATCTCCAAGGCTTCCAGGGATTTTTTTCCTGTTTACTAATTGTCCATGATTCACAGCCATATGTTAAAATTGGTTGTATGTAACATGCAAGAACTCTTTTCCTAACATTCAAGGACTTATTCAAATAACGTTCTTAATTTGGTAGAATGTAGTTTTTGCTTGTCCTATTCTGTTCTTTTTCTCTGTGTTGTGATTCCATCACATAAGACCTAAATGTGCGATTAAAGTAAATGACGTTATTTTAGGGCAAGTGCAGAAATTCAGATATCTAGGCACATGGATAACATCATATCCATGTGCCTAGATATCTGAATTTCTGCACTTGCCCTAAAATGTCATTTACTTTAATTGCACATATAGGCACAATCTGTTTCTTTGATATCACAGTGACCTCTGTCTTTTTATTATTCAAGCTAAGGTCCATTTTTTAACTTTCTCCAACCACTGTATATGTTAGTTAGTTAGTCAACAGATCATCCTCATTGCACATCGAACCATTCAGTCCATAAGTGCTCGGATCCCCTCCTCAGCAAATCCCGCAGCGTGTAGTGGCTAACAACACCAGTTCTGTGTTGGTTTATCAATCTTCTTTGGCTTCCTGCATAGTGTTCTTGTTTGGTCACACCTCTTTTAATTTGCTGTTCTCGCAGTCTGACCATGGTTGTAGATTCGCAGTCAACACTTGGTTCTCACAAAAGTGTTACTTCTCGTAGAGCATTCAGAATGTCAGCCTGGTTCATGGCATGTCTGCCCTCCACATTAGCCTTACCTGCGAGCTTGTCAGCCCGCTCATTTCCTTGTACTCCCACATGCCCTGGCAAACTAATCTTTGTCAGCCGAGACCGCTCCAGAAACAGCAACCACTCTCTTCAGAACCACCCCATCTCTATCCTCTTGAGCTTGCTCATTGAGTCACTAAGGAAACATGCCCTATTGAATGTCTGTGCCTCGAGCCATGTTATTGCTTTACTTACTGCCATGACTTCCATAGTCAGGCTACTGAGCTTCTCACATGTCGGACGACCGATCCATCTGTATAAATGACAGCATCACCGTCTAACGAATTCTCGAAAATCAATGCTTCTACTTCCGCCTCCACAGCAGCCGAATTTTCTTGTCTACATTTTCTGTCTAGTTGGATGCAAACTGAAAAGGACGTACAGAAATCTGTTGGCACTTGCACCCACTCCTTGCCAGGTTCCAAGTCCTCCAGTGAACACACCTATTGAAGGATGTCTTCAGCTTGACCCATCCATGACCATCCTCTGTTTAACTTGTGCCCTTCACATTCCTAATTTCACTATGCAGTGGATGTTTTGTGTTTGCATTAACTTTGAGGTAGGCACATGCTCTGCAAATTTGTAGTCTGTCTTCAATGGTTGGAAAATCAAGAAGGTAGTGCATCACCCCGCATGCTGTATCTCTTGTACATCCAAGAATAATGCGCATATCTTCATTTTGTATCCTTTCCATTCTTTCTATCTGCTTATGGCAGAGAGTCAAGATCGCCATCGCATACTCAAAAACAGACATGACCAGCCCCTCAAATAGGAGGCATAGATGGCGCTGCTCACAGTTAGCTGCCGCCATCACCCGCATCACAGCCAAACCCCGTTTGGCCTTTGTTATCACCTGGTCTATGTGCTCATTATAAGCAAGGCTTTGATCAAAACGTTTCCCCAGGTAATTCATTGCCTGCGTTCTTTCCACAGTCTCTGAACACAGATTAACAGTTGATGTTGGAGTGTTGACAATATGATTATTCAAAGAGAACCATGTCACTGTTGCTTTTATTGGGTTGACCATTGCTCCAGCTTCAGCACACCAAGTACTTATGCGACTGAGTTCGGTTTGCATTTCCACAGCAATCTGATCTCTATCCTTACCCTGACGATACACTAAAACATCGTCGGCATACGACAATATCCTCCCCGGTCCAGTGATTTGCTCGCTGGTGATTCTCACTGTGTAGTTGTTGAACAGCACTGGAGATAATGGTGATCCCTGTGGTAGGCCAGGATATATTTATAATATTTTCCGAAGTCCAACTGCCACATCTAAAAACTACTTTCCGTTGGAAGAGCGCTGCAGTGATCCAACTAAGGAGGAACGGGCTTACCTTGAGTTCAAGAAGCTGAAGCATTAGAAAATCCAATGCTACTCTGTTGTATGCATCCTCAAGATCAATCGCTGCAGCAAAGGTTTCATTGCCTAATTGGAAACCTTCATAAACATCATGGGGAAAAACTGTTGCATTGGTCCAGGTTTCTCTTTTGGGACGGTACTCTCCCAGGGTAGGTAGGAAAACACCTTGCTTCTCTTGCTGGCTTGATATTTTTCTGGCAGTTAACTTCTCCAGCAGCTTGCCTATTGTATTCTGCATGGTTATTACTCGATATCCCTGAATTTTTGTGTGGTCTTTCAGTAATAGCAAAATCAGAAGCTGAATTACAAGACCACATGAATAGTCTAAACGAAATGTGTAGGGAACATAACATGAAAATTAGCACAAGTAAAACAGAGGTGCTGACTATAACTAAAGAAGAAAAAGCAACAACGATTTACCTAAACGAACATCCCTTGAAACAAGTAAAGAATTTCAAGTACCTAGGAAGTATAATATCATCAAATGGCAAATCAGAAGACGAGATCGAAAATAGATGCAACAAGGCAAACCAACTCATTGGAAAAATGGCACTAATACTACAGAACAAACATGTATCAATAACTACTAAGAAAGCACTTTGCAACACTGTCAGCAACTTACTTGCGACAGGCATACAAGGATTCCCTTCTTTTGCACTACACGAAAGTGACAACTCGTATTGTTTGCAAAAGGATACATTTTTATTCGGAGCTGATCATACAATAGCTCCACGAGCGGTATACCACAACGGTATTAATCATCATAGGATGTGATGAAGATAAGATGGAATGAGGAGATGATATTATTATAACTACTGAAGCTAAGCTAAACTATATAACTATTATACTGTCCTTAACAACAACAAAGCATCCCTAGCGGATACACGTCTGATTCCTACGCCGTCCCGGTCTCTGTCTGAGCTCGCTGAGCATGGCGTGTTCAGCCACAGGCAATTAGCTTAGCGTGCGTTCGTTGGTTTACGTGCTGGGCACTGGGCTGTGTTGACCAAAGTTACTTGGTCCTATCTCGTGAACTGGGTTCCCCAGTCTTTTGGGTAACGCCAGCTCATCTGCACTGGTTGCCCTCCTTGTTGACACAAGTGTGTCCCGTTATAGCTATTAATAGCGTTGGTGTCTCTTCTGTCTGGTCTCCTATCCTGTTACGTCACTTGCCCTCTTCCTAAGCTCTATTCTAGCTCTCCTTAGCTTAGAGCTTTCTCCTAAGTCTTTGACAAAAATGGCACTAATACTACAGAACAAACATGTATCAATAACTACTAAGTTACTATATTACCAATGCCAAACGTGGACAATGACAGAAAAAGAGAAAAGAAAAATCACAACAACAGAAATCAGATTCCTGAGAAGAATACTCAATGTATCAAGAAGAGATAAGATCAGAAATGAAGAAATCAGGACTAAAGTGAGGGTTACAGCTGCACTAGATTTTATTAGAAAGCAGCAAGTCAAATGGTTTGGCCATGCAAGTAGGTTACCAACTAACAGTATATATACCACAACAAGCAATGATGTACAGACCAGAGGGAAATAGAGGAAGAGGCCGACCATGTAAACGATGGACACAGAGAATAACGGAGTCAGTGGGAATATCGATACATGAAGCCCATAAGCAGGCACTCTCCCGCTGTTTATACTTCACCTCGACACCGCAAGGTACAAGAGGAACATGATGAGATGAGATGAGACTTTCTGACAGCTCATCAAGGCTACAGATGGTAAAGGTAAGCCTACCATTAAGGGATTCTGGTGAGATTACAACATCCTCAAGGCTATTGACAACATTGTAGATTTATGGAGTGAGGTAACGTCAGCATGCATGAATGCTGTGTGGCAAAAACTGTGGCCAGAATATGTGCACGACTTTTGTGAATGTGATGACATTCATGCTATTTGGCGACAGATCGCTAACTTAGCCACCAAAGCAGGCTTTGAAAGGATGGAAGAAGCTGACATTGATGAGTTTCTTGCATCACATGGAGAAGAGCTGTCTAATGACAACCTAATGCAACTCAGCATGCAGAGAGCTCAGCAGGAAGAGGAGCACCCTGTTGCAAACCCCACCACCACCACCACCAACCTCGAATGTTGACAGCTGAACGTTTGTCACAATTCTTTCAATTGATTAATGTGGCAATGGACATAATAAATGAGGATGACCCGAACAGAGAATGGAGCTCCAAAGTGTCGAGGGCAGTAACAAGCACCATCAACTGTTACAAGGAGCTTTACATAGAGAAAAGGAAAAAGGTTGTGCAGCAGACATTTGACACACATTTTTTTATTCAAGCAGAGAAGAGCCAGGAAAAGAGGCAGGAAGAGGTTACAGTTTCATCCTCAGATGAAGAGGTAGAATTTAATGCCTCTACGTCCGAATAATTCTACCATTCGCCCTCCAATCCACCTCTATTTAGCCAATAAATATCATCAACCATCAAAATAAACATTATATAATACACTGTATTTCATTTAATTCTATGGGAAATAGTGTGTGCTTTTTTTGGGGGGGCATTCGCTCACTTTGAACTCAAGCATAGTCCATACACGCTATTTATAGTAGTGATGGACTGAATTTTGCGTGTGGATTAGCTTTCCCTATTAACAGTGTCCTTCACCAATAAGCGAACCCACTCCGACTTCAGAGGTACTTGTAATTTACGTCCCCAAGTCAAGGACGACAGGTCAACATTTTAGTCAGGCTGTCTGGTGTAGGGGTTGAACTGCTTACCTCGGCATCAGCACAATGGATGTTTAAGAACACGCGTTCTTACCCATTCAGCCTTGCGGACCTGCTGGGAAGTAGTGTTTCGCTATGCGCCGTTTCACTTAAGTCGCGTTTTCCAAAATCGTAAACCTGACAAATGGGGCCTCCCTGTGGTTTGCCCCAATCTCCATGCACTGTTGATTCAGTCAGACTTCTTTAGCCACTTTGCATTTGTTTACTATTTCTTGCTTTTTTTCTTCTTTCATCAATAATCTACAAAATGTCATGTATCATCCATTTCTCTTTTTGCAATTCTTTGTTTAGGTGAAATTATTTATTTTGATGTCTGTTGTTCATCTCATCTTATCTCATCTCTTCTTGTTCCTCTTGTACCTTGCAGTGTCGAAGTGAAGCATAAACAGCATGAGAGGGCCCATTTATGGGCTTCATGTACTGAAATCCCATGGACTCGTCTATTCCCTCTGCCCATTATTTACGTTTCCAGCCTCTTCTTGTTCATCAGTAGTCTGTATTTCCATGGCATTATATCTGTTCTTTACAGTAACATTGTACCTTTCTCTAATTTCTTTGTCTGTTTTAAAGTAATGCTAGATCTACCTTGAGGTTCTTTGGGGTTTTCTTTATAATTTTAAGTCTTAACCTCATCTTTCCTATACTGGCACATGGTCACTATGTCCATCTGCTCCTGGTCTAGTTTTTGATCCTACTAAACTGCTTCTGAATCTCGTCTTAACATAGCTGTAAATCCTGGAAAATTAGTTAAGAAACAAAACTTTGAGTGGCTAGCATTGCTCAACAGAATGGACATTGCAAACATAATATGGATTTTCTGTCCTGTACATCCAGGTGTGCAGGGTTATGAACAGGCTGGTGGCTAGCTGCTGTTGCTCTGGGAAGAGAACTGCTTATGATAAAGATGATGTGCTGGGGTCTCTCTGGGATCAGGTGGAGTTTCTCTGGGTTCAGGTGGGGTCTTTCTGGGATCAGATGGAGTCTCTCTGGGATCAGGTGGAGAGTGCAACTGAATAGACGGAGTATCCACATCTAGAAAAACTGGAGGCTCGGTAGGTAGTGAGTAGAGGGTCTGAATGATACTCAAAGCTTGGAGGAAAAGCCACATGGACTTTTAATTAAATTGTTGCTGGAATAATCAGCATGCAAACTCTTCAGTGGCATTTGAAGAGGGGACGGACCATGTGTGCATCCTGAGTGCAGTGGTATAGAATCTTAAATTAAATATTGAGTATTCAAAATCTCTTGCAGCCTTAGAAATGTGGTTTTACAGAATAATGTTGACAATTTCTTGGACAGTCACGATAAGTAATCTAAATATTTTGAAATTGGCTAAGACACAAAGACAACATCATAAACATCAGAAAGAGGCAGTGATGTTCTGGCCACAAGAGAAGAGAAAAACTAGAACATACTGTGACATCTGGAAATATTTGTGGATATTGATATAGTGGAAGACAATGAGAACAGATTCTTGGCAGCCTTTTATCATGATAAGAGAAGATGTTAGCGAATGAACTGATACATGCTGATAGAGATTGTAAGCTGTCGAGAAGCTAGATCGCCCACGCCATTATATAGGGCATCTGATGATGATTATTAGGTGTCTTAGAAGTAGAGCATCTGATTCTAACTCCAAAAGTGCAGAGTTTGATCTCCATTGAAGACAGTGTTATCAACTCAGTTTTATTCACACAAACCCTATGATGTAAAACTATCAATATCTATTTTATGGGGCTGGATCAACCCAGAGCTTTAATGCCATGAAATCAGCTAATCCACTACTGTGGGATGTAAGCTCAGAATGTTGTGTTGGTGAGCCAGTGCTCTAATCACTACACAGCTATAACTCGGTAATTAAGACCAGATTTTAATATTCTCCCATGGGTGTTTGTTCTCAACAGAATGAACTTTGTGCAGCCACCCAAGCTTTGGCACATCATTTGAGAGCTTATGAAGCACAGGTAATTAACTAGCATTCTTTTGCTTGTAAATTTTATTGAAATTGTGTGTGTGTGTTTTTTAATGTTGTTGCATTGTCATTTTATCCTCTCACACTGTTTGCTATTGATTGTGCAAATGTAGTTAAATGAACCTTGATTCATTGAGAGAAAGTCATTCATAGCTTCAGGGAAGCTCAGGTAAATACAAGGGTAAGTTAATAGTTAAATCACAAATGGCTGTAGAAAAATAACTAACTATGGTACAACTTGAAACCAGTTTATTGTTATACATACATTGACCCTTTATTTCTCAACATAATTTCCACCAACATTGATGCATTCATCCCATCGTTTTACCAGTCCTCCCAAACTGGCTGCATAGAACTGCGTGCTATGTTTTCATTTACCTGTCATTCCACAGAACTGTGTGACCTACTTATTGACTCGCCCGTGTAGCTTTTTCTACCCAGCTATGCACCGCTTTACGGGAAGTCGCTAGGGGCTAAGTCCACTGAAAACCCACCTTGGCGGGAGACATTTCGCGAGTGACGCCAAAGTTGAATGTGAAGTGAAAACAGAGCACACTATGCTATGCAGCCGGTTTGGGAGGACTGATAAAACAATGGGATAAGTGCATCAATGTTGGTGGAAATTATGTTGAGAAATAAAGGGATAATGTTTGTATACAAATAAACTAGTTTCAAGTTGTTATTTTTCTACAGCCATTTGTGACTCACTTATTAACTTACCCTCTAATATCCATAAATAAGGAAATAATAATAGAAGATAAGAAATTAGCATAAAGATAATGAAAGTGTGGGTGGGTGTGAGCAGATTGGGATAAAGGAAGAGAGAGAGAGAGAGAGAGCAATAAATGTGGAAATTTTACAGTACTTTGTAAGGTAGAAAAATGACAATAAGGTGAGAGGTTTTACCCCATCTGGCTCAGTCTCTCTCAGCAGGAGGCAAGCCACTTGCTGAAGGCAGCACACAAAGCATACACTCCATATCCCTGAGATATGGATATGGAGATATGAGCCATGGTCTGAATACTGCAGTCGCTTGCCATGAACTCAAGCGTAGTTCATTCATGTGCTACTACTTCTAATGCACTGGACTGAGTTTTGCGTGTGGATTAGTTTTCTCTATTAGCAGTGTCCCTCGCCATCAGGTGAACCCACTCTTGACTTCTGGGGTACTTGTAATTTATGTCCCCAAGTCAAGGATGAAAAGTCAACATTTTAGTCCAGCTGACCTTTGTAGGGGTTGAACCCACTAACTCAGCATCAGCACACCGGAAATTTAAGAGCAATTGCTCTTATCCCTTCAGTCATGCTGACCTCCATACATTGTGATGGAAGGAATGGTTCCTGGAAGAGGCGGCGGGGGTCAGTCTGCACAAAGATGGACACAAACGAACAAACTTTATTTTCAAAGGGTTAAAAAGTGGGCATGCATGCCCATCTGACATTCTACCCTTCTTCCCTATTTCCTCTCATAAGTTATTTCATTAAACATCACTTATGACACATGATATTGCAGACGCCTTGAGCATGAGGGTGCAAAAGGCAGGAGAGAAGAAGAAATAAAAATATAAAACCAAAATATCCTTCTGTAAGCTATTCCAAATACAGTTTACTTAAATAGTCAACACTTGCAAAACACTATATAAACGGATGTTTTTTATGTACCAGAATGAAGGTAATTAATTGGTACATTCTATTAAAAAGCATGAACTGTGAACCATGATCACCTGTACACTTGACAAGGCACTTGATGATAGTGATTATTGTTATGATAAAGATCACATACATCATATATAGTCTGAGGTGTTTGGTGAATCAGCTATGTGCACATGTGGATTGGCGTCGCAGACTGCAGAGCACATACTCCAAGACTGCCCAAAATATAACAAATCTAGGCAAACCTTCTGGCCTAGAGAGACGACAGTGGAAGATAAACTCTATGGACCGCTTAGTGAACTAAAAAAGACAGTTAAATTCACACAGACAGCATTGCAGTTATAGACATATTTCAAGTGAACGAAAGAAAAAGAAGAAGAAGTCTGAGGTGTAATGAACATATAATAAAAGCACATAATGCTGCCACTTATCATGGCACTTGATGATGATGATGATAAGGACTACATAATTAGAAACATACATAAAAGCACACATAGAAACAGAAACAGTTGAAAATGAGTAATGCATTCAACAATACCACATGAGTTGAACTTATGAAAATAATAGAACAGTCAGTAATATATTGTAAAAGAAAACAAAATGTGAATAAGCTATTTTCACCCCTTCAGCAGTATTTGGTATATGGTGCTAGCCCCAATTTTAGGTTGGATTGACCTGAGACCCAGGTTCAAACACATGACCACCAGGCCAAGAGTCAAGCATGCTGCCAATTTACTAACAATATATTCTTAGAAAGTAAACAATCCCAAGGGTTACCGGAAATCTGAAGAGGGAGCAAAGAATAATAACTCTAACCTACCACGCATGTCATAAAAGGCGACTCAGGAGGGTTCTGCCTGTGTGTTACCGGAACTTGCAGGGAAAACAAAGAATATTTTATATATTAAATCCAATATAGACACTTCAGCTGAACTGCTGCACAAATCATTTGGTAGAGTCTGGGAGACCAAAGAAATGCCAGTAAACAAGAGAGAAGGATATCTGACGAAGTTGTTTAAGAAAGGGAACCTGCAGAAGTGAAAATTATAGAGGAATAATGCTATTGTCAGTGCCTGGAAAATATTAAACAGGATCTTTGTGAAAAGATGAATATATGCCATTGACAAACAGCTGAGTGATGAACAGGCAGGCTTCCAACCTAACAGATGCTGCAAGGACCAAATTGTCACATTATGCATAATAATAGAACAAAGTTTTGAATTCCATTCGTCACTTGATATTGAATTTGTGGATTATGAAAAGGCCTTCAGTGGCACTATGGAATCCCACACAAAAATCATTAACTTAATAAGGACAACATATGACGATATGAAATGTAGAGTTCTTCATGAGAAAAACTGATACATGCATTTGAAATATAAATAGGAGTGTGACAGGGATGTTTGTCACCATTATTATTTTTACTGACCATATACTGGATTATGAAGACAACATCTACTGCCAGAAATGGAATTCAATGGACTCTAGCAAAACAACTTGATAATTTGGACTTCACTGATGACATTGCACTTCTGTCACACATAAGTAATCAAATGCAGAATAAACTAATCATGCTTGAAGCGATGTCATAACAATTAAGTCTAAAAATTCATAGAGGTAAGACAAGGATAATGAGATTAAACTAAACAAAAAAACAACCCGATCTCCCTCTGTGAAACCCCACTTTAAGATGCAGAATCATACACTTGGGATGCATTGTGGTCAAAACTGAGGGAACAGTTAGAGATACTAAGATATGAATTCACAAGGTAAGAGGAGCTTTCATAGCACTAGGACATTTGTGAAAGTCAAAGGAAGTTAAACTTATTATCAAACTTTTTCAACTCCAGTGTTAAATCAATACTACAGTTTTGGTCAGAAACATGGAGAACAACTAAAAGAATTACAAATAAATTACAAACATTCACTAATTGATGCCTGCACAGAATAGTGAGAATAAAATATATGACAGAATCATCAACATAGAGCTCACAGGGAGAACTCAACAAATCCCAGTGAATCCAGAGGTGAAGAAAAAGCGCTGGATAGGACACTCACTCTCAATGGGAGATAAAGGGTCAAAGAAGTAGTAAATAATGACCCAGGATGAATCAGCATAGACACCTCAGACTATTTAATTATTTGACTTTCTAACCATGATCTGCCAGTCTTCCTGGCGAAGGGTTTAACGACTTTCTCCGTTATCCCGTATATCCATGTGAGGAACACAGCTGTGCGAGATTCGGCAGCAGATCGCTGCTAGAATGCGACTTGCATGAAATAATGAAAAATCAACAAACAATGCTCAAAGGTCCAGGGCTGCAGCAATCCAGCAGAATACAGAACCATAATGCCAACATTGATGAATGACTCGAAGGCCGGTGTTCAACATTTCAAGGCACTCTTTATTTATTTGCCTGATTCGAGCTTGTTGCATATTCAATAACATCAGTGACAATTTACAATTCGTTGATACCGTGCCTGTTATGGCCAGGCGGGACGGTATAAAAATATTAATTATGAACAATATATAGTTGAATACTTGCAACGACCCTGTCACAGTCCTTCTGTCGTTCGCCAATTTGCCTATGAGTCACCTTGCTCTGACTTTCTAAGTCTCATTCTGATCTGGGCACATCTGTCCATGATTTTCGGGCTGATATCCATCATGCATTAATATTCTCGTGCTCCTTTCCAATAGTTGTTGGCCATCATAATAGTGTCCTGCCAGTATATAATGTATCTCGTTCCAGAGAATCGAATCATGCTGCCTCGCTCGTCAAGCTCTAAGATCTGACTGTTTGTTGTTGTTGACAATTTGTCTGACGTTTTCTCCTTTTTACATCAGCCTCCTAGTTTCTCGTAAGATTTGGTTTGCGATTTTCTCACTAACTCTATTTTGCGTCATTTCATCTGTGCTGCTACTTGGCAATTGCGTCACGTTGGTTAATTACAGGATATGTGAGCCAGTCGCTCGGAAAGCAATGGCGAACTACTGAGCATAATCTTGCCAAAAACATCAACAGCAGCTGAAAAATGCTGGTGTTGACTGCATCATCCTGTAAGGGATATGCAACTTAAAAAACCCACAAAAAACTATGAACTAGTCTCATCCGTGAATAGCACAGATTATGTGAAAGCAATTAAGAAAAACAAATAGAAGGTCTATAAATGTGGATTTCCAGAAGAATAGGTAATATTTGATGAGGGAAGCATAATTAGCACTATGTTTATACCTTGGGCAATCTGTATGATGTAAATGATAAACAAAAAGTAAACAACACGAAAGGATCCTATTACACGTGTTGAGGCTTATTGGGTATATGATGCTAGCCCGATATATAGACCAATTGAGACTCAATGGGGGAATGTGGTCAGTATCTCACCACCTGCTTTTACTTTCCTGGTACCAATTTTAAATTGGGTTGACCTTGGACCCATATGATAGTTTTTTAAAACATATGCTTTAATTGGGATTCAAACACATGACCACAGAGCTGACAGGTAAGCATGATAGCCACTGCTCTATGGCCACTTATGTAAAAGATAGAACTGTTTATCATTATTGACATCTTTCATTATTAATGTATTAGCTAGCTGCTAACTGAACTGAGTATATAGGTAGAGATCAAAACCTTAGCAATCAAGGAGAAATATAATATAATGACATATACTGCTGAAGGAATGTGCAGTGTTAAACCTTCACTTATACTAATCACAGTATGATGAGGTAGGTTGGTCAACTCCCTCCCTTGCCAACTGTCCATCCCAGAAAGAAACCTCCAGTGGTCATTTTACACCAACAAATACGTGAGTAAAATGTTTGAGAACAAACATCTTTCCTGGGGCAACATACATGAACTATTTTGCAATAACCAAAGAAGAAAATTGTGGCTTTTGAACTTAAATGTTGCAGAAAAGTTCTTAGAATACCATGGACCAAGAAGAAGAAAAACACAACTTTCTACAAGTTCTGAACATCTATGACATCTGTCTCATAAACAGCATCATGTCTCAACATAGAAGTATTTGATCATATTAAACATGGAACGTGTTTTGTTAAGAACAATGAATGTTAGAAGGCATGGTTCATGGAAGAAGAAGCAGGGATCAGCCACCACAAAGATAGACCAGGACATTGCAGACACCTTGAGCATGAGGGTATATGAAGTGAGAGAAATGGCAGGAGATAGAGAAACTTTCTAGCGAGCTGTGATTAAAGGGACATTCTGTAAAGGGCCTGCTGCTACATGATGATGACCCAGTTCACATGCCATGATGGGCAGAAAAAACAATGCAGTTCTGTCATTTATGGTAATCGAATCCTGGACCACTGTGTTAGTAAACTAGAATACTAACCAGCGTGTGCTGCCACGGCTGAGTCAACACGTAAAGACGTTAGCATAACGTGTGTTCTGAACGACATCTGTGATACTGGAATGTGTTATTCCACAAGTATGCTTGTTACCAGCTTTGTGTGTATTGATTATCTATAGCCTGCTGACATATTTGTGTCAGCAACAGATGTTAAAATATTTATCTTAAGCCGAGTACAGATACACCCATATATCAATACGGCACTGGCATTTTCTTTTACTTACTTTCCGCAGTCTACAGTCAGTGTAAAGTAGTCTACATGAAACTACATGAGTAAACAGTGTAATGTGCATTTTATTTCTGCATAAAAAATTACAGATAGCCAGATTTTCGTGAGTCGCATTTTAGAGACCTTTCTGAAAAACCTGACGGCAGATGGGAGGATCAATATGTGTAATGCTTCATAAGCACACACTGCATACTTTTGTTGTCCTTGTGTTATTGCTGAAAGCTATTTTTGTCAACCAGAAGTGGGAAAGTTAATGGAGATTAGTGAAGTATAAGTGGCTGGATGGGCATGTATTTTTAGGATGTACTTATTTGTGTTTTGTTTTATTTTTATTGTCCTGTCCCTTTAGCTTTCTCTATCAGCAGATCGTGTCTTTTTTTTGAAAATCTTAAATGTTAAGGATCAATTAAAAATCTATCCCAACACCATAACCTATAATTCAATTACCATCATCATCATATGCCCTGCCTACTGGTGTAGGTGTTCATGTCTCTCCACAGATCTTGGTCCTTGGTGTTCCTGATCAGTTATGTTGATGATATATTCCCCCATGCCAAGAACCTAGTTCATCCAGCATCATTTCTCTCAGTCTGTCTCTGCCGCCACTGATCTTTTCAGTCATCATGTTTTCCAAAACCTCTCTTCTCATTACATGATCAAAAGAAACTGTCTCAATCTTATAGTTGTATATAATGTTCTATTTTCATAACCCTTTTCCAGGCAGTCATTGATAATCACTCTGGTAATCCAAGGTATTCGCAACATTTGTCTCAGGAGGAACCGGATCTCTTTTGCGTCTAAGCTCTTCCTAATTTCTTTTTTTTTGCGTTCTATGATTCACTGTTATACAACAAAACAAGTTCTAAATGTAACATTTCAGTACTCAGTTTCTGACATTCAATGATAGTGACTTATTTCATACGTTATTTTTTTTCCCCATAACGCAGCTTTTGCTTGACAAATTGTGCTCTCAAACTCTATCACGCATCATCCATCTGATGTTATGATTGCCCTTAGGTATGTAAATTGATCAGCTTGTTTAAGCATTTCCCCTTCTATCGTTATTTCATATTCTGGGTGTTCTTTTTCTTTGTTATAACTATTGTTTCTTTCTTCTTGATATTCAAAGAAAGTCCTTGTATAAAACTCTTTGTTACCACAATACCCAACAGTTGTAAATCTTTCATATTTTCAGATATCAATACTGCGTCATTTGCATATCATGAATTGTTTTTATTATAACACTCAGCTTGTATTCTTGGCCTCTCTTTGATCTCTCTCATTATTACTTTGCTACAGAGACGGAAGAGATCTGGTGACAAAAAACATCCTTGTCTTGCTCCTTGCTTTATCTTTTCATACTTGCCCCTTTTATTTCCAATTTTAATTGCTGCCACATGTTCCAGTTAACTTTCTTTATTATTCTGAGATCTTTCCCATAAGTTTTAATATCTTCCATAATTTTGATAATTGTATCGTGTTTCACTTTATCAAATGCCTTGGTATAATTTATAAAGCACATGTATATGTCTTTTTTGTATTTCCCTTAATCTCCCTGTCAGTGCTTGTAACGTGTATATTGTATTATTTGTATCTTTTTCTTCCACAAATCCATACTCTTCTTTATTAATTTCCATCTCTATTTTCTTTCTTTATCTTCTTCACATTTTAATTCTCAGTAGAAGTTTGGTGACATAGTTTATCAGGTTGATTGTGCGAAATTCTTCACATTCAGTTGCTCCTGTCTTTTAAGTATAAATAAAGATGTCAGCGAGTCACCATGTATATATATAGACTGTTGTAAATATCATTTAACATTTTGATTAATTGTTATACTCCAAATTCTCACAGTACTTCCATTCTAATTCATCAATCATGATTCCATCTGGCCCAGGTGTTATTAATTTCTTCATATGTTTGATGCAAATTAACAGCAACATGTTACTGACGTGATAACTTTTAATATTTTCAAATTGATATCCGAGAATATTTATTTTTTAAAAACCGTGAAATTCATCATCATCATGTGCCATGCCAATAAGTGCGGGTGGTCATGGTTCACCATCTGACATTATCACCAGTCTTGTCTCAGGTCTGTATTCTTGTCTGTTATGCCATATGGTTAACCCATCCAGGCGTTTATTTTATTGTCTTCCCCTTGCTTGTCTTCCATCTAGTTTGTTAGTTATCAATACATTTACAAATTTATTTCTCCACATAACATGCCTAAACATCTTCACTGTCTGTATGTCTCATTTCTCTAATCAATTTGCAGTTTTCATTTGTTTCTTTAAACTGGTTCTCATTCGTTTGTCTATACATCTATTGTATTCTATGAATTTTCCTCAAAATCCACATTTCCACTCCATTAGATGCAGTGCCAATTTCTCTGCTTATTGTCCATGTTTCACATGCATGCAACAGTATAGGATCTATATATCACTTTAACACTCTTCCTCTCACTGCAATCGACAGATTTTTATTGGTATGTTTTCCACCTGGCAAAAGGCTAACCTTGCCATAGTATTCCTTAATTTAATATCTTCAAGACACCTTCCATGAGATGTTATGACTGCCAAGATAGTTATACCAATTCACTTGTTTAAGAATTTTCCCATTTACTTGGATGTGACATTGTGGAAATTGTTTCTTCTTGGAGACAACTAAAGTCTCTATTTTCTTCAAATTTGTTTCTGGCCCTAGTTGTTCACTGTGTAAATAACCTCATCTACTAAATGTTGCAGATATTGTTCATTGTCTGTAATTTATACTGTATTATATGCATACCTCCTATTATTGATGTTATGTCCTCCGATGGTGATTCCTCTCTTATTCCCATTAAATTTCTCATATTCACTCTGTCTCTCTGTCTTTCTTTCTCTGTCTGTCTGTCTGTCTGTCTGTCTGTCTGTCTGTCTGTCTGTCTCTCTCTCTCTCTCTCTCTCTCTCTCTCTCTCTCTCTCTCTCTCTCTCTCTCTCTCTCTCTCTCTCTCTCTCTCTCTCTCTCTCTCTCTCTCTCTCTATATATATATATATATATATATATATATATATATATATATAAAATAAAGGTCTGAAGACATTATGCATCTCTGTCACACATTTGTCCTGCTTACAACAGTGAATATAAACAATAAGGCATCAGCCAATTTTATTCCGCTAACAGTTGTATGAGAATGTCTTAAACCCAAAACTACTGCTTGTATTAGAGACATTAACATTGAGGTGCAAACAAGGAGGAACAAAAATACAAGAATTCAAAACCTTTGCAAGATTTGTGTGTGTGCTTTTGTTGGCTTTGAATTCAAGCATAGTTCATACATGTGCTACTACGAGCACTAGACTGATTTTTTGCGTGTGGATTAGCTTTCCCTATTACCAGTGTCCCTTGCTATGAGGCGAACCCACCCTGACTTCTGAGATACTTGTAATTTACATCCCCAAGTCAAGGACGAGAAGTCAACATTTTAGTCCAGCTGACCATTGTAAGGGTTGAACTCGCTGCCTCGGCATCGGCACACCAGATGTTTAAGAATGAGCGCTCTTGTCCATTCAGCCATGCTGACCTTCACTTTGTAAGATGTCAGATTCTTCTTCTTCTTCTGCGTTCATCCGGATTTTTTTTTCCGGATGTGACTGTGTTGTGCCTGTTTACAGCAGAGCTGCGTTCTTGCGCCGTTAGGCCGACACATCCGACTTCTGCGGATGTCAGATTCTGTAACTGTAATAGTAATAGAGGTGAGCTGGTTTAACATTTTTTTACCTTTAAAAAAAAGGTTAGTTATGTATCCTTTACAGGACATTGCAGTCAACGTCAGCATTTCTTTGCTGTTGTGATCTCTTGGCAGTTCAGTAGTTTGCCATTGCTTTCTGAACGACCGGCACCCATTCCATCTTGTAAAATACTAATACAATGCAGTCTGCTGCCAAATTGCGCGCAGCTGTGTTTCGAATGCAGGTATGCGGGATCATGAACCGCGTCTGTAACCCCATCACCACGAAGCCGGCTGTACCTTTAAAGAGATATGTTTTCTTCACATAGATCTGGCCATTCATTTTTGTCTGTGTTATTTTTATAAATGTATATCTTGCTTTTGCAGAAATTTCCCTTAGAATCTGAAGACAGTGTACTATCATCAACACTGAAACAGTTTTCCACCCACCTGGACGATGTAGGTAGATATGTGTGTGTTACATTGGTAGTTGATAGTTTTGATTTCATTCAGTCTTTCGTGATGTGTGCCAGTCTTTTATTTAGAAAATTACAAAAATCTCATCTCATCATGTTCCTCTTGTACCTTGCGGTGTCGAGGTGAAGTATAAACTTCGTGAGAGTGCCCGGTTATGGGCTTCGTATATCGACATTCCCATGGATTCTGTTATTCCCTCCGTCCAACGTTTACGTGGTTGGCCTCTTCCTCTGTTTCCATCTGGTCTGTACATCATTGCTTGTTGTGGCATGCTGTTGACTGGTAGCCTACTTGCATGGCCAAACCATTTGACTTGCTGCTTTCTAATAAAATCTAGAGCAGCTTTAACCCCCACTTTAGTCCTGATTTCTTCATTTCTGATCTTATCTCTTCTTGATACGTTGAGTATTCTTCTCAGGAACCTCATTTCTGTTGTTGTGATTTTTCTTTTCTCTTTTTCTGTCATTGTCCAGGTTTGGCATTGGTAGCACAGAGTTGGCAGGAAGATTGTGTTGTAAAGTGCTTTCTTAGTAGTTATTGATACATGTTTGTTCTTTAGTATTGGTGCCATTTGTCCAATGAGTTGATTTGCCTTATTGCACCTATTTTCGATCTCGTCTTCTGATCTGCCATTTGATGATATTATACTTCCTAGGTACTTGAAGCTCTTTACTTGTTTCAAGGCATGTTCGTTTAGGTGAATTGTTGCTGTTTGTTCTTCTTTAGTTATAGTCATTACCTCTGTTTTGCTTGTGCTAATTTTCATGTTATGTTCCCTACACATTTCGTTTAGACTATTCATGTGGTCTTGTAATTCAGCTTCTGGCTATTAGTGCTTGGTCGTCCGCAAACAGGAGTTCTCTAATGGTTAGATTTGCAGATGGTTCTTCTTCTGTGTTCTCGTCATGCGGTATTCTTGCTGTCTCTGCTTGGCTGGTTTCTTTACATATGTTGTCTATATATGTTATGAACAAGAGAGGGGACAGGACACAACCTTGTCGTACTCCAGATCTTATGGTGAAGGGTTCTGAGTGTTCTCCAGTTGCTCTCACTATGCATTCACTGTTGTTGTATAAACTTCTACATAGGTTTGTTAGATGTGTACTCACTCCATATTGTTTAAGGATTTCCCACAGCTTGTTTCTATCTACCCTATCAAATGCCTTTTCTTGGTCGACAAAGGCTAAGTAGAGTGTTTCATTGAATTCAATAGATTTTTCTATAAGTTGTCTAAGAGCAAAAATGGCGTCTGTGCATCCTTTGTTTTTCCTAAATCCAAGCTGCGTTTCGCTTAGCTGGGGTTCTAAAGTAGTTCGTAATCTTTTTTCAAGAATTTTGCAAAATATTTTCCCAGTATGACTCAACAGTGAAATGCCTCTGTATTGTGTGCAATCTCTTTTGCTGCCTTTGTTTTTCCAAATTGGGATAATTATGGCGTTTCCCCAGTCTCGTGGTGTCTGTTGTTCTACCCAAACATGGTTGAATAGTCTATGTAGCCAAGCTGTTCCTACTTCCCTTGCTGCTTTAATTAGTTCATTTGGTATTTCATCCTGTCCTGGTGATTTGTTTAATGGGGCTAATCTGATGGCTTCTATAATTTCTTCTTTTAGTATGTCTGGTTCTAGTTCCTCGGTGACATCTGTGTAGGTCTCTTGAATTCCTGTGACATCTGATGGGATGTTGAGAAGTTGTTCGAAATACTGCTTCCATCTTATTAGGATCTGTTTTTGTTCACTTATTGGTTCTCCATTTTCGCTGTTAATTATTTCAGTTGGGTCAAAGGGTTCTCTTCTTGTTCGCATTGCACTTATCTTTTTGTAGAAGTTTCTGGTTGCCTCCTTGTAGTTTTTATTTAGGGTTTCTCCATACTCTTCCCAGTCTTTTTGTTTTTCCCTCTTTACTATTCTACTCACATGTCTTCTCGCTATTCTGTATTCTCTGTAATCACATTCCTGTTTGCTCTTCAACCACTTTTTATATTTTTCCTTTTTTTCTTTTACCGCTTTCTTTACTTCTGCGTTCCACCAACTTGTTATTTTCTTTATCCGTGTTTTGCGTTTTTTTTTGTGGTTCCGCATGTTATTTTTGCAGTATTTAAAATGCTTGATTTGAACATCTCCCATTCTTCTTCCACTGTTTTTCTTTCCGTAGGTAATTTTACAGTTTAGTTAGTTCTTTCTCATAATTTTCCCTTACTGCCTCGTCTTTAAGGTTTTTTAAGTTTACTGATTCGCATGGCATGTATTTTCCTGCTCTTTGTTTTCTTCTTCTAATGGTTCTTATTGTGGCAACGACTGCTTTATGATCTGTGTTTATACTGAAATTGGGCACTGCTCTTGCATCTAATATATTTCTCTTTCTGTTATTTCTTGTTAATATAAAATCAATTTGGCTTTTAGTATCTAGATTGTTCCATTTATACCAGGTGTATACTTGCGAATCTTTATGTTTATAGAATGTGTTTGTTATATAGAGGTCGTGTTGGCTGCAAAGCTCTATCAGTCTACTTCCGTTATCATTCCTTTCATTTTGCTGATCTCCAAATGCTCCCAGGTGTTTTTCTATGCCCACTCTGTTATGTCCTAGTCTTGCATTGAAGTCTCCCATAACTATGATGTTGTCCTGCTTATCTATTTTATTTAGCACATCATGTATGTCTTCGTAGAAGTCCTCGCATTCTTGCTCATTATTGTTTGCATTACATGGTGCGTATATCTGTACATATGTTGTGATTGTTTGTTCTTTTATTCTCACTGTTATGATTCTTTCTGATATATATTTTATTTCTAGTATTCCTCTTGCTAGCCGTGGTTCGATGACTATTCCCACACCGTGTCTTGCCCTTTCTTGCTGTTCTACTCCAGAGTAAACAAACGTGTAACTGCGGTGGAGCTCCTTGCATCCTTTCCCTTTTGTTCTGGTGTCCGCTATTCCCATCAGACCAATATTCCTCTCCTCCATTGTTTCTATAAGCTCTTCTTCTTTACTATTGAAACCACAGACGTTCATTGTGCCTATTTTTTGAATCGCTGATCTATCTCGTAGTCCATTAACATTGCCAGGTCGATAGCCGTTTGGGTCAGTCCGTTTATACTTCTTAGTTTTTCTACGAGCAGTATGAAGATCCCCTGCCGGCTTGCTAGGCCAGTCGCAGGTTTAGGACACTAATCTGACCACAGGGAGTCCATCCCCTATGGCGAGCCATAGCCCCGTTAGCCCATGACCTCGCGGTCATGGTTGCCCGGTCTGCACCACGTGGAGGTGGCGGTTGACTTGTGTAGTCTGCGGGTCATCGGCAGGCTACTAATTTTCGCTCTTCACCCCTCCTGGGAGAGGCTAGCCGATCCTAACCCTGCTGGCTGCAGGGCCAGGCGCATTCCACACCTTACAGACCTAATTACAAAAATATGTTTTTAATATTTTGCCATCAAGTAGAGAGAACACATGCAGCTAAAACTAAGTGAAGTATAATTGGTTTCCTCTTGAATAAGGCTTATGTACGAAGCTTTTATTGCCCTTAAGTGGTGTAATTTTATAACATTGTAAAATTAAACAGTTGTAAATGTTCTTCTTCTTTGTAAATAAGCTGCATATGATAAAGTTGAATGTTGCTTAATGAAATTTTCTTCTCCTTATGTTTATTCTTTTGTAGCATATAGAATAATCTATAATATACCCCGTATTCTACTAATATTGTTATTTATTTCACAGATCAGTTCCATTCAGCAAGTTTTAGCACAGCAGTTCTCGGAAACAATGATGTACCCACTCAGCAAGTTTCTGCAAGCTGATATTGAAGGTAAACATTCTTAACTTCTTCTTTGTCAGCTTCCTAAACTTGTAAAGTGCTGCATCCCACTCTGTTTCCATCATTCCCATACCTAACGATTTTGTTAGTCTGTGACATCTGGTTACTTTAGATATAGCTATACTCTATCCCTTCAATTTCTTTCATGACTTTTGCTTTTGAGCCTTGATTTGCATTGTCTCGATCCTTTTGTTCATGATGGCTAAACTATATTGATCTCATGGATTTGGTGAATGTTTATATCATTGTATTAGTTGTCTCTTTGCGGTTTCCCCTCCTTACATTAGTATTACTGACTTCAATAGGTTCAAGTATTCTTCTAAGAAATCTGTTCTCGAAGCATTCTTAACTTCTGGTAAAATAAAATGTAACGGATGTGTTTACATTATGCTAAACCATGAATGTTATTCTTGCCCTGTTTACATTACACTAAACCGTGAATGTTATTCTGGCCCTCTTTACTTTCTCCCTTACAACTTTTGTAACCTTGCTATAAGGATGGTTTGATCCAAGAGCTGCACCAGTGTGGACAAATCTGATAATTTTTAAAACTAACATTATTTTACAAGACATAATAACTTTGGTGAGATAGAACATGTTAGAATTTAACAACCTAAACCCAAAACATTGTAAAACTGTATTAAATTCTCAATGTTAGTTGTAAAATAATGCTGAAGAATTTGTTTAACACAATATGTAGGCATACATTATTAACATTTATGTTTGTTCTACCAATATCTACAGTTACAAACTACCTTGTAGATGACTGAAGTTTTATTTGAAATTATTACTTTCTGCTAGAGGAGTTGGCTTACATAGCTATGTGACTGGCTAGCAAATAGAAAACCATGTAACAGAATCATTTACATTCAAAAGATTACAAAATGTCTTAATGTGTCTTTTTTGTCTACTATTTTTCAACATGAGGCTAATTTCTCCATTCCATCCCTTCTGTTAAGTTAAAAAGTAAAGAACTCTTCTCCATGTCTTGAGGTTATTGGCATATAAATATATATCCCCATATTTGTATAGATCAATTGATTTTTCGAAGAGTGATGTGATCAGCCACATCGGCTGCCTTTGCTTGCCAGATCATTTCCTGGTACAAATTTTATTCAGAATCAAGCTGAGAGCTCAGGTCAAATTTTACAAAGTCCAGTCTTGGTGCGGATTCAAACACACAACCACCGGGCCAGCTAGCATTATCTAGTCATTGCATTACCATAGCTTCCCTTCTGTTGATATGCCCCATAAATTTCATTTGTATTTTCCTTATACTTTTGATGAATGATCTTGTAAGACCCGCAGCTGTTAGTACCTCAGTGTTTGTTTCTTCTCTGCGATATTGTCAACATTCTTCTCAAAAACCACACTCCACATTCAGCAGCTATCTCACCATTTCATTGCTCTATTCTACTAACATTTCAATAATAATTATCACAATATATATTGTTAAATGAATTGATATGTACAGATGTAGCAGAATTCATTGTGATTGAATACATCTTTACATATTAGTTAGTCAACAGATCATCATCATTGCACATTGAACTATTAATCCATAAGAGCTCAGATCCCCTCCTCAGTATCTCCCTTAGTTAATAATAACTGATGATACCAGTTACATGTTACGTGTCTTCTTTGGCTTCCCACATGATACTTGATGTTCTTGCAGTCTGGTCAAAGTTGCAGTAGCATCCATTTCTTGACTCATTTTGTCATTCTTGTCGCCCTGATGCATTCAGGATGTCAGCCTGGCCCATTGCTTGTCCGCTCCCCACAGCAGGCAAGCCTGCAAGCCTATCTGCTCCTTCATTTCTTCAAACATCTGCACACCCAGGCACAAAAAGTGACAGATGGTAGTTAGTCTTGACTTCCTCAGAGATTCCAGCCTTCTGGCCCAGCCAGAGTACTCATGGAGTTGCTGAGAAACATGCGTGAGTGAACATTTGTTGTCTTCAGCCATGCTTTTGCCTTCGTTACTGCCATTACATATGCAGTGAACAATCACAGAGTTTAGTTAAACAAAATGATTTGATGTAACAATATTTGCTAACAGCAAAGTGCACAAATATAAGATAACTTAAAATATATGGGAGAGGTCTCCACATTGCAAACCATATTGGTATAAATAATTAAAGCATCTTAATGCCCAATCTAAAATACAACACTTTTACGCTGAAGTAGAAATAGTAATGTCTCAAATTAAATCACAAGAAATAAAAATAATACTAGATTTTAATGCAAAAGTAGGAAAGGGAAACATGGAGGATGTACTGCAGAATTATTTTTTAGGTACAAGAAATGAAGGAGAGAAACTAATAGAATGGGCACATGTCAATGATATGATAATTATTGGAAACACCTGGTTTAAACACCCATAAAAGACGACTTTACTCATGGAAAAGCCCTGATAAGAAAATACTTAACTAAATTGACTACATATTAATAAAAGATTTAGAAATGCATTAATTAATGTTAAGACAATACCTGCTACTGACTGTAATAGTGATCATGTACTACTATGTGGACAAATAAAAGAAAGATTGAAGAGAGGAAAACAAGTGGTTAAGAACATGAGACTTAATCAAGATATTCTGAAAGCAGATACAGAAATTCAAGAACAATACAGAATGACTGAAAAATAGGTACAATGCATTAGCTAAAATTCATTCATTCATTCAGTAGCATGTCCTTTGCAGAACCTCGCTCCCATAACAACTTTCCGGAAAACCTCTCGATCATAAGCAAGATGTTCTGCTTCCAATACACCCATCTGGAGATCATCCACCACATCCTGCACCCATCTTCTCTTTGGCCTTCCTCTTCCTCTCTTCTCAGGCATATCAATCAATCATGTGCCATGCCGGAAAGCGTGGGCGGTCATGAATCACCATTTCACTCGATCACCGGATTTGTGGATCAGCTCAGTGTTCCTGTCTCGTCCATGCCATGTGGCCAAGCCATCCAGGTATTTTCCTCTCGGTCTGCCTCTTGGTCTGTTCCCCTCGATCTTGCCAGTTGTCAATAAGTTCTCCAATCCATTTCTTCTCATAGCATGTCCAAAAAATTTTGACTGTCTACGTCTAATTTCTCTAATCAGTTTACGATGTTCATTTGTCTCCTGTAGTACTTGGTCATTGGTTTTTCTGTCTGTCCATGATATTCTTTGCATTTTCCTCAGAAACCACATTTCCTCAGCCATCAGATGTTTTTCAGCTTGACTGCCCATTGTCCAAGTTTCACATCCATACAAAAGAACAGGCTCTATGTATCCCCTCAACACTCTTTTTCTCGTTTCAATTGACATCTTTTTATTGGTCAGAATGTTTTTCATCTTGCTAAAGGCTACTTTCGCCATGGCAATTCTTGTTCTAATGTCTTCAAGGCATCTCCCATCAGATGTTATGACTGTTCCAAGATAATTGTACCGATTCACTTGTTGAAGAATATTTCCATTTACTTGTATATTACATTGTGGCACTTCTTCCTTCCTAGTGACGACCATAACCTGAGTCTTTTTACAATTTAATTCCAACCCCAGTTGCTCACTGTGTACAACAACGGCATCTACTAATTGTTGCAGGTCCTGCGCATTGTCTGCAATTAATACTGTATCATCTGCATATCTAATGTTATTGATGTTTCGTCCTCCAATGCTGATTCCATTTATATCCTCTACATTTCTGAAAATATTTTCACTGTATAGGGAAAAAAAGATCTGGAGACATCACACATCCCTGCCTAACACCTCTTTTAATTGGCTGATACTATCCCACTTCATTATTAATCCTTATTGCAGCTTGTTGTTTCCAATATATGTTTTTTATAAGTCTAATGTCTTTCCCATCAATTTGTAGATCTGCAAGCATATCCACCATGTTGACATGTCTAACTCTATCAAAAGCATTTGTATAGTCAATAAAGCAAAGATGTATATCCTTGTTTACTTCTATAGCACGTTCAATAACTGTTCGCAGCATATACACAGCATTTACTGTACCCTTTCTTTCTACAAACCCACATTGTTCTTCCCCTATTTCAGGTTGTATCTTCTTCCTCACTCTTTGCATGATATTTCTTAGCAAAATCTTTGTGATGTGACTCATTATACTAATTGTTCTTTGTTGATCACATTCCAAGGTTCCTGATTTCTTTGGGATTGCAATGAATACAGAGTTACATAATTCAGGAGGTATATCTCCAGTATCATATAATGTGTTCATCAGTCTGGTGACTTGCTCTAGTCCAAATTCTTCTAAAGCTTTAATCATTTCTGTTGTGATATTATCTGCACCGGGGACCTTGCCAGCTTTCATATGCTTAAGAACATTTCGAACCTCCATCTCCAAAATTGGCGGTCCATCATTATTAAATCTAATATCATACTGTTCGTCTCTGTTATCATCATTAAGGTGTTTCACATAATCTGTCCATACATGTAGAATCTGGTCTTTTTCTATTATGATTTTGCCATCTTTAGTTTTTAGACACCCTGTTGATGTACTTGTTCTTTTATTAGTAAGTTCCTGAATTCTTTTGTGCACTAATTTGGTATTTTGACTGTTGTGTTGGTTTTCAATTTCTAAGCACTTTTCCTCAAGCCATGATTCTTTTGCCTCCTTACATAATATTCTGACTTGTCTGTGGATTTCTTCATATTTGACAGAATTATTTGTGTTGAGTCTTCTTGTTTCCATGAGGTGTAAAATTTCTTCAGTCATCCATTTCTTACGACCCACCTTCTTTAATTTTGGAATAGTTGTTTCTGCAGCCACATTGATTGAATTCTTCAACGTTTCCCATTGATCATCCACATCCTGGAATAATATCTCTAGATCAGACAATATTTCAATCACAACATCGGTCACATGAATAAAAATGGGCAAAGGCTGCTGGAGCATTGCACCAGAAATGACCTATGTATTACAAACTCCTTTTTTAAAACAAAAGAGATGCATAAGGTCACATGGAAACATCCAAGATCCAGTCATTGGCACCAGCTGGACTTCATCATCACACAGAGACAACATCTGAACCATATATCATTGACTCGAAGTTACCATAGTGCTGACTGTGATACGGATCATTCTTTGGTCATAGCAAGGGTTAGACTGAGACCAAAGAGAATCTACACAGCTAAACACAAATCTAGCCCCAGGATTAATATTATTAACACTCACGATCTTGAAAAGTGCTTTCAGTTTCAACAGCAACTTGAAGACGCTTTCACTGATACACCAGAAAATTGTACAGTAAATTAAAAGTGGGGTCAACTTAAGGAAACTCTTTATAAAACTGCCGTAGGGGTTTACGGCACTGTGGATCATAAGAGGCAGGACTGGTTTGCGGCAAAAAGCGCGACTCTGCAGCCCTTGATTGATAAGAAGAAGATAGCTCTCTTAAGAAACAAGGAAAGACCAACGCGTAACACTCTGAGTGAGCTAAGGCAAGCTAGGAAGGATGTGCAAAAGGCTCCAGGCAGTGTGCAAATGATTATTGGATCAATTATGTGAGTCCATTCAAATCGCAAATGATAAGGGAAACATCAGAAGCATGTATGAAGGAATAAAGAAAGCCTCTGGTCCAATGATCAAAAGAAGTGCACCACTGAAAACCTTGACTGGAGAAATCATCACTGATAAGAAACGGCAGATGGACAGATGGGTAGAGCACTATTTGGAGCTTTACTCAAGTGAGACCAAACTAGCGGATGATGCCATCAACGCCATAGAGGCTCTACCAACTCTTGATCACCTGGACACACTTCCCACCATAACAGAAGTTAAGTGTGCTATAAATGAACTTGCATCTGGCAAGGCTCCAGGTAAGGATGAGATTCCAATAGAGGTTATCAGGAGTGGGCAAGACACACTCACTCTACAGATCTACCAGCTAATAGAGCTATGCTGGCGAGAAGGACAAGTCCCACAGGATTTCAAAGATTCAAGCATCATAACACTGTATAAGAACAAGGGCGATCGGAGCAACTGCAACAACAATAGGGGTATCTCACTTCTGTGCATTGTTGGAAAAGTATTTGCCAGAATTGTTCTGCGCAGACTTCAAGTCCTAGGAGATCAAGTCCACCCCGAATCACAGTGTGGCTTTCGACAGAACCGGTCTACCATTGATATGATATTCTCATTGCGACAAATGCAAGAAAAATGCCGTGAACAGAATCAACCACAGTTTATTGCCTTCATCGACCTCACAAAGGCATTTGATTTGGTCAGTCGTGAGGGTCTGTTCAAGGCACTAAAGAAGATTGGCTGCCCACCAACTCTTCTGTCCATTGTGGAATCGTTCCACACAGGCATGAAGGGTAAAATCAAGTTTGATGGTGCAACTTCTGAAAAGTTTGAAATCAAGAGTGGAGTTAAGCAAGGTTGTGTACTAGCTCCCACCCTCTTTGGAATATACTTTTCACTTCTACTGAAATATGCCTTTCGTACCGAGCCAAATGAAGAGAGGACCCAATACTTGTGCTAATAAATAGAGTACTTGGAGGAGGGTCAGCGGAGTTACTACGTGGCATATGCCTTTCGTGATCAGGATTGTGGTATATGTATTCACTCACGCTCAGATGGCGGCCTCTACAATGCTCAGAGTTTGAAGGCCAAGACCAAAATTAGGAGGGTACTGATCAGAGTGTTGCTTTTTGCAGATGATGCTGCAGTTACGACCCACTCTGAGGAAGAATTGCAATGTCTACTATCTGCATTCTTCAATGCTTGTTCTGAATTTGGTTTAACAGTTAGCAAAAAGAAGACACAGATTATGTCACAAGGTGCACATGGGGTACCATTAATCTTTATTGACGACGCCGAACTAGAGATGGTAGACCATTTTACATATCTAGGATCAGTGGTAAATAGCAAATTATCCATAGATCAGGAAATCAACATCCGGATTGGTAAGGCAGCAACAACAATGAACAGGCTAAGAAAAAGAGTCTGGGACAACAGAAGCTTACTCCAAAAACAAAAGTCCTTGTCTATCAGGCCTGTGTCCTTAGTACTCTTCTTTATGGCAGTGTAACCTGGACAACTTACTCACATTAAGAGAAACGTTTAAACAGCTTTCATATGCGGTATCTGTGAAGAATTCTTGGTATTAAGTGGCAAGACAAAATCACAAATACTGAAGTCTTGGAAAGATCAGGTTGTGTGACGGTTTATTCCATGCTCAGTCTTCGTAGACTTAGATGGATAGACATTTTAGGAGGATGGATGATGGTAGAATACCAAAGGAATTGGTGAATTACAGATGGGTAAGAGATCTCAGGGTCGGCCTCTACTACGATACAAAGATGTGTGTAAGCGGGACATGATTGATACAGGCATTGATAATGCACATTGGGAGCAAATCGCCGCTGAACGTGTTGCATGGAGGGCAAACACCAGAAATGGAATAAAGACAAAGGAGAAAATTATTGCAGATAAGTCTCACACCGAGCGTGTGAGACGTAAGATGGTGCATGATGGTGGATATGACCACATGCACCCACTGTGAACGGACATTTACAGCGCGAATTGGCCTTATCAGTCACATTCGCTACCGCCATAGGTAAAAGTTATTATGCCTTTTTAAAGCTCAAACTATTATCTGTCAAGACGGCAAGGTGCCATTGGAATCAATTGGTTATAATTGTTATTATAATCGCTGTTATATTTATTCTAACATTTGCATAAACTTCCACATTGCTTTTCTTATTTTTTCTTCAGAAATCAGCACAATGTATGAAATGTTTCAGCAGGCTACACATGGTAATTATAAATATACTCATTTCAGTTTTAGTTCTTATTGTCTGGTTATGTTAACACAGAGCAGTGTTAGTGGTAGCTGCTATATTGTGATTAAGGGGTAATGAACGTTCTCAACAAATAATACAAACTCAGCTCACATTGAATAGCAGTTTCAGAGCCAAGTGTAACAGAATGATGGAAGCCGACTCCTTTGACGATTAAAATTACAAACGCTGTTTAATAACTCAGCGCATGAGCTTGGTGCGGCGAAAAACATTAAAACATTAACTACTCGAAGTACCTGTCATATCAGGTCAGCATCGAGAATATATAAATTAAGCTTTATGTTACGTGCTCAGCTTGGTTGATATACATATCATCATGATCCCTATCCGTTCTTCGGCGTCCTTCTGTCACTCGATCAAAGTCTCCGTCCCGCCGCTTCGCGACATCTAGTTTTCCCCATCGTTCGCTTGCCTATTCGCTCACTGCTGTTGTGACTGTCATCTCTCACTATATAGGTATCTATCCAGCCACGAATGCGACGTGAAGCCAACCTATTATTCTCCAAATCGATATCTGCGACCGTTTCCTATCATCTCCCAAGCAAGCCTGTTGTTTCTATTGACATTGCCGTGTGACGATTCTGTGTTGTTACGTCACTTCCTTCGCATTACTAGCGTTTCTGTTCTGGGATTCTTTACTCTATTTAATTACGTCATTAAGTCGCACCTGCTCCTTGGTAGTAGCTGTGTTTTTCAATATATAGTGTTTGTTAAGGACAGTGTTGATAATGGTTGTATTTTTCAAAGGACTGTGTTAGTAGTAGTTGCTTTTCAGTGGATGATAGTAGTAGTGTTTTTCACAGGACAATGTTAACACGAGGGAAAGTCATTAAGTAACAGGAATTTTATTACAAATAAAACGGGGTAGCCGTTGTCCATAATTTTCCTCGTCAGTAATGCATATCCTCAAACAGCTCAAACGAGAGCAAAACTCAAGTCTAATGCTTCCACATTGACGTGGATAGGTCTTAGGTTCATACGAGAATATGATCAGCGTTGCCAGTAGTGGGTTGTGTTCAATATTTAATTTAATATTGTGTGTGTTTTATTTTATAGTTGCATATCCATTAAAGGACATTGCAGTCAACGCCAGCATTTTATTGCTGTTGATGTCTTGGCAAGTTTTTAACGTTCAGTAGTTTGCCATTGCTTTCTGAATGATCGACTCACGTTAAAACCAGCGCGACATGGTCTGCTGCCAAATCGGTCGCCGCTGTGTTTCGAACGCGCGTTTTACGAATCGCATTCGCAATGCCATCGCCACGGAGACTGGAGTGTTCTTAGATGAAACTATAAAAGGAAAATATATTGAATGGCTTTCCAAATTACTGTTAATGTTTTTTTTTTTTTTTTCCAGTAGAAAACATGCACTGCACAAAGTTTGAAATTGCTGTTAATATTTATTTCCTGTAGTTTACACAAATATCTCAAATGAATGTTTGAAATTACTGTTGGTGTTTGTTTCCTGTAGATTATAAAGATGTCCAGAATAACTCTTGGAAATGATTACGTTTCTTTCATACAGATCATGAGCAGAGTCTAGGGAAGTACATGAAGTATCCCATGAAGAAAGATGACAAGTCCAGGGTTGAGGTGAATGAGGAACTCTATGCAAACAGAAAAAAGTTTCATCAGGTATGACTTAGACAGATGGATTTTATAAAGTAATCATAATATATTCAGAAGAATATCTTACTTTGCTGCAGCTAAGTAAACATGCATGTTTCCTTTCACAAACTAGCAATAGATTTTGAATATCATCAGTTTTAAAGACAGTTTGCTAGTGTTCTCAGTGTATATCCCAGAACACACACTCTCCCTCACTCCCTCCCTTCCAACTTCAGCTCTGCTGATGTTTATCAATAATGTTTTTATGAATTACCTGGGGATACGGTTTGATCGAAGCCTTGCTTATAATGTGCACATAGACCAGGTGATAACAAAGGCCAAGCGGGGTTTAGCAGCGATGCGGGTGATGGCGGCAGCAAACTGTGAGCAGCGCCATCTATGTCTTCTGTACGAGGGGCTGGTCATGTCTGTTTTGGAGTATGCAATGGCAATCCTGACTCTCAGCCATAAGCAGATAGAAAGGATACAGAATGAAGCTATGCGCATTATTCTTGGATGTACAAGAGATACAGCATGCAGGGCGATGTGCTACCTTCTTGATTTTCCAACCATTGAAGAGAGAATACAAGGTTGCAGGGCACGCGCCTACCTCAGAATTAATGCAAACACACAACATCCACTGCATAGTGAAATTAGGAAGGTGAAGGGCAGCAGGTTAAAAAGAGGACGGTCGTGGATGGGTCAAGCCGAAGACATTCTTCAACAGGTGTGTTCACTTGAGGACTTAGAACCTGGCGAGGAGTGGGTGCAAGTGCCAACAGACTTCTGCACATCCTTTTCAGTTTGCATCCAACTAGATAGAAAATGCAGACAAGAAAATCCGGCTGCTGTTGAGGCTGAAGTACAAGCGTTGATTTTCGAGAATTCGCTAGACGGTGACGCGGTCATCTACACAGATGGGTCGGTCGTCCGACATGGGAGAAGCTCATGGGCCTTTACAGCTCGGGCCGGAGGGAGAATTGTGAAGGAGGACTCTGGTGCTTTCACTGAAACCACAAGTAGCCTGACCATGGAAGTCATGGCAGTAAGTAAAGCAATAACATGGCTCGAGACACAGACATTCACTAGGGCTTGTTTCCTTAGCGACCCAATGAACATGATCAAGAGGATAGAGGAGGGGTCGATTCGAAGAAAATGGTTGCTGCCTCTGGAGCGGTCTCGACTGGCAAAGATTAGTTTCATCTTCGTGCCAGGGCATGCGGGAGTACAAGGAAATGAGCGGGCTGACAAGCTCGCAGGTGAGGATACTGTGGAGGACGGACGCGCCATGGACCAGGCCGACATTCTGAATGCTCTACGAGAAGTAAGACTTTTGCGAGAACCAAGTGATGACTGAATCTACAACAATGGCCAGACTGCGAGAGCAGCAAATTAAAAGAGGGGTGGCCAAACAAGAACACTACGCAGGAAGCCAAAGAAGATTGATAAACCAACACAGAACTGGCGTCGTTAGCCGCTACACGTTGCGGGATTTGCTGAGGAGGGGATCCGAGCACTTATGGACTGAATGGTTCGATGTGCAATAAGGATGATCTGTCGACTAACTAACTAACTAACTAACTAACTAATAATGTTTTTAAACAAGTCAGTAAATCACTAATCCTTGTTATCTAATATGTTTCATATTTTTTCAAATGTTGCATATCCCTTACAGGACGTTGCAGTCAACACCAGCATTTTTCAGCTGCTGTTGATGTACTAGGCAAGTTTTTACGTTCAGTAGTTTGCCATTGCTTTCTGAATGACCGGCTCATATACCCCTGTAAGTTATCAGCGCGGAGCGAACCGCTGCAGATTCTCACAGCTGCTTTGTCCCTATGTGGATATTCGGGATTATGAACAATGTCGTTAACTCCTTGGCCAGGGAGACCGGATTTCCTCTGTTATATAGTTCTCATATTAGTTGTGGATAACATCTTACTGTAGTTCTTTAGTCACTTTGTTTTTAAGAGATAATTTTGAGATATGCAAATATATTTAACCGATAAATGTTAAAGTGTTAGTTTCCTTTACAGAAAGTCACATTCAGTCCCTGCATTTGTTGACAGTTTGTGATTTTCCAGGCAATTTTACGCTCAGTTTGTTGCCATTGCTGTCTGAATGGTCTATATTTATTCGATGGTGAAAATCAGTGCAAAGTGGTCTGCTTCCAAATCGTATGCAGCCTAGTATGTCATGATTGTGAAACTGTTCACTATCCTGAAGCCACAGACATTGACATACTCATAAATACATGGCATATAAATACAAGTAGACTAACATGTAATGTGTTTAAGCATAACTTATGAGAACTGTAAACTCAGTGCATATAAAGCATCCCATAATTGAATATAGCCTTTTCTTTAGTAACTTTAGTAAATTCAAGATCAAGGTAATTCAATGGATGAAGCATTTACACATTCACATATGCTAGGTTATGGTCTAATAAAGTGGAATGGCTTTGAGGTTGTGACATCTGCCTCAGGCTAATGCAAACTTTGTTTCTTACACTGTGTGGACATTGTGTGGATTTTGACACAATGAGAAAGGGATCTTATCCTGGGGTAGTGAATTGGATATGTTGCCTTCTCAGACAAGGGTGGAAAATTTGGGAGGACCCATGTGCGTATTGTGCATGTTAAAAATCTCTGGCAGGTTTTCCCTCATGTTACACTGCCAAATAGTAATAAGTAAGTAAAATAGTGGACCTTTTGTCATATTGGATATGAGATGTTAGCCCATATTTTTAGACCAATCAACACTTGGTGGGTGGTGTGGTCAGTGACATATCATCTGCCTTTACTTTTCAGGACATTTCCTGGCACTCATTTTAGGCTGGGTTGACCTGCAAGCCCAGGTCAATGAAACAAATGTGCATCTTGAATAAGTTTTAAATACATGACTGTCAGGTTGGCATGCAAGCGCGCTAGCCACTGCGCCACCGTGCTCACACCATATAGTGATTCTCTTGAGTAATTGTGTTATCTGATTTTCCCTTTCAAGGCATCTCTAGTCTGTTATACATGGCTGAATGTCTTTTCAGGCATCTCTACAGTTATTCCTGACTGCATGCCCTTCAGTAAAGGTGTACAGCATGGCCGAATGGATAAGAGCACTTCTGGTGTGCCAATGCTGAAATAATGGGTTCAATTCCGACACTAGCCAGTTGGACTAAAATGATGACCTCTCGTCCTTGCTTGACTTGGGGATGTAAATTACAAGCACCTAAGAAGTTGGAATGGGTTCACCTGATGGTGAGGGACACTGGTAATAGGGAAAGCTAGTTCACATGCAAAAATAAATCCAGTGCACTAGAAGTATTAACAAGTGTCTGAACTATGCATGAGTTCAAAGCGAGCAAACAAGAACAACAAAAAGTGATGGTGTTATTTGATTTTCTGTTTTCAGGCATCTGGACATTAGCGTATAATAATGTCCTTCAGTAATTGTATTATTTGACTTTCTCCTCCCAGGCATCTGTACACTGTTAAAATAACTGAATGCCCGTCAGTAATGTTGTTGTATTTCATTTTCTAGACATCTCTACACTATTTCTCATCACTGAATGCCCTTCAGTACAAACGGAAATGTTTCCTACTTGAGCCTGTGATGGGGTATCTGCATGCTCAGCGGGCTTGCTTTCAGATGGGGCAAGACATCGTACTGAGACCCGACCTGGAAGACTTTCTGGGAAACATTGGCAGCAGTGTACAGTTGTAAGTCATCTGCGTTCCACCTACGTTCACTCTTAAGTCATGTACAAGGAAAGTCAGCCAACAAGAAAATAAAAGGATAATGTGTAATTAAATATGAAAATCACTGAAGATTGACATGAATATCACAAATGTTCAAGAAAACAGATGGTTACAGTAGAAAGCCTTGAATTTTGTTGAAATGAGGATGTAGATGATAAATTTACATGCAGTCATTGGCATATTTTAGATCTGAGACGGAGATGTGTGATTTCTCTAAAACTTTTATGTCCTTATAGAGTTAAATTTTGAGAGAAATTAAAAACATGAGAGGAATTGCCGTTGGTGGACATAAAGTTCTAGTTTGTGAGCTGCTAGCATTAAAGTTGTGGAAATAGTACTAGTTAGAGAGCTATTAGCAGTAAATTTCTGAGCAAAGCTTCTAGTTTGTGAGCTGCTAGCATTAAAGTTGTGGCAATAGTTCTAATTCGAGAACTATTAGCAGTAAAATTCGAAGCAAAGCTTCTAGTTTGTGAGCTGCTAGCATTACAGTTGTGACAATAGTACTAGTTGGAGAGCTATTAGCAGTAAAATTCTGAGCAAAGCTTCTAGTTTGTGTGTTGCTAGCATTAAAGTTGTGGCAATAATACTAGTTAGAGAGCTATTAGCAGTAAAATTCTGAGCAAAGCTTCTAGTTTGTGAGCTGCTAGTATTATAGTTACAAGCAAACGTTATAGTGAGCTGCTAGTATTATAGTTACAAGCAAACGTTATAGTTTGTGAGCTGCTACTATTATAGTTACAAGCAAACGTTATAGTTTGTGAGCTGCTAGTATTATAGTTACCAGCAAACGTTATAGTTTGTGAGCTGCTAGTATTATAGTTACAAGCAAAAGTTATAGTTTGTGAGCTGCTAGTATTATTGTTACAAGCAAAAGTTAAAGTTTGTGAGCTGCTAGTATTATAGTTACAAGCAAACGTTATAGTTTGTGAGCTGCTAGTATTATAGTTACAAGCAAACGTTATAGTTTGTGAGCTGCTAGTATTATAGTTACAAGCAAACGTTATAGTTTGTGAGCTGCTAGTATTATAGTTACCAGCAAACGTTATAGTTTGTGAGCTGCTAGTATTATAGTTACCAGCAAACGTTATAGTTTGTGAGCTGCTAGTATTATAGTTACCAGCAAACGTTATAGTTTGTAAGCTGCTAGTATTATAGTTACCAGCAAACGTTATAGTTTGTGAGCTGCTAGTATTATAGTTACCAGCAAACGTTATAGTTTGTGAGCTGCTAGTATTATAGTTACCAGCAAACGTTATAGTTTGTGAGCTGCTAGTATTATAGTTACCAGCAAACGTTATAGTTTGTGAGCTGCTAGTATTATAGTTACCAGCAAACGTTATAGTTTGTGAGCTGCTAGTATTATAGTTACCAGCAAACGTTATAGTTTGTGAGCTGCTAGTATTATAGTTACCAGCAAACGTTATAGTTTGTGAGCTGCTAGTATTATAGTTACCAGCAAACGTTATAGTTTGTGAGCTGCTAGTATTATAGTTACCAGCAAACGTTATAGTTTGTGAGCTGCTAGTATTATAGTTACCAGCAAACGTTATAGTTTGTGAGCTGCTAGTATTATAGTTACCAGCAAACGTTATAGTTTGTGAGCTGCTAGTATTATAGTTACCAGCAAACGTTATAGTTTGTGAGCTGCTAGTATTATAGTTACCAGCAAACGTTATAGTTTGTGAGCTGCTAGTATTATAGTTACCAGCAAACGTTATAGTTTGTGAGCTGCTAGTATTATAGTTACCAGCAAACGTTATAGTTTGTGAGCTGCTAGTATTATAGTTACAAGCAAACGTTACAGTTTGTGAGCTGCTAGTATTATAGTTACAAGCAAACGTTACAGTTTGTGAGCTGCTAGTATTATAGTTACAAGCAAACGTTATAGTTTGTGAGCTGCTAGTACTATAGTTACAAGCAAACGTTATAGTTTGTGAGCTGCTAGTACTATAGTTACAAGCAAACGTTATAGTTTGTGAGCTGCTAGTATTATAGTTACAAGCAAACGTTATAGTTTGTGAGCTGCTAGTATTATAGTTACAAGCAAACGTTAAAGTTTGTGAGCTGCTAGTATTATAGTTACAAGCAAACGTTATAGCTTGTGAGCTGCTAGTATTATAGTTACAAGCAAACGTTATAGTTTGTGAGCTGCTAGTATTATAGTTACAAGCAAACGTTATAGTTTGTGAGCTGCTAGTATTATAGTTACAAGCAAACGTTAAAGTTTGTGAGCTGCTAGTATTATAGTTACAAGCAAACGTTAAAGTTTGTGAGCTGCTAGTATTATAGTTACAAGCAAACGTTATAGCTTGTGAGCTGCTAGTATTATAGTTACAAGCAAACGTTATAGTTTGTAAGCTGCTAGTATTATAGTTACAAGCAAACGTTATAGCTTGTGAGCTGCTAGTATTATAGTTACAAGCAAACGTTATAGTTTGTGAGCTGCCAGTATTATAGTTACAAGCAAACGTTATAGTTTGTGAGCTGCCAGTATTATAGTTACAAGCAAACGTTATAGTTTGTGAGCTGCCAGTATTATAGTTACAAGCAAACGTTATAGTTTGTGAGCTGCCAGTATTATAGTTACAAGCAAACGTTATAGTTTGTGAGCTGCCAGTATTATAGTTACAAGCAAACGTTATAGTTTGTGAGCTGCTAGTATTATAGTTAAAGCAAACGTTAAGGTTTGTGAGCTGCTAGTATTATAGTTACAAGCAAAAGTTAAGGTTTGTGAGCTGCTAGTATTATAGTTACAAGCAAACGTTATAGTTTGTGAACTGCTAGTATTATAGTTACAAGCAAATGTTATAGTTTGTGAGTTGCTAGTATTATAGTTACAAGCAAATGTTATAGTTTGTGAGCTGCTAGTATTATAGTTACAAGCAAATGTTATAGTTTGTGAGCTGCTAGTATTATAGTTACCAGCAAACGTTATAGTTTGTGAGCTGCTAGTATTATAGTTACCAGCAAACGTTATAGTTTGTGAGCTGCTAGTATTATAGTTACAAGCAAGTGTTATAGTTTGTGAGCTGCTAGTATTATAGTTACAAGCAAATGTTATAGTTTGTGAGCTGCTAGTATTATAGTTACAAGCAAACGTTATAGTTTGTGAGCTGCTAGTATTGTAGTTACAAGCAAAAGTTATAGTTTGTGAGCTGCTAGTATTATAGTTACAAGCAAACGTTATAGCCAGTTATAGTTTGTGAGCCACTAATATTGTTTTCTTTTATTCGCTGGCTTTGAACTCAAGTATAGTCCACACTGATGTTTTGCTTGTGGGCTAGCTTTCCTTATTACCAATGTCCCTCACCATCAGGTGAACCCACCCCGACTTCTGAGGTACTGTACTTGTAATTTACGTCCCAAAGTCAAGAAGTCAACTCTTTAGTCCAACTGACTAGTGTAGGGTTTGAACCTGCTACCTCGCCATCTGTACATTAGAAGTTTAAGAGCCAGTTCTCTTATCCATTCGGCCATGCTGACCTTTGGCTACTAATATTGAGAATAGATCTAGTTTGTGAGCTATTACAGTTGTGAGCAAACATTTTAGTTTATGAGCTACTAGGGTTAAAGTTGTCAGCAAAACTTCTAGTTTATAAATTACTAGCATTAAAGTTGTGATCACAAGTTCTAGCTCGTTGACTTAAAACAAAACAATTACAAAATATATGCCAAAACAAGAACCTGCTATTGTTCTGTGATGTGTTAGGGTAATTACATTTTGTAGTTCTGAATGTATGAAGGAATAGGTGAGTTTGTAAGCTACTAGATGTAAAGTTGTGAGCAAAACTTCTAGTCTGTGAGCTGCTAGTTTTAAATTTGTGAGCACCAGTTTAATTTGTGAGTTACTAGCATTAAAGCTGTAATCAAAAGGTCTAGTTTGTGAGCTACTAGAAGTAAAGTTGTGAGGAAAGCTAGTTTGTGAGCTACTAGAAGTAAAGTTGTGAGCTAAAGTTATATTTTATCAGCTGCTGTGTTAAGAGTTACATAACATATCTCAATATTAATACAATTGTTTTTCAGTGTACATGCAGATTTGACCAAGGAGACCCTGAAAACTGTGGAACTAATAGATTCTATAGAGAAACAAAGCCAGCATATGTACCATGCAGAGCCACCAATCGACATGCCTTTTATCCCACCCAATACTAATCTAACACAGAAAGCTGGTTATCTCTATTGTCGTGGGTAGGTGCTAAACAACACTTGTGTGTTTCTGCAGTAGAGCCAGATTTTTGCATTATAAAGAGCGAGAGTCTCTGGTTGCTAATGGCACAGTCAATTTTACATCTAGGGGAAATCAATAAGTAAGTCACAAACGGCTGTAGAAAAATAACTAAATATGATAACTTGAAACCAGTTTATTTGTATACATACATTGTCCCTTTATTTCTCAGCATAATTTCCACCAATATTGATGCACTTATCCCATCGTTTTATCAGTACTCCCAAACCGGCTGCATAGAACTGCGTGCTCTGTTTTCGAAACCACGTTTTCACTTCACATTCTTTTTCTGCTTCTGCGTTTATCCAGAGTTTTTTTTTCCGGACGTGATTGCGTTGTGCCTGTTTACAGCAGAGCTGTGTTCCTGCGCCGTTAGGCCGACACATCCGACTTCTGCATACTTGCAGAGCCATCACACAGCACTCTGGTACTGGGCTCACCCAAGGAATCGTCACGTCCTGCACATGGCTGCTTAGCCTCACTTCCATATATTGGGCCTTCCGTTCACCATAGGCTGTTCTTCCAGAAGCCAGAAGAATGCAGTCTGCAGATGACATCCACATAGTGAGCTTTCGATTCGGACTTTTCACGTAATGGATTTGCTATCCGAGCAATATTCCATTTTGTGCCACTAGGACATGTTTTCCACCTTTTATGAAGCCCACACAGTGAGCTTTCGATTCGGACTTTCCACGTAATGGATTTGCTATCCAAGCAATATTCCATTTCATGCCTCTGGGAGGCTTGTGTAACCGACATGCTTGTGGTATGAAGTGTGGCAGTCTAAATACTTCTGCATGCACCTTTAAATGTCAACCTGAATGTAGTTAAAGTAAGCTGCAGTCAACTTGAGCTTGTTGATATCTCCATAGAGCTTGTCCTCAAATGATGAAGCAGGTGTGGGCCAAAATATCTTTCTCTGTTCTGCATATATTGGGCACTCTTGCAGCAAATGTTTAGCTGTCATTTTACCAGTTCCACAATTACATTCATCGGTATCTCCTATCTTTAGTTTATTGAACAAGTGGTATTTCAGCCTGTTATGTCCTGTGCGGAGTGAAGATTGCTACTTGTTCTCTTCAGTCGAGTTTGTAATATGCACGATCCTTCTGGTGGCCTGGATGCTCTGTTTCCCATTTGGCTCTATAGGTGCCTTTTATAAACCTCTTTGCCTCATTATTGGTTATGTCTACGTCAGGCTGTGGTAGTCGTCCGCCCTCTTTTGCTAGTCTGTCAAAAGACAGACTAGTCTTTCTAGTTTTGCTAGTCTTTCTCAAAGACAGGAAATGAAGAGGTTCATTTCCAGGTATACTGCAATGTGATGGGATCCACTGTATTACAACTTTTTTGGATTTCTGGCATAGACCATGGAGTGCTGCTCTTAGGTCAGCTAGTTCTGTGCTGTTATTGCTACAGTATTGAGACAGCTGACTTTGCATCTGTGAAGATAGCTATTTGCTTCTCTTTATTTTCCTCCATCAGGAGCATTTCTGCTGCAGTTTTCAGAGCCTCTACCTCCGCTTTGAAGTTACTTGAATATTTTCCAGTTGCCACTGAATGTGTTTTTTTCACTCCATTTTTTATATTTAGGAGAATTCCTCCTCCTCCATTTTCTATTGAATTTTTGGCTGATCTATCTGTATATGCATGAGTCCAATTGCTGCTTTGGTAATGTTCTTTTATGTAATTTAGGGTTATTTTTCTTCTTTCGGTTTCATTCTGAGTGTTCTTTTTCTCAATACCAGGAATGTTTTCTATCATCTCAGGCAGTTGCTGCTGTCTCCAAGCTGGGAAGTTGTGCGCATTGTAAATGGGCTTGACTGTTGATATGTTAAGTATGGGATCTGCCCTAATCTTTCGTTTTGCAGTTTCTACAAAGTTGCTATGCTTCAGTCTTCCCTTTCCAAAACCATTAACCCTGTTATACATAGGGTGGTCTGATAATCTTCTAAATTTTTCTGCTTGTTGCTGGGCTCTGCTATCTCTTCTGTCCTGCATTGGTTGTAAACAAGTGATCTTTTCTAGTTCATTAATAGGCGTTGTCTTCAGGCTTCCAGTTATGATTTGCATTCCTTGGTTTTGGACTCTACTTATTTTGTTAAAGTTTGACTTAGCTGCTGTTGCCCAAGCTGCAATGCCATATTCCAGTACTGGCCTCACCCGTCCAGTATATAACTTCTTGAGAACTTTCTCATCTGCTCCCCACATTGTACCAGCAAGCTTTTTCATGATTGCCATTCTCTGCCTTGCTTTTGTTTGATTTTTCTCAACGTGTGTCTTCCATGTCAGGTGACGATCAAAGGTGACTCCTAGATAGTTTGGATTTTCTTCATGGCGCAATATTTTTTCCATTCAATACCAGCTTAGGTCGCTGAGTTTTATTTGAGAGGGAGAACACTGTGCATGTTGTTTTCTCCTCACTTGGGGGACACCTTGCTCCAACAGCATCATTTTGCTTGTTTGTCCTTGTACTTTTGTCCTGGCAGTTCTGTTTTCAAGGTAGTGGCTGATCCATTTATACATTTTCCCACAAATATGCATTTTTTTGCAGTTTTACTTTCAGTCCTTCCTTCCATACTTTATCAAATCTTCTTCTTCTTCTTCAGCGTTCCGAGCCATTGAGGTTCTTTGCTGCAAATACAATCCGTCTCCATTTGTCTCTCTGGTGGACCTTCTCTTGCCAGTCGTTGATTCCAAGTGCTTGTAGGTCTGTATATGTATTATCTCTCCACCGCCTTCTTGGTCTACCTCGGGGTCTACGGTCATTTATTTCCTGAGTGTAAGCGAGTTTTGTTTCCCTATTATCTTCCATTCTTTCTATATGCCCCAGCCATTGTAGTCTATTAGCCTTCATGATACCAGTGATTAGCGGGGACTTAAACAGATCATAAATGTCTTTGTTACTTCTTCTTTTCCACTCTCCACTTTGTGTATCCCTAATGGGTCCAAAGATGCGTCTTAAAATTTTGTTCTCAAAGGTTTGTAACAAGGCTTCGTCTCCTTTCGTTGTACTCCAGGTTTCAGAGCCATACAGCACAACTGGTCTGATCAGTGTTTTGTATATTGTGATTTTGGTGTTACGAGATAGCGCCTTTGATTTTAGTAGATGTTGTAGTGCATAGTATATCTTATTTCCAGAGTTGATTCTAGTTTGTATTTCTTCCCTTATGATGTTGGAGCAGTTGAAGATTGTACCCAGGTATTTGTATGTTTCCGTTCTTTTAATGGTCATATTATCTATTTGTATGTGGCCAGAGTTTCTAGCCATTCCGTCTCTTGAAATTACCATATATTCTGTCTTATCTTGGTTGATAACCAGCCCCATCTGTTGGGCTTTTTTCTTTAAGTGAGTCAATATTTCCAATGTCTTTTGTTCACTTTGCCCTATATATCTATATCATCTGCATAACCAAGCAGCTTGGATGTTCCTCCAATATCACATTCCTCCTTTACCTTCCTTACAACTTTCTCTAGAGCCAGATTGAAGAGTAGCGGCGATAGTGCATCACCCTGTTTCAAGCCAGATGTTATTTGGAAGGGGTCTGATTTCCTGCCTTTATATGTTACTATATTATAAGTATCTTCCATGCATAGTCTGGTCATGTTGATTAACTTCCTTGGTATTCCAAATTCCTGCATAGCATTCCATAGACTATTCCTATGGACACTATCATAAGCCTTTTTAAAATCCACAAAAATGTTATGGAGATCTCTTTTATATTCCCAATGTTTCTCGGCTATTTGTCGTAAGATAAATATCTGATCTATTGTTGTTGATCTGTTTTGTCTAAAACCCGCCTGGTAGTCACCTAATATGTCTTCTGAATATGGTTTTAGTCTATTTAGTAATACTGCGGATAGTATCGTATAGCTTGTGGACAGTAGTGATATTCCTCTATAATTTCCACATTGGAACTTGTCTCCTTTCTTCTAAATCTATCCAGACCGTTAGTGTGTGCTTTTTCTCTTGGAAGGCATCCTCTATTTCCTGAGCTGTATAGGTTATTTGATCTTCAGTGGATCTGTACTTTCTGAATCCTGCTTGGTGTGGTGTTAAGAGTTTGTTTTCTTCCAGATGCCATGTTAGCCTGCCGTTGATAATGCGCTCCATTAATTTTCCTACACAGCTAAGTAGACTGATAGGTCGATAGCCATTTGGTTCTTCCAGGTCTTTTCCTTTCTTTGGGACTGGTATTAGTATAGCTTCCTTCCATGCCTGTGGGACTATTCCTCTCTTCCAGCTGTAATTTAGGACTGCTAGTAGTTTCTTCTTTGCCTTGGTGCCTAGTCCTGTTAGCATTTCATTTATGATTCCATCCTTTCCTGGTGATTTCTTCTTTTTTAGGGTATTCATTGCCTGTTCCATTTCTTCCATTGTTAGATTTGCCATCATATATTCTGCTGCTGTCTCTGTATTTTAATGATGTATCTGTTTTTGATTGCTTTCTTCTGTTCGGTTGTAATATCAATGTGGTTTGCATTTGCATAGTGTTCCATTAGTGCATTTGCTGCCTTTTTTCCTGTAAGCAAGGCATTTCCTTGTTTAATTGTTATTTGTTTGTTTCTAGGCCCTTCATTGTTTATAGCTTTCACTAGTTTCCATAGTTTGTTTCCATCCCTATCAAAATTCAGGTTTTCTGTTTTTTCCCTCCAACAATCTCTTGTTGTTTGATTTACTGTTCTTTTATATTTTGCTGAGATGGCTTTGAGAGAGATGTTCACTTCAGTTGTTTGTTCTCTCTCTGCTGTCTTCCTGGCATCTTCAACTTTGTCCTCCAAACTTTGTAGTTCTTCAGTCCAGTAAGGTTTGTAATTTTTCCTCGCTCCTCTTGGAATAGACTCAGTGGCTGCCTGTATTATCACTCTGTTTAGACTTTCCACCATTTGCTTCATGTTGCCATATCGTGTATTTATGTTTTCACAATATTTGTCTATTAGTATGGCAAATCTGTCCCAATCTGCTTGTTTGTAATTCCAGCGGGGCAAAGGCTTTTGCTCCTGTGGAACATACTCCATATTCATTACAAGCTTGATTGGTCTGTGGTCACTACCTGCTAATTGGTCCAGCACATGGCAATCGATTTTGTGGAGGATGTCTCATGTGCAGAAAACTAAGTCTGGAGTAGAAGTGGTAAACCATCTTCTGGAGTAGAAGCTCGGTGTGTCATCCGCTTTGTTGAGTAGATGGAGATTTGAGTCTATTTCCCAGTCCTCCAATTCATCTCCTCTTTTGTCAGTATCTGGGTATCCCCATCTTTCTGAACGGCTATTAAAGTCTCCGACAATAATGCAGTTTGTGTCAGTTATTTTCATGTTTGAAAGTGTAAGGTCCTTATCTGCTGGGCTATACAGATTGTAGATACTTATTTTCACGTCCTTTATCATTATATCAACACCTATAATTTCCGTTTGGTTGTAAGAGATCACAGATACTTCGCTGCAAGGTATTGTATTTCGTGTAAGTATTAGAACTCCTCCTTTGTGTCCTTCGCGATCGAAACGTGTGGCCTGATATCCTCTGACTGAGAATTTGCGATTGGTGTTGAGGTGTGTCTCTTGAATGCATGCCACATCTATTCTATCTTTATGAAGACGCTGTGTTAGGGAGACTTTCTTGTTGTAAACTCCTTCGGCGTTCCACTGTAGTATGTTGAGTGTCCGGGGTATTTGGTCAATAGCTCTTAACCTACTCCTCTGTGCCTTGACTCCACAGCACAGGGAAAGGTGACCACCAGTAGTCGTGGGTGGACCCCCTCGAGGCAGGGGGCCTGGCACTATCACCGCCTGATGGGACTTCGCGGGATTAGCACCATAACGATTAATTTTGATTTGTGACATCATGAATTAAGTTACGTTGCACTGCTTTGTCAAGCCTGTGGCTCAGTACATCCGATTTCGACAAGCATTTATTCGGGGTGCTTTCCCTAGCCTTTGACTGTCCCCAGTCTACCTACAAGGCAGCAGGTTTGTGTGTCTCTTCGTCTGGTCCCTCTCCCTTGACCTGTCCAACATGGGTGACCCTACCAGCAGCTATGTTACCGTCGGCATAGCTCTTGGGGTCATTGGAACGCGCAAGCCCCTCTACCTTGTCACGGTGGACACACAGCAGAGGGGACTTCACATTCAACTTCGGCATCATTCGTGAAATGTCTCCCGCCAAGGTGGGTTTTCAGTGTACCAAAAAGGTGGAAATCGCTAGGGGCTAAGTCGGGGCTGTAAGGTGGATGTTCCAGAACTTCCCACCTTAGTTGGTTAATTTTCTCATGAGTTAATCGAGCTGTATGTGGTCTGGCATTGTCATGAAGAAGCAACACTCCTCTAGTCAGCAGTCCCGTACGTTTTCTTGGAATTGCATCATGAAGCATCGATAGAGCTTCACAGTACGATTCAAAATTCACATTGTCATCTTTTTTCTTGAAATTGGTTAAAAGCATTACTTGACAATCCCAGAACACTGTCAGCATAACCTTCCCTGCAGATGGCGTAACCTTGAATTTTTTTACACAAGGCGAAGAAGGATGTTTCCATTGCATTGAAGCATGCTTTGATTCGGGCTGGTGTGATGCACCCAGGATTCGTCCCCAGTAACAATCCTGTTCAGCATGTCTTCTACTTCATCTTCATATCGACAGAGATGATGCAAGGACAGGCCAAATCGGTTCATTTTGTATTCAATTGTCTGGGTACCCACCTTGAGCACACTTTCTTAAATGTCAATCGATCGTGCATTATGCTGTATGCTGAACTATGTGAGCACCATATTGCAGATGCTACAGAGTCTATCGTTACTTGCCTATCACCTCTAATCATCTATCTCCTCTACCCGCTGCACGGATGCTTTTGTTGCAATCTCAACAGGACAACCAGATCAGATTTCATCAACAATTTTAGAGCGTCCTTGGGAAAATGTTTCTACCCAGCTATGCACCGCTTTATGGGACAAACATTTGTCAGCATAAACAGGAAACATTTTCTTATGAATATCCTTGCAGGCAGTCCTTTTGCCAACACAAAAAATACACACAGCAGCATGTTGCTCTTTGGTTGTACACTCCGTAAGTACAGTCGCCATTTTGTTTATGCGCTGCGCAAGCACATGAGACACCCAGCACCACCTGACGAATGGGAATATAAAGTTCAATGTTGCTGTCACCTAATGACACCTGTAGAAAACACCAACTACATTTACCTGCGACCCCACAGAAATGTGTGACTTACTTATTGACTTGCCCTCATTAAATGTTCTTTTATTAATTGTTCCAAATGCTGTTTTTGTAGTTCATCTTGAGCACATATTCTGTGTACTGACAAATACATTCACAAAATTCAGCAAATACATACACAAAACACAACATATAGTCACAGAGAAGACCCTCCGGTGACTACATTAAGGTGTAACAATGGGATGAGAAGAATAAAAGGATGAAAAAATGTTGCTCTCATTTTTTTCATCTTTTTATTCTTCTCAACCCATTGTTACACCTTAATGTAGTCACCGGAGGGTCTTCTCTGTGACTATATGGTGTGTTTTGTATATGTATTTGTCTGCTGATGAAGGCTGCTTGCCACAACGTCCTGTATGTGTCGTAATTCTGTTATGTAAAGCTGCATTACTTTGTGTTATTTTATATTGTTTAGAAAAAAAAACATGAATTCTTAACTAGAAAACTGAAGTATAATCTGATTAACACAAATACTAGGAACTAAGTCTGGGGGTTGGTTAGTTCATAGTGTTTGTGTTCACTGAATCATATTTCAGTTTTCTAGTTAAATATTTGGTTGTTTTTTTTTTTTTACTTTTTTTTTTTTCTGATAAAGACCTTGCTTAAAACATTTGCCTGTATCATTGTGTGTTTTTGCTTTGAACTCATTGGGCTTGCTAGTTATACTTTGTGTTTATTCAGATTCCAGTGTCAGTCGGCAGCAGTCAGCCTACTTTTTTGTTTTAAACAATTTTGGTCTTTATTCAAGAAATTAAGATTGTATTGTCTGTCTGTCTGTCTGTCTGTCTGTCTGTCTGTCTGTCTGTCTGTCTGTCTGTCTGTCTGTCTGTCTGTCTGTCTGTCTGTCTGTCTGTCTGTCTGTCTGTCTGCTTGTGCGTGTGAGAAAGGTATTTGCATGCTTGTGTGTTTTTATGTATGTATTCTAAAACAATATGAATCTGGCTTTCTTCTACATTCTAGAGTATCAGAAGAGTGAGAGAGATAGCAGAAAGAAATGAGAAACTTAACTTTGTGCCATTGTTCTGTTTTATAGTATATGATTCAAGAAGTTCAAAATGGTCACAAGTTCTGCATTAGTTGATTTACATATAAACCTCAAACCTTTATGAGCTACAATAAATCTAATGATATGGTCATTCATAATCAAGTCTAAAGATTAGGAAAAAGGAATAGCCAAGCAATAAATAGGACAGCTTGGTTGAGGGCCTATTCCTCAATGGGGGATAGTGGCCAAAAACAGGATTCACAGACATTTGAAGCTGGTTTCTGGCACCAAAAACTCATGAGGATATTGGCAATGAGATAAGGGCAATAGTTATTTTATTGTGCAGTTTTTTATCTTTTTAGTGAGTTCATTTTTAATATGACTTTGGTGTTGTACACATGAATTCTATAAATGTTTATCTGTAAATTTTCTATGCAGGAAGCAAGTTCTCTTGTCTACCAAATGGGATCGCATGTATTTCTTTACTCAGGGAGGTAATCTTATGAGTCAAACCAAGGAGGAGGTAAGCTGTGGACCTCTAATGTTTGAAGATTTATCATTCATATTCATTGATAGGTATTTCGCATGATTTGCCATGATAAATATTTAAATAGATAATATGAATAAAGATTTATGTATTTAAGAATGAATAGATACTTCCCAGAGAAAGAACAATTTACACACACAGATGTAGAACACTAAAAATATTCAAATTTATATTTGTCATTTCATAGGTATTTTGGGAAAGCCTATCTTTTTTATTTCCTTTATGTATGTTTTGTCTGTTGATAACAATCAGTTTTTCAGAGTTCACTTTACTGCCATCACAAGAATATATGAGCAGTGTTTACTTCTGTAACTGAACCATGTAGTTGCCCAGCTTAAGCAGCAACAAGTGAATGGTATTGTTCACCATGTGGTGTTCGGTAATGTAAATAGAAAATCTTAACACTCTCTTGAGCCAAATTTACTGATGAAGAATGCCAGGAGACACACATAAACAGGAAATAATTGTTAGCCGTATTTTTTTTCCTATCTTATTTTTGCTTTAAAGTAGACAAAATTCTGTAGAAACTAGCAGCCATTTTTGAAATGTAGATGTCAGCAGTTTGACAATATTAACATGGTACATTGTGATTGCTTAACATGAGAAGCAGTATTTGGAATTACAATACTATTTATGGGTTTAAAAAAAAATATAATTAAGAAGCTTGATGAATGGAACAAAGGAATACAGGCAAACGTTTTGATCAAAGTCTTTATCAATGGGACAACCAAAAGAAAACAATAACAAAGAGATAATACAAAGGAATACCTTTTCAGAGTAGTCTCTGTTTGTTATTGTTTTCTTTTTGTTGTCCAAATAAAAGCACACAATATGACTAAGAAGCTCAACGAATGGAAACACATACACAGATACAGGCGGATGTTTCATCTGAAGTCTTTATCAACGGGACAACCAAAGCAAAACAATAACAAACAGATAACACAAAAGAATACTTATATTTTCAGAGTAGTCTCTGTTGTTTTGTTTTTGTTGTCTGGTTGATAAAACCAGTTGAAACATTCACTTATATCTGTATGTGTGTGTGTTTCCATCCATTGAGTTTCTTAGTTGTACTTTGTGTTTTCATTTGGACTCAGGTAAACAACTCAGTAGCAGCAAACTCCATTTTAACAATATTTATGGGTAACCTTGTGTCTGGGATTTATCATCCCCACCCCGTCCTTTTTTTAAATAACAGAAGAGTTTCACAACAGTACATTGTTTGGTTGTCTTTGGTTTGATAGCAATGTGTGTATGATTACAAATTTGTTTCTTCTTCTGTTACTGCTTTATTATGTCAGTTCATTTGTTTTGTGCAAAGAATGTCAGCAACTGACCCCACCTGATTTGTAGTAGGAAAGCTTTCTATTAATATGCTTCAGATTATTAAGAGAGCAAATGTAAGTAGATTACAGCTGAAGTATCATTTTTACCCTCAGTCCCTGAGCTTAGCTTATTGCTTTATATTTATTTTGTTTACAGAATAACTTAATAACTGTAGAATCACATTGTTGAGATTTCAAAGTAAATGTAAAAAACCTTAGTCATAATGAGTATATGATTGTAAAGTCAGTTAAAGACCTTATTACGTGCCTTTGGGTGTATGGGGTTAGTCCCATATTTTATAGACCAGTCGGCATTTGATGGATGATGTGGTTGGTATCACACTTGCTGCCTTTACTTCCCATAAAATGTGCTTATACTCAATTAGGCTGGGTTGACCTGGGAGCCCAGGTCAGTTTTTTTTTAAATCCCCATGCTTTACGAACATGCAAACTAGTTATTTTGAGTAACTTCCCTCTAAACATGAAATGACCTGTGTGTAACAATATACTGTTTCCTACCCATCCCAGTATTGTTCCATGCATCTGTTTTTTTTTTCTTATTTTATTGTTCTTAATGTGTTGTTTGTGGTTAAAAAATTATAACCAGTAAATTTGTCTCAATTATGTGGGCTTTAACAGTTATGTTGAAGAGATGATCACTAAGATTTGATTTCAACAAAAAAGTCGCTTAAAAGTCGACATGGTCGACTTCATTGCACCGGGTTTTATCCCATATGGCTCGGTCTCTTTCTGCAGCACGGAAAGCGTTGCACAAAGCACGAACTCCGTAGCTTTTAGCGATGGCCCACAGGAGTCTCCGAAACATTTAACTCGTAAACTGAAGGGTGCGGCCCGGAATTGAACCCACAACCTTTGGAGCACGAGTCAAACGGCTTGACCACTTTGCCACAAAGCCTCCCGATTTCATCAACAAATTTGCCACAAGTCGTTACCTCATATGTATTGGCTTAATAAGTTTACCAAAGTGTCAAATGGATGAATGGAATTGGCTGTTTGCCAGCATCCACACAAGTTTCTGAAAATTGCACATAATAGGATCACCCAGCTGCAGACGATTCTTTTAGATGCTGATGTCAAGATGCTAGTGTAGGGATGTTGACTTTGGATAATAATGCTGACAGTGATTACTTGAAACAATGGCTCATATTCACAAGAGTCTGGCAGATGCTCAGATGAAAGGATCAAGACAAACTCGCCATGACAGCTGTTGTTACATTTATTCCCAGATTGTGTACACTGCATAAGCTCCCACAACAGGCTAAAATACTTTTAGTCACAATAGACAATCATTCTTATGCACATCTCAGTCATGGGCAGTACACTTGGTGGCCTCACTAACTGCAATACAGTCCAACCGTAGCTATCTTTATCTCGCTGTACCCTTGCACTATTTGGTACAGCTCATTAGATCAGCTTATTATTCAGTCTTGTGCACAATGGATGAGATCTTACTTTTTCTTCCTCCTGATTACCATCCATCCATCATGTGCCATGCCGGTAAGCGTGGGCGGTCATGTTTTGTCATCTCAATCAATCACTAGAGCCATGGATTAGCTCCGTGTTTCTGTCTCGACCATGCCACGAGGCCAAGCTATCTAGGTATTTGCTTCTAGGTCTTCCCCTTCAATCTTACCAGTTGTCACCAAGTTCTCCAATTCATTTCTTCTCATAACATGCCCAAAAAAATTGTGACTGTCTACGTCTGTCTCTAATCAGTTTACGATCTTCATTTGTTTCTTGAAGGACTTGTTCATTGGTCTTTCTGGCTGTCCATGGTATTCTTTGCATTTTGATCAGAAACCACATTTCTACAGTCATCAGATGTTTTTCAGCTTGACTGCTCATTGTCCAAGCTTCACATCCATATAAAAGTACAGGTTCTACGTAGCATCTCAACACTCTTTTTCTCATTTCAATTGACATCTTTTTATTGGTCATTATGTTTTTCATCTTGCTAAAGGCTACTTTTGCCATGGCGATTCTTGTTCTAATCTCTTCAAGGCATCTCCCATCAGATGTTATTACTGTTCCGAGATAATTGTACCTATTCACTTGTTGAAGAATATTCCCATTTACTTGTATATTACGTTGTGGTATTTCGTTCTTCCTGGTGACAACCATAATCAGTGTCTTTTTACAGTTCCTGATTACACTTGAGGATTAACACTGCCATCAACCCTGGAACTTTCTTACTTTCTTTCACTCATTCTAGTTTGCAGTTGCACACTATTTTAACAAAATGTCTCTTGCAAATCCTCTTAAGATGTAGACATTAGTGGGCAGTGTCCAGTGTGAATAGCATGCGAGTAGCTGTCGGAGTATCATAAACCTGGCACTATGTGTCGTTCACTCTATTTGTGTCTATTATATGCCTAGTCGTTAAGCTTGTATGACATGTGTGACTTGTATGACTTGTCGCTAAGCTACCTCATGCCTGAATGACCAGCTCTTTCTTTCCCAATTCGGAATGACAACTCTGGTCAAGAGCTTTCCTTGTGCTATCCCAAGTTTTTGTCACTAGAGTTCCCGCTTGACTGGCTTTCAGGGCATTTAATTTGCATAGTTATGTTTCGCTATAGTCTGTTTTCAGTTGAGCTGCTGTGTATCTGTCATTATGTCTCGTCTTTCAGTCATCATTATCCTATCTAGATACCTGACGGCTGCATATCGCTAACATTTACAGAGTATCATAAATGAGCAGTTAAATATAGATTGTGAACCAGACACTGCAAAACTTCACTGGAATTGTGGCCAGGTAGAAGAAATGATTAAAATGGAGGAAAGGGAACTGCAGCTTATATATATAAAGTACAATGCTGGTCTGTGTCGTCACTGTAAAACAAGCAAATATAGCTTTGTTTAGAAAGCTTTCCTACTTTTATCTTCAGGCTCTAATAAATATATACAAACATAAATCTGAAACATATGACACAAATTTAGGAAAAATGTGTGTATAATCTTTTTAAAAATTGCGTTTGTGCTACCTAGAAGAAGGGTCAGTTGAATATGAAACCAGCTTTAAACTAGTGTGTCTTTTATGTTGCTGTCCCATCAATAAGCTGCTACTGAGTTTACTTAGCGTGTTGATTTCTGCGTCTTAACGTGTAACAAAATCATGCATTTTGTATGCAATGTCTAATATACAAGGGAAAGTCATTAACTAACAGGAGTTTTATCATAAAGTGTGTGGAAGAGCATGTGAATGGGTAGAAAGATTTCAAAACATTGATGAACCACATAATGGAACAACGCCCACATTCATAAGGCTGCACATACAGTGGATACACTACCTGTTCAGAAACTCTGACGTCTTGAAACATGCTGCATGCAGTTCAGACTTGGTGCCATCTGACTTTCACTTGTTTGGACCCTTGAAAGAACAATTGTGGGGTCAGAGGTTTGCAGGTGACAACATAATAATGGAGGCAGTGCAAAATTAATTTAAGGCCACACGCAAAAAAAAAAAAATATTTTTCTAGACAGCATCAACAAGCTGGTGGACCATAAATATATATTAAAAATATTGTATATTAAAATACTAATAATTTAAGTCACTTATTTAAAGGCTGTAAATATACTGGCAGGATTGAAGATATATATTGAAAGTCATGATTATAATCTACACACTATGAAGTGGCAAAAGTGTAAGTTAGAAAAGAAACATCAATTATAGAAAATAACAGTAGACACTAGATATTTCATTTATAACTACGTGGATTGAACATGATATTACTGGAACAAATACAATACAACTACTGACACAATGACCACAGTTCTACAGTTAGAAATTGTTTACTAATGGTGGCTAGTGATCGTCTATATGTTGAGAAAACCTGAGAATATTAAAATACTATTGATATTGCTTAATGTAACTTTAATAGTATCTGTTTTATTGTTGAAAGTAAATTTGATTTAGCAATTTTCCTCGAGTCAGAGGAAGGCATGATCAACTTGATAGGGAATTTTTCATTATTAAGTTTGTATATGTGGTCTCTGTGACGTATGCTGTGAATACCTTGAACTGCCAGAGTAACTAACAATGGAAAAGGTACATCTCCACATGGAAGTGGAACATTGTATACAAACAAAAGAAGGAGACAGTACACTTTGGTTAATGAGAAGAGAGGCATTGGAAAACATTGTGATGAATAGAAATATTAGAGGTAGACAAGACAGGGGCAGACCGAGACAGATGATAATGGTAAACTGGTATGGTGGAATGAGAAATATGATCAATGGAATTTATTTAGAACACCAAGGGTTTGGAACTGTTCAGAAACATACATGCATTCACCAGTTGGCAGGGCACATGATGCTGATGATGTTTATATAATAATAAAACAAAGAAAACTTGCAGCTTCACTTTTAAAATGCCAATTAATGTATTCTGAGCTAGGATGTTTATAATTATTTTTAAGTTTATTGATTTTGTTGTTGTTGCTTGAGTAGTGCATCTCTAAGTGAATTGTAATCCATGAAATTTAAGAAAACATCTCAAAGAATTTATCATGCTGAGTGTCACTAACAAATTTCCATCTATGTAAAAAGTAAATGGTTTTGCATTTTGGACTCGCCAAATGTAGTACTCACATTTCATCTTAGTTTTCAACTGATTAATGCTGCTTTTGAGCTGTAATCAACCTGCTTTTGTAGGTTGGCTTAATTTAACAAATCTATCTGATACTTTAATTTGTGATTACAATTATTAACTTTAATTCTACATTTTATTTTTTAATGTAGGAATTAGTTGAAAAAGTTGACTAAGATATCACAAGGGCTTTGCTAATACGAATATCGGAATATCAAATGGAAATCATGCTTTTCTCTTATTTTATGTACTGTATTTCCCCCTTTTTATTCATTACTGTTCTTTTATGTTTGTTTTAGATTGCAATTTCACTATCATGACAAGTAAAAACTTGCACTTATTGAAACTGTGTGTGACCTGTTCTTCTGTATGGGTGTAAATGCTAGGCGTTAATTAATGTAATGATGAAGAAACTGGAAGTAGCGGGAGTGTGGTTTTTTTTTAGAAAATATTTAACAGTATGGACAGAGAAGAAAATAAACAATGAGCTACTGAGATCTGCAGGTGTTATATGATCACTCTAAAAAAAATGCAAGGAAATGATCGATGACATTTGTGGGGTGTAACAATAGAAAATTAATTATATGTGAGAAAATGCTAGGCAAGAAAGGAGAGTAAGACAGAGAAAGATGTATTGGAAAGCTTAACAGCCGGGTAACAAATAATAGTATAAATAATGCCAACTTCAGTAAAATAGTCAACAAAGAGGATTGGAGAGCTATGATGTCTGCTCCAGACCAGGTACCTGAAGTACAAGAAGAAGAATTCAATTCCCAAACTTTGTTGCGATGAGATCGTCATGGAATTGAAGACATTTAAATTGTTCTGTTTTTGTAGTATTTCCACCTACCTTATTTTACAATCAAACATGTGAGCATTAGTTTTGTTTTAAGAAACTCATATCTTAGTGTCATTGTCCACAGTTTGCTGGTAGTTTGGTTATGGATTTGAATGAAGAAGGTGTGGTTGTGGAGTCTTGTGTTGCAGATGATCGGAGACACACATTCCAGGTGGTCTCTCCTCAGACTAAGAAGTAAGTTATAGAATTTCTGTGTTCATTTGACAGGGATATAAGTAAATACCTGGATTGCTTAGTCACGTAATATGGTCAAGATAAGAACATGGAGCTGATCCACGACTCTCGTTATTGTGTAAGATGGCAAAAGATCACCACCAACCCTTATCGGCATGGCACATGATGATAATGTTAATTCACAGCAGACATTTATTGAGTTGGGTTAAATTGAGTCAAGAACTGACATTACAGCACTCAGGAAATTCCTATATGCACTCCACCATCATCTTCAACAACCAGCGAAGAGTACCGATACTAATGGTACTAATTTCAGCCTGAGTGTGTGTTCATCTGGCCTTTTTACTGAGTGTCAGCCAGTTCCTCTAATTACACCTTTTCTGCAGACAGCTATTAACCTGTCTCCTTTCATTGGTTATCTGACTGGGAAATAACTCATAACCATACAACTATTAACTATCCCTTTCATTCTTTGTGTGACAGGGAAATAGCTTAAGGCCTACAAATATTTTGCTATTCTTCTTTTGGACAGGGAAATAGCTTAAGGCCTATAACTATTGGCTAGTCTTTTAATTGTTTATGTGACAGGGAAGTAACTCACAACCTAAAACTATTTGGTTTGATTTGCTTTGTAAAATTTCATCTTCATTTTACACATATATCCATAAATACTGCTGTCTCTTCCCATAGATAACACATTTTTAAACACAGTGATCAAACTCTGTAGCACCAACAAGGATTCAAATATGTGCACACCATAACCACATATGATGATATTCTTTGTTGTTGTTGTTGTTGCTTTTTTGTGGATAGGTTTTTTCATTTTTGAAATATAGCTAGGACTTTGATCTATCTGACCTACATGCGGTTATTACGACTGCTGGGAATTTTTAAGATCTAAAACATGCAGACAGAATCTTCTAGTTTTTCCACTCTGATCTCAGAAGACACAGTATCTGATTCACTACCCCATGATGAGGAAGGCCTCATTGTTGGGCTCATATTTTATATAGGCTGGCAACATGATTTATTTCTGATCTGCTTAAGTCACAGGCAGATCCCTTACTTCTAAGCTGCTGTTAGTTAACAGATGTTTATTTATCTTCCTTCAAGAGTAATAGAAACATATTTTCCCTTGTCTTTTCTTATAGACTAGTCAGTCAAGATTTTTGGGCACGTTATGAGGAGAAATAAACTTGGAAACTTAGTGGCAACTGGCAAACTTGATAGGGAAAGTGCATGGGGAAGCCAAAGAAATAAATATCTAAATGACTTGGTAAAATAGTACAATCGTAATAAGAAAATGGATCTTATCTGAGACTGATGATTGTATTAGATGGTGAACCATGGTTATCCATACTTATGGCATATTGATGATGTACTTTTATTGTTGATGTTGGGGCCTTCCTCTAAGGGCATTTCTGTTTATTGTATTTATTAATTTGTAATTTCAGGACTGTGATTCTTCAGGCAGAAAACTACAGAGAACGAGATGAAGTAAGTGCCATACCATTCTCATTCTATTATTTAAGGCACACATTGCAAGTCAAGAAAAGAGTTATGTATCAGTGTCAAATTTGTTTGGACTCCAAGGGCATTTTTATAGTCTATCCTACTTATGCAGGCTGGCTTTGTGGTGAGGGGGTTATGGACGCAATTTATAATCCGGCATACCGCATTCAATACACATCCTTGTACATGCCATATTGGGCATATGTTGCCAGGCCCATTATTCATAGACCAATTGGCACTTGATGGGTGATGTGGTCAACATCATGCTAGTCACAATATTTCCCAGGACAGTTCCTGGTTCCCAGTTTACACTGTGTCGACCTGGGAGCTCGGGTCAGTTTTTAAAAGTTTGTATCAATGGGACTTCTAACACATGATCACAGAGATAGAGGAAGACAGCGTGAGAAGATTTTTGACAGTCTTGTGTTACGGCACGGAAGGGAGTCAACACACGAATTGATCTATGATGTCAGAGATAGTAATTTGTGCAGAGGCATGATCGCTAACACCAGCCAGCAAAGCACTGGATGATGATGATCACAGGACAGCAGGCAAGCATGCGAAGACAGTGTTCTGGATTTAATCCTTGATGGTGACAGAATTTGTTTTCAACCAAATTGTACAGTTCTGGGGTTGACACAGCTTCTTAAAATTTGTTCCGGATAATTTTCAGAATTCTGTGGAAATTGTCTGGGAAGGAAAGGCAGCAGGGTAAGAAACTGGTAACACACCTCATAATGATCTAGTTTGTGTGAAAGCACAACACATAATGATCTAGTCTGTCGCTTAAAAGTCGACAGGGTCGACTTCATTGCACCGTGTTTTTATCCCATATGGCTCAGTCTCTTTCTGCAGCACGGAAAGCATCACACAAAGCACAAACTCCGTAGCTCCAGCGACGACCCTCAGGAGTCTTTAAAAAATGCACTCGTGAACCGAAGGACGCGGCCTGGAATCAGACCCACAACCTTCGGAGCCCGAGTTAGGCGGCTTGACCTCTTCGCCACGGAGACTGTCATGATCTAGTTTATGTGAAAGCACAACACATGATGATCTAGTTTGTGTGAAAGCACAACACATAACGGCGGCGGTATCTGTCACACCTTGATCTGTGAATCAGTATAAAGTCAACAGGTGAATAACACTTTCCCTTGGCTTGAGGGATGCGATGGGTGATGTGGTCAATAACTGACCACTTCCCTTGCTAGAATACTTCTTGGTACCTATTCCAAGCTGGGATCCCTGGTTGATATTTATTTTAAATTCCCACCGTGCTTACCGCTGGGCTGACAGACACCATGCAAGCCACTGCACTGTCACAGCTTCATTGAATTTGTGTGTTTGATGTGATTTTAATACTACTTTAGCATGTCATCACAGTCATTGTTGAATTCTTTTTTTCTCTCTTAACAGTGGATAGCAACGCTGAATAATATTATTCGTGATGGTGGATATGTGAGAGGGAGACCATCTTCCATAAAAAAGAAGGTATCTTTTCTTGGAAATTTAATAGAGTATATTTAATACGTATAATGAAGTTGTCTCTAGTGATTGTTAGCTTTCAGGGAAAACCCTTAAAGAACTAACACTCTTCCTTCCAGATTTTAAGTTCTGTGAAGGGCTGGAAGAGAGATTTACACATACAATCAATCAATCAATCATGTGCCATGCCGGAAAGCGTGGGCGGTCATGACTTGCCATTTCACTCGATCACCAGAGTCGTGGATCAGTTCAGTGTTCCTGTCTCGTCCATGCCATGTGGCCAAGTCATCCAGGTATTTTCCTTTCGGTCCTCCTCTTGATCTGTTCCCTTCGATCTTGCCAGTTGTCACTAAGTTCTCCAATCCATTTCTTCTCATAACATGTCCAAAAAAATTTGACTGTCTACATCTAATTTCTCTAATCAATTTACGATTTTCATTTGTCTCCTGTAGTACTTGGTCATTGGTTTTTCTGTCTGTCCACATACAAACCAGTATTTTAATCGTAAGTGAAGCAATAGAAAGATATATCACTCTATTTTTCCAGTGTAAACAATATAAAATAACACAAAGTAATACAGCTTTACAGAACAGAATTACAAAAAATACAGGATGTTGCGGCGACTAGCCTTCATAAGCAAACAAACATATACACAAAACAACGTATAATCGCAGAGAAGACCTTCCTGTGACTACATTAAGGCATAAGATCGGGATGAGAAGAATAAAAAGTTGAAAAAATGTCCTGCATTTTTCATAATTCTGTTCTGTAAAGCTGCATTACTTTGTGTTATTTTATAATATTTACATTTCCATAGCTTTACCGGAGTTCACTAATTTTATTCTTTCCAGTATGTAAAGTTTGAGTAGTGCTATAAAAGAAACACAGACAAGATAACATATACACTTATGTGTGCCTATGTGCACATATACACACTGTGTTGCAAAAGCAAATTTTGCTTCATATTCTAACTTTTATCTCACAATGGAGCATAGGGCCTCAACCAACTCTCACCAGGCCTTTATTTTAGACTTGTTCATGATTCAGTTAAACAAGGTTGGATTATGCAGCTAAGTTTCTTATGGTATGAGGTAGTCATCTTTCTTAGTAACCTTTTACCACTTGCATGGTAGGTCAAAGTATTACTATTGTTTGTATCCCTCATGGGCCCCAGTAACAAACCTTTACTTGTAACATAAAAATGAATTACTAAGATAAATTTAACATGTACACTTAAGTCACTGCAGGTGAATGATTAACAAGTTGTTTAATCACAATACAATTGCTAAGTAACCATGTGAAGAAACAAGAAAGGAAGGTTGATAAATATGATATAAATCTAAAAATAGTTAGTTGCACACCCTTTACAACACATTGCAGTCAACCCCAGCATTATTTGGCTGATCGTAATTTCTTGGCAAGTTTACGTTTAGTAGTTTGTCATTACTTTCTGACTGACCGGCACTCATACCTTCGAATGGGAAACCAGTGTAAGGCTGTCTGCTTCCATATCGCCTGCAGCTGTGTTTCAAACACGATATGTGGGATTACGAATTGTATTCGTAACCCTTTCGTCACAGATCCAGGATAATTAAAAGTAAATAGAACTAAAGCAATCCTGTTAATGGACTAAAAGACATTTTGTGGATCTGATATCCATTTTGCAAGCTGGCTCAATCACTCAGTTCTACTATCAGATAAAGGAAATCTGTCTAGCCCATTGTGGTTCTAAATCACTTGCACTAATCAATGCACACAACCACTGCTACATTGATGAACAGTTAGTTAATTTACTTTTACTGGAGAATTTTTTTAAAGTGAAGGCAAAATTAAGATAACCCTACTGGTCATGGTAAGAACTAAGCAGAAATTGCCATCTTGTATGAATCAAACTATTGAATGTGCTGGAAGTTGGAGAAGCCTAGTAATTTTGACATACGTAGGTGGAGCAGTTTAGAGGTATGTGATATGAAGTTGGAGAGTTTGGAATTATGAGATAAGAAGTTGGAGTAGTTTAGAGATATGAGATATGAAGTTGGAGAGTTTGGAATTATGAGATAAGAAGTTGGAGTAGTTTAGAGATATGAGATATGAAGTTGGAGAAGTTTAGAGGTATGGGAATAAGGTGTTTTCATGTGCAAAGATCCTGTATAGAAAATGGAAAACTTGCATATAAATTACTGTCATAAATTAAAAATTAAATATGTAAGGTTAATCTAAGTTATAATCTATCATTGTTTTTATTTGATTGTAAAAAACAAAACAATGCAACACCATTATTGAAGAAGAATAACGTTATTTAATACAATTTTATAATAAATTCACGAAAGTGATTTAATTTTTTTAAAGTAAGAATTTGAGGCTAAGACTACAAAATGTATCAGGTTACAGACTTTATTTAGTTACATTATTTTTTGTTCTTGATTTGCATTTCTTTTCCTAGTTTGTAAATAATTTTAAATGTTTATGTAAGTGATAAATCTGGATTTTTACTATTTCATTTAATCAGTCAGGTGCCGTCTCTACAGTGAAAGTTGGCTGCAATGAATCTCCAACACTGTCTGTCTATCGCCTTGATTGTTCGTTCTGCCAGACTGCAGTGCGTCCATCTCTTGATGGATGAACCCACTTGTATCATTGTCTGCCTCTTGTTCATTTACCTTCAATTTTCCCTTCAGTATGGTTTTTATAATAGTGTTATGTCTTTTAACGTGGCTAAAATATTTCACTTGCCTATTTTTTATTTCTTTCATCAACTCTTTTTTCATTCCCAGTTTAAATATACACAATTATGACATGTTTTATTATTAGTCTGTATTAGTTGATCCTGAATTGTTTTAAGAAAGTAAATCTATGTGCTATGCCACTGAGAATTGCACTGATATGTTGTCAACCCCTCTTAGGATTCTCCCAGGAGGCTTAGCAACAGCCAGTCTCAAGAGATTGCCTCAGTAGCCAACCTTCAGAGCTCAATGCCGTAAGTTATCCACTAATTTGTTATTATTGACAAATTATTATTTAGAAATGAAATGTATTTTGTTTATTTATTTTACATTAGTTGTTTTTGGCACAATTTTATTTGAGTAGCAAAAGGCTTTGAAAAAGATTTCCTATTGTGTGAGCTGCTTTGTATTTATGTTCCACATTTGTATAGAAAATAGTTTTCAGTTTAGCATGTCTGGTGTATTTTAGATGTAGTATGAATAAAATTAATGGAACTGTGGTAAAGCTGTGGAAATGTAAAAAAATAGTTAGTTAGTTAGTCGCTGCTCCAACTTCACAGCAAAAGGTAGCCCCATAATACTCCATTCATGTGCCAGTGAATATCACCCAAAATTCTCCTCACTGCCCCATGTGAAAAGTGGAACAGACAGGAGTCTCGACAAGCCAACAGCCCGCACAGGTATACTATGCCTAATGCTGCTGCCAGAATGCCAATACAAAAGTCTGCCTCGAAAAACACAGTTCATCATCGATGGAAGCTGCAGTCACTAGAAAACCAGCAGCCACACATTACTGCATAAAACAAACCCAGTTTTAGTCAGCAACCAGCGGCCGCCATTTTTCTAAACATGCAGCTCATGACAAAAACAACCATGGACAGATGTAAAAGGACTCCACACAAAATCCACTGCTCACAGTGCCGATCCAATATAAAACAATATAAAATAACACAAAGTAATGCAGCTTTGCCGGTCTTCCTGGTGAAGTGGTTAAAGACTTTCTCCGTAATCCCATATATCCACATAGGGGAACACAGCTGCGCAAGATTCGGTTGCGGATCACATCGCGTTGGTTACTTACGGGGGTATGTGATCCGGTCGCTCAAAAAGCAGTGGCAAACTACTGAGTTAATCTTGCCAAGACATCAACAACAGCGGTAAAATGCTGGTGTTGACAGCGAAGTCCTGTAAATAGGATATGCAGGGTAGGGGGGAATGCAGCTTTACAGAATACACTTTGTTTTCTGTGTAATTGTGTTTTGTAAAGCTGCATTACTTTGTATTATTTTATATTGTTTAGATGCTGTAACTTACTTACAAGAAATGATAGATATAATTGCAACAGAAAGTCAAAACACAGGACGACTTAGTCTGAATAACAGAAAAACAGAAGTAATGGTTATTACAACAACAACAAAAAAAGGTTTGCATACCCAACTGCAACATCATAGTGAATGGAACCAATCTGAAACAAGTCAATGTATTTAAGTATTTAGTTACTTTAGTTTGGTAAATAGCAAATTATCCCTAGATCAGGAAATCAACATCCGGATTGGTAAGGCAGCAACAACAATGAACAGGTTAAGAAAAAGAGTATGGGGGAACAGGAAGCTTACTGCCAAAACAAAAGTATTTGTTTATCAAGCCTGTGTCCTTAGTACTCTTCTTTATGGCAGTGAAACCTGGACAACTTACTCACACCAAGAGAAACGTTTAAACAGCTTTCATATGCGATGTCTGCGAAAAATTCTTGGTATTAAGTGGCAAGACAAAATCACAAATACTGAAGTATTGGGGAAAGATCAGGTTGTGTGACAGTTTATTCCATGCTCATGTCTTCGTAGACTTAGATGGATAGGACATGTTAGGAGGATGGATGATGGTAGAATACCAAAGGACATCCTTTTTTTTTTTTTTGGGGTGAATTACAGATGGGTAAGAGATCTCAGGGTCGGCCTCTACTACGATACAAAGATGTGTGTAAGCGGGACATGATTGATACAGGCATTGATAATGCACATTGGGAGCAAGTCGCCGCTGAACGTGTTGCATGGAGGGCAAACATCAGAAATAGAATAAAGACAAAGGAGAAAATTATTGCAGATAAGTCACACACCGAGCGTATGAGACGTAATATGGTGCATGATGGTGGAAATGACCACGTGTTCACATGCACCCACTGTGAACGGACATTTACAGCGCGAATTGGCCTTATCAGTCACATTCACTACCGCCATAGGTAAAAGTTATGCCTTTTTTAAAGCACAAACTATCGTCTGTCAAGACGGCAAGGTGCCAATGCTTACTTTGGTAACAGTAGATGGAAGATGTATTAAGGAAGTCATATGTAGAATTTATCTGTTGTCAATCTATTGTTAATTGAAGTGACAAAAAGAATTCTTAGAAGCTATATAGAGCCAATCCTGATGTAAGGAAGTGAATCATGGACAATTAGCTGACAAGTTATAATGTAGAGATGTTATATTTAGGAGAATTATGAGAACACTGGAAGGATGGAAAGAGCAATGAAGGTATCTTGAAAGAATTAGCTCAAAAAAAGAACTGGTTACTCAACATCAGAAGAAGGCAGTCCACATTTTTTGGGCATGTCACGAGAAAGGGAAAGCCAGAGTATATAATCACAACTGGAAAGCTGCAGGGGAGGAGAAGCAGGGGTAGACCAAGATAGAAGATGCTGAGGGACATGGCATGAGGGATCCAGTATCAAAAATATTTGGCAGCACAAGAGACAGAAGCTGTGGTCAGACATGATCACCAACACCACACAGCATGGGCTCTGAAGAAGAGGCTAAGCATTACATTGTTCAGAAAACAAATATGCTTGTCATCGTAGTGATACTTCATTTGTGAATAATGTTGTTATTATATTTATTGTTCCTTTGTTAATTATGAATGAATCCAGAGTGCCAATTAAAGTAATTTATAAAAGTATATGAAAATGTATCCTTAATGCAAATCCCTTTACCAGAATTGAAAAAGAAACATTGCTGGTTGATTTTTGCACAGGGGTTTGTTACTAGAAAATTACATTAGTGAGTGAAGGGTTGACTGTAAATTGGGAACTCATTACTTCAGTTCAGTTGTTTGGCATTATTGATGTTGTCAGGCTTTAGAGTAAATTGAGCTTTATTGTCTTCAATACATTAATTGTGCTCAGTTTCTCACAGACTGAAGACAGCTCACAGTGTTGCTTTATATGTACTTATTTTGCACATACAAGATCTATTAAAAATGTATCGGACATTATGTCGGGGAAAAATGGTTTCTCACCTGGAGGTCTTAAACCCTAATCTCCTTTAAAGTACTCTCCTTGGGACTGTACTCACTCCTCCCATTGGTCCCACAATTGTTGGCAGCATTTTTCAAGAGAGCCTCTTTGGAAATGGAGAGCAGCATGGCTGTCACTTTCTGTACACTTTTTTCTCGTGACAAAAGTCGGCTCCCTTTCAGCAGCATTTTCACCTTGCTTGGGAAACAGCCAAAATAATCACAAGGAGCCATGTTGGGAAAGCTTGATGAACCAGAGTAATATTGTGTTTGGTTAAGAAAGACTGAATCAGATGTGAACAATGGACAGGTGTATTGTAATGATGAAGCTGCCAAGTTCGTTAAAATAGCCAACATAACTTTGATGTTGCACACCTGCCATACTTTTTTCCCCCCGAAGGATGATGGTCTCCACTGTGATGACTGCGTCTTGATTTCCGAGTCAAACCCATAAAAGGGGGGGGGGGGGGGGGGGGAGGCAGTATACGGAAGTGAGGCTAAGCAGCCATGTGCAGGACATGAAGATTCCTTGGGTGAGCCCAGTACCAGAGCACTGTGTCAGCTCTGCAATTATGGAAGCCTCCTTGGATGGTGGGGAATGCCCATGATCTGCCCCTGCCTTCCCTTGAGGGCTGACTGTTATGTCTTTGACTGTTCTAAATGGGCCAGCTGGAATGGGGAATAACACCACAACAGTGAGAGTTGAACGTCTTACGAAACCCCCGGGAAGGTTAACCCGGTCAACAAATGCCCGCAGAAGTTGGATGTGTTGGCCTAACGGCGCAAGAACGCAGTTCTGCTGTAAACAGGCACAACGCAATCACGTCCACACAAAAAAAAAAACTACGGATGAATGCAGAAGAAGACAACTATTCAGATTGTTCTGTCTGGAGTCTGAATCTGACAGGAGTTCACAACCCTTCCTCACTAAGATACTGACAGCCAGCAACCGAATCTCTCTGCAGGCAAGAAAAAATATTTACATGCACATAAAGATCCCCTGTAGATTCCTGCAGGAGAAATCTTCTGTGATTCATTTGTTTCTATGGGAAAAGTTTAGGTCCGATATTTTTAACAGATCTCTTAAATATCACAATGCTATATAAACTGCAACAGTGACACTTATATAGATTTTTATGTTCGCACTTATTTCTGTTTTGTTGAATTTTAGTTTTTGCTTGCTTAATATGATTTATTTCCCACATTAACTTATAACAGTTCTGGCCAAGGCAGTGTTTCCAGCATTACTTCCTCCAGTGTTACTGGCCCCTTGAACTTGGACATCCCTATTCAGTTTGATTTGGTAGCTCCCAGTGAGGAAAAGAGAGCGGCAACCTCCCCTCAAACAGGCCCACCAAAGTTAGTAAATGGGAGGCGTAAGTTTTTTAAAAAGAGGATAACAATTTGACAAGAGATGGGTCTCAAGCCAGAGACATTTCTTATTCTTAATATATTGTGTATATGCAAATGGTTTTAAGTTTAACATTAAGTACACTTTACACCTAAATTTGTTTTGTGCTTCAAGTGAACATAAGTAATTTTAAATATAACTTTAGTTTGTTTTCTTGATTTATTTTTTTTTAAACATGTAAAACGTAATCTTATTTTAAACTAAAATGCATACAAATTAGTGCTTTTGTTGATTGTGGAGAGATTATTACATACAAATAAGAGCTCAGTTGGTTAAAAATGTCATGAAATTTACAATTTTTATAATTTATCAAAATATTCGTCAGCACCTATAGCAGTTAAAGAGACTTCTGTCTAAATTTTTTTGTTTTCTTATATCAGCAATACATATATTCTGATTCTAGTATCTAGAACTGTTGTTAGCTTGTTTTAAAGATCAGTCATTGTAAAATATTTGACACTCATATATGGTGTAGAAAAACTAGAAAATAACCTTGTTTATGTGCTATTACTACATTTTGAGAATATAGTCTTTAGCCCACATTTACAGTGTGATCATTTGGCTCATGTGGAATATACAGCCAATATTGCCGGCTTATATTTATGGAATCCTTCTTGGATTGTCTAGAATTCTAGGGCTGAAAAGCATTCATGTGGCTTCTCTAGATGGTGTTTTTTTGGGGTGCTCTTCCCATAGCTAGAACAGACACACTGGCATAGTGGAATATCCCACAAACCAACACGGTAAGGCTAGGCTAACCTGGTCAACAAATACCAGGAAGAAGTCAGATGTGTCAGCTAAAAAATGCAAATAAAGCAGTTCTGCTGTAAACAGACATTGCATTGGCACCTTGCTGTCTTAACAGACGATAGTTTGTTAAATTATGCTTCAAAAAGGCTTAATAACTACAACTCATTGCGGTGGCGAATGTTGCTGTTAAGACCAATTCGCACTGTAAATGTTTGTCCATAGTGGATGCATGTGAACACCTGGTCATTTTCACCATCATACACCATATTACGTCTTACACGCTCGGTGTGTGACTTATCTGCAATAATTTTCTCCTTTGTCTTTATTCCATTTCTGATATTTGCCCTCCATGCAACATGTTCAGCGGCGACTTGCTTCCAATGTGCATTATGAATGCCTGTATCAATCATGTCCCTCTTACACACATCTTTGTATTGTAGTAGAGGCCGACCCTGAGATCTCCTACCCACCTGTAATTCACCAAAAAGATGTCCTTTAGTATTCTACCATCATCTATTCTCTTAACATGTCCTATGCATCTAAGTCTACGAAGACTGAGCATGAAATATACCGTCACACAACCTGATCTTTCCAATACTTCAGTATTTGTGATTTTGTCTTGCCACTTAATCCCAAGTATTTTTCGCAGACAACACATATGAACACTGTTTAATTGTTTCTCTTGGTGTGAGTAAGTTGTCCAGGCTTCACTGCCATAAAGAAGAGTACTAAGGACAAAGGCTTGATAGACAAGGACTTTTGTTTTGGCAGTAAACTTCCTGTTCTCCCAGACTCTTTTTCTTAACCTGTTCACTGTTTTTGCTGCCTTTCCAATCCTGATGCTTATTTCCTGATCTAGGGATAATTTGCTATTTACCTCTGATCCTGTATATGTAAAATGGTGTACTATCTCTAGTTCAGTGTCGTCAATAAAGATTGATGGTACCCCATATGCACCTTGTGACATAATCTGTGTCTTCTTTTTGTTAATTGTTAAACCAAATTCAGAACAATCATTGGAGAATGCAGATAGTAGACGTAATTCTTCCTCAGAGTGGGTCGTAATTGCAGCATCTTCTGCAAAAAAGCAACTCTCTGATCAGTACCCTCCTAATTTTTGTCTTGGCCTTCAATTTATGAGCATTGTAGAGGCCGCCATCTGAGCGTGAGTGAATGTATATACCACCATCCTGATCACGAAAGGCATATTTCAGTGGAAGTGAAAAGTATATTCCAAAGAGGGTGGGAGCTAGTACACAACCTTGCTTAACTCCACTCTTGATTTCAAACTCTTCTGAAGTTGCACCATCAAACTTGATTATACCATTCATGCCTGTGTGGAACGATTTCACAATGGACAGAAGAAATGAACAGACCCTCACGACTGACCAAATCAAATGCCTTTGTGAGGTCAGTGAAGGCAATAAACTGGTTGATTCTGTTTGCGGCATATTTCTTGCATTTGTCGCAATGAGAATATCATATCAATGGTAGACCGGTTCTGTTGAAAGCCACACTGTGATTAGGGGTAGACTTGATCTCCTAGGACTTGAAGTCTGCGCAGAACAATTCTGGCAAATACTTTTCCAACAATACACAGAAGTGAGATACCCCTATAGTTGTTACAGTCACTCCAATCACCCTTGTTCTTGTACAGTGTTATGATTGATGTTTGAATCTTTGAAATCCTGTGGGACTTGTCCTTCTCACTAGCATAGCTCTATTAGATGGTGGATCGGTAGAGTAAGTGTGTCTTGCCCACTCTGATAACCTCTATTGGAATCCCATCCTTACCTGGAGCCTTGCCAGATGCAGGTTCATTTATAGCACACTTAACTTCTGTTATCGTGGGAAGCATGTCCAGGTGGTCAAGAGTTGGCAGGGCCTCTGTGGTGCTGAAGGCATCATCCGCTAATTTGGTCTCACTTGAGGAAAGCTCCATATAGTACTCTATGCATCTATCCATCTGCTGTTTCTTATCAGTGATGATTTCTCCAGTCAAGGTTTTCAGTGGTGCACTTCTTTTGAGCATTGAACCATGAGCTTTCTTTATCCCTTCATACATGCTTCTGATGTTTCCCTTATCACTTGCATTTTGAACGGACTCGCATAAATTGATCCAATAGTCATTTGCACACTGCCTCGAACCATGTTGCACATCCTTCCTAGCTTGCTTCAGCTCACTGAGAGTTTTACGTGTTGTTCTTCACATTAATCTACACCGATGGGTCATTGGTGAGAAACAGACGTAGTGACTGGGGCTTTATTGCAAAGGCTAATGGGCGATTCTTGAAAAAGGAGAATCTGGCATATGAGACTACGACCTCCAGCATGAGAATGGAGGTGGAGGCAGTAACAGCGGCATTCTGGTGGCTAGAGGAGACTACTGCAACACATGTTGTATTCATTACGGATTCAAAGAGTATGCTTCGCAACGTGAAGAAAGGAATGTTTCGTGTGGAATGGCTCTCGTCGCTTCAGAGGTCACAGATCGTGAGAATTGTATGGATATTTTGCCCTGGCCATGCGGGTGTACGAGGGAATGAACAGGCTGATAGGCTAGCAGGGAAAGCACCTCTTGGTGGAATTTTGCCTATGAACAGGGGGGAGGTCGTCATGCGATTGTGGGACCAGGTGGAGAAGGCGGAGGAACAGATTGAGAACCCATATATGGACAGAATAAGATTGTGGGGGATCGGCAGGGGTTCTGGAAGAATCTCAAAACTGAGAGGGAAGACCAGGAGAACTGTTAATCAGATAGCGGTGGGAACGATTAGTAGTATGACTCTTCACTGGCTGTTGAACGAAGGTATGGAGCACATATGGGAATGTCCTGAGCGCAGTGATGTCGGTTCTTAACTCAGCTCAACTCAAGTCTTTCCTTGTTTCTTAAGAGAGCTATCTTCTTTTTATCAGTCAAGGGCTGCAGTGTCTGGCTGTTTGCCGCAAACCAGTCCTGCCTCTTATGATCCACAGTGCCATAAACCTCTACTGCTGTTTTATAAAGAGTTTCATTAAGTTTACCCCACTTTTCACTTGCTGTACAAATTTCTGATGAATCAGTGAAAGCGTCAAGTTGCTGTTGGAACTCAAAGCACTTATCAGGATCGTGGGTATTGTTAACATTAATCCTGGGGCTAGATTTGTGTTTAGATGTGTAGATTCTCTTTGGTCTCTGTCTAACTCTTGCAACAACCAAAGAATGATCCGTATCACAGTCAGCACTGGGGTAACTTCGAGTTAATGATGTATGGTTCAGATGTTGTCTCCGTGTGATAATGAAGTCCAGCTGATGCCAGTGGCCGGATCTTGGATGTTTCCATGTGACCTTATGCAGCTCTTTTGTTTTAAAGAAGGAGTTTGTAATACATAGGTAATTTCTGGTGCAATGCTCCAACAGCCTTTCCCTATTTTCATTCATGCGACCGATGTTGTATTTTCCAAGGACACTGGCCATGAACTTGAGTCCTTGCCCACATGAGCATTGAAATCACCGAGCATATAAATGTAGTCGGATTTTGGAACTGCCTTGATCAAGAGTCTAGCTCCTCATAGAACGAATCCTTCACATCATCAGAGGAAGCAAGTGTTGGTGCATATGCAGTGATAATGGTGGCAAAACCACAAGAAGTTGCCAAGCACAGGGATAATAGTCTTTCATTACCTCCAGCTGGAATTTCAATCATTCCCAGTAGTGAATTCCTCACTGCAAAGCCCACACCATGTTGCCTTTTTTCTGCCTGCTATTTGCGCTTCTAAAAAAAGGTGTAATTGTTTTCCCTGAGTGACCCTTCCTGTGAGAGGGAGTCTCCTGCAGGCCAGCAATATCAGTGTTAAGACGATTGAGTTCAGCATCAATCACAGCCATTTTTCTCACATCGTCAAAATTTGTCAGGTCAGTGGAAAATCCTGGACACATGGTTTTTATGTTCCAGATTGCAAGCCGTAGCTTGAGGTGTCTATTTTTATTAGTGCCTGGTGCATTGGTTTAACAGCCTGCGATTCAGATTTTGTCCAAGCCCCAAGCACCCATTGAAGGAGGCAGGCTGTGGCGGATCAGCATCCAATTGGCCGGGGGCTGCCCAGCTTAAGGCGGGTGGTAGCTGATCAGTGACACCTGTAGGTGTCTCCCACTGTCAGAGGCAACCCGTGGTGCCCCATGTCTATGCCAATTGACAAGGACTTATAACCTGTAATTGCTACCTCTCGCTTTGATTCCGAGACCAGTTAAGACCAGGGATGGAGATATACTCTCTATAGCACAAAGCCTGGGCTAAAATATAGAGACCATGTGTTGCCCATGCAGCATGATCCCTCTCTCGGCCTGCCTAGTTCACTCCAGAGGAATGGTAACACCATTACATCTGGGACAAGACAAGCTGCAGAAGCTGCCGGATCAGCAAAGCAATGCTCTAACTGTCCCCCTGTCGGAGCTTCAATCCTAGACCAGCTGCCAACCAAGGCTTAGGGCCTGGTCTGCCCTGCCATGACATTTTGTCTTTAGATTGCATTTCCTCGCACCAGGATAGTACTCTCCCAATTGCGCTCTTCCACCCGAAGCCGTTGGCACAATGTGGGGTGTCGGGTTTGGTAAGTGCCGCCCAACATTCGGCTCTGACAGAAAGCAGGTATTACTGTCTACTATCATACGGTAGCTCAGTCATATCTGACTAAGACTGTAAACAGACACAGTATAATAATTTAAAAGTACTTGATAAACGAAGATGATTATCAAAATTATACTGTCTTCCTTTACTTTCCAAGAACTTTGGCATCCATTTTATGAAGCTGGATCGATCCAAGAGCCACACTATTAAGAAAAAAATTCAGTTGCTTCCACTGAAGATCAAATCCACGATTTGTGTGTTGATAGGCAAGTGCGGGTATAGCTATGTTATCAAAGCCTCTCACAGCATATATTGAATATAGCATTTAGGCGCATATTTTTCCATGACCAAACTTCACACAAATAGTGATATAGTTCGCATTTTGCTGGTTTGCATGTGCTATGATTTTGAAGCAAGTGCAGCTAACAGACTTGTCCACTGGCATTGTTTTCTTTGAACACAGTAGCTCGTAGTTTTTGTGGCATACATCATCATATTGTGCCTGCTAAGTAGCACAGGTGATTATTCTCCTCCACAAACATATATACATATATACATATATAAGACCTCTGTGTTCTTGATAAGTTCAACCACTAATTTTCTTCTATGTTTAGATATTATCTCTTGTGTTTCAATTTTGTTTTATTTATCAGCAGATGGTGATCTTAATCTACATCCGCACTTCTAAAAATATTTACATCACATCTTGTAGAGAAATATGTTTGATTTGGTTCTCCGTGTTGTGGTCTGATGATGCCCTCTTTGTTTTATGTATTTTATTTGTAACACATTTCCACCTATGACATATTGATTCACTGCACAGAAATTGATGAATAATTCTCAATTTTTTATCATTACGCAAAGTACATGTTTGCCCTTGATCTGTTCAAAACTTATGTTATCCAATCATATCTTAGCATTTAGGACACCCATCAAAATTTTGACATTACCATTCCTTTGTTTACCTATAGTACTTTGAAGTTTCATGTAAAATTCCCCCTTAACTGACTCATCCTTATCATTTATTGCCACACAAACTGATTACATTCATTTTTAATTTCTTGTTTGTGGTTCTAAATGTTGCTGTTATTATTTAGAACTCACCGTTTCCCTCTCTATTAATGTTTTCTCAGACTCCTTAGATAGCATCAGGACCACCTCTTCACTGTGAGGAGGCATTTTTCTCTGCATTGCCTGAGAACTGCACCGTTTCACCTGTGTTTAGAAACTTTTTGCCTGCTCCTTTCCATCTTGTTTCAAATATTCACAAAATGCTACATAATATTTAATTTCCCTTACTACTTAGAAAGAGGGACCCGTATTGAATTGCTCTTACTTGGATTTTGCAGCTAATGTTTTTTATGGGATGAGGTAGCCAGTTTTCAGCCCACCCTCCTTAGTTATCTCTTGCAACATGCATATTAGGTTACTGTGATACTGTACTTTACTTTCTTTATGGGCCCTGGTAACACATGGGTGAATTTGACACACTCCCTTCAAAAGAGAAATGAATAAAAATAAGATGATATCATATTTTTTTCTTGCCATACTCAGTCAAGGCTCCACCTGAACACATTTTAATGTATGTCATTCAGCTAGTTTTCTCCATCTCTTAAATGGCTTCTAAGTTTTTCTTGTATGTATTTGTATTTAGGGTTCCATAAACTGTAACTGAATAAACCAGATGCTGCTGTATATTTGCTATTCAGTTCCTAGCAATCAGTCTCATTTTCTGTTTTGTCTGAATGTAACATGTTTTCTCTCCAGGCGAGTGAACCCATTTGATCAGTCCTCAGCCACTGTGTTGAACCCAGCTTTTGATACCGCTGCATTTTCTGAGACATTCACTGCCAGGTTTTTAGGGTCTATGGAGGTTAAGGGTGACAGAGGTAAGTAAATAGAAAATAAAATTTTTTAGCAGAAGCTAAAAGATTGTGTATTTTCAGAGCTCTCATTTTTGTTATGCTGTGATAAACTACATAACAAATGAAAGTTATAGACAATTGATAAACATGTAATAACATATTTGGAGGCCACATATGTTCCAAATTAGAGTTCTTTCTTTCATCTGGTTGCCATAAGGGCTTTTAAAAAAATGTAATTTATTAATATCTACCAAGGATGTAATTTATTAATATCTACCAAGGACAGGTGCAATAACTGTAAGATGTTCTACAAATGACCAGGGAATGACAGAAACTTTCAGTAAACACAAGGGCAGGTCAGCATGGTCACATGGGTAAGAACATGTGTTCTTAAACATCCGTTGTGCTAATGCCGAGGTAAGCGGTTCAACCCCTACACCAGACAGCTGGACTAAAATGTTGACCTGTCGTCCTTGATTTGGGGATGTAAATTACAAGTACTTCTGAAGTCAGTGTGGATTCACCTAATGGCAAGGGACTCTATTTATAGGGAAAGCTAATCCACACACAAAATTTAGTATAAAAAGCGAGCGAGCGAAAAAAAAAAAAAGGAAACACCAGTTTGGGTTGTAAAGAATCATTTCTCATTTCACAGTTACTTCTATAAATGCTCGTCTCCTCACATTGATAGCACAAGGAGAATAAAATCAGAGTGCGTAAACTATATAGCACTGACAAGGATCCAGATGTGTGCATACTAGAATTACACACACCATAAATATTCTTTTATGAGTAAGTTTTCTCATTTGAAGTTTAGCAGCAGCCTATTTGCTCATCACCATTTCCAACTTCCAAGGAATTTTGAACATGTGCATCATGCACACAGGTCTTGCTAGTGTTTTTTTTTTAACTTATCTGAGAAGCCAGACTCCTCATCTACTACCTCCACACCAGAGAGGAGTATGCTACTCTTACTTATTTTGTAAAAATCCATACTATCCACATATTAAATCACACCTGGCCTACTTATGTTTTCTATGTAACACGAAGTAAGGAGACTTCAGTTTACTGTGGTAGCTAGCAACTGTTTTTTATTTTTGTGCTCGGCCGCTCTGAACTCAAGCGTAGTCAATAAGGCTACTTCTAGTATCACTGGACTGAATTTTGCGTGTGGATTAGCTTTCCTTATTACCAGTGTCCCATGCCATTAGGCGAACCCACACCGACTTCAGAGGTACTAGTAATTTACGCCTCCAAGTCAAGGATGAGAAGTCAACATTTTAGTCCAACTAACTGGTGTAGGGGTTTAACCCGCTACCTCAACATCAGCACACTGTATGTTTAAGAACGAGCGCTTTTATCCATTCACCCACATTGACCTCCGCTGGCATTATTAATAAAAGAGGTACAAGTTTATAGAGTCATTATAGCATACATATCATACATAGCATTATAGCATAACAGCATTATAGCATACATAACAGTATAGCATGCATAGCATTATAGCATAACAGCATTATAGCATACATATCATTATAGCACACAAAGCATTATAGCATACCTATCATACATAACATTATAGCATAACAGCATTATATCGTACATAACATTATAGCATACATATCATTATAGCATAACAGCATTATAGCATACATAGCATTCGACTTCCGGTCGCGAACCTGGAGGGCAGGCATTGAAACTGTTAAGGCCTCTGGAGTGTTTATGCTCATGGTTACTGTTTGCATTCGCATTTTCCTCATGCTGGACTGGAAGTGTATGGTTCCGTCGCCCTGCTACTGAGTTGAGTGCGTGGTGCGACAGATTGAGCTGTGAATTTCATGTGAAATGCTTTTACATCTGCCTGAGGTTGTTTGGAGCGTGAACTGCATGTTCGGAGCAATGACAGCTGGCTGTGTCGCAGAATTGACCGGCTTTTGCCTTATGCAGAAATGTGTGGCTGCTGGTCTTCTAGCGACTGCCGCTTCCATCCACGATGAACTGTATTTTCGTGGAGGACTGTTGTGTTGGCATTCTGGCAACGGCATTATGTACAGTGAAATGGTTTTACATCTGTCCTAGGTTGTTTGTGGCGTGAACTGCATGGTTGGAAAAAATGGCGTAGCTGGCTAGAAAACATATAGAAACGGAAAAAACAACATCCAAAAATATCTAGAATATGTAGGTGAACATCTAGAGAAACATCCAGATGGGAAAATGACTGCCGCTTCCATCAAAGATGAACTGTATTTTTTGTGCAGGACTTTTGTGTTGGCATTATGGCGAAGGCATTATATACAGTAAAATGCTTTTACTATCTGACAGCATTATTTACAGTGAAATGCTTTTACTATCTGTCCACTGTTGTTTGTGGCGTGAACTGAGAACTGCATATTCGGAAAAATGGCATAGGTGGCTCAGAGTTGCCACTTTTCTTTGACAGAAAACATTTAGAAATGGAAAAAACAACATCTAGAAATATCTAGACTGTGTAGGTGAACATCTTGAAAAACATCCAGATGTGAAAATGACTGCCGCTTCCATCAAAGATGAACAGTATGTTTTGTGGAGGACTGTTGTTTTGACATTCTGACGGCTGCATTATGCACAGGGAACGCTTTTACTATCTGTCTGCGGTTGTTTGTGGCGTGAACTGCATGTTTGGGGAAAATGGTGTAGTTGGCTTTGTCGCAAAACGGACTGGTTTTGCCTTGTGCAGTAATGTGTGGCTGCTGGTTTTCTAGGGACTGCCGCTTCCATCGAAGATGAACTGTATTTTTAGTGGAGGAATTTTGTGTTGACATTCTGGCGGCAGCATTATGCACAGTGAACCTGTGTGCACTAATGGTTGTCGAGACTCCTGTCTTTTCCACTTTTCACATGGGGCAGTGAGGAGCATTTTATGTGATATTCACTGGCACAGGAACGGGGCATAATGGGGACGACCTGTTGCTGTGAAGTTGGACCCGCGACTAACTAACTATACATAGCATTATAGCATACATAGCGGTTTGACTTGGTTTAACCATCTAAACAATCTGATTTATCTGGCCAGCTACTTTATGACAAGGCTGACATGGTGAAGACTCTGGTACCGAGTGGAGAGTGCAGCAAAACAGACACAGGATCCACACTGGAGAGGCTGATGATTCAGCAATGGGTATGGGTGACACTCAGTGTGAAAGGGAAAATGCAGGCGGATGTTTAATCAGGCTGTCACTGGTACCATCAACATGGAACTCTTTGTTGGCTACTGGGAAGGGGAATGAGCATATTTTGGAATGTCCCTGATGTTGATCTTGAACTCATACTCCACACTCCTCATCAGTGTTACACAGTGTGTGCTTGCACTGTGTCAAGATTCTCCTTGTGTGATCTGTGGGAGGAGCTGGAGCATGAGTGTAGGTATCTGCGTGCTATGAAGATATTCCTTTACAAACCAAAGTACCCTACTTTATAATGCTATGACCTGGCTTGTGTGAAATTCAGTCACTTCTACCACTGAGGATAGTGTCCATGGATTACCTTTGCCTGTAGTGGATATTAGATGTGGTTAATGCAATCACCTGCCAACACAGTGCACCTTGATTCAGTCTCTAGTTGTAGCAGGGTTTCATTTATTTTTCAATAAGTACAGCTTTGGAATAAATTTTGATATTTGGAGAAATAACGATGACCGGCGCTTATCTGCTCAATCAATCAATCAGGTGCCGTCTCCACAATGAAGGTTGGCTGCAATAGATCTCCAACACTGGCTGCCTCTCGCCCTGATTGTACATTCTGTCAAATTGTTGTTCATCCATCTCTTGATGTTATCTTCCCACTTGTATCGTTGGCTACCTCTTGCTTGCTTGCCTTCAACCTGACCCTCCAGTATGGTTTTTTATAAGAGTTTTATGTCTTTTAATATGGCTGAAATATTTAACTTGCCTCTTTTTTATTTATTTCATAAACTCTGTTTTCATTCCCAATTTTTCTAGAACGTTTGTATTTGATTGTTTTTGTTTCCATGAAATATGACAAATTCTACTGTATATCCACATCTCCAGGTCCTCTATTCAACTTTCTAATTGTTTGTTCCTTGTCCAGGCTTCCGCGCCATATAGTAGTGTTGACTATACATAACATTTAACAATGCTAATTTTTAATGTGTTTTTAATCTCTTGAATGTTACATGAAAGCAATAAGAATTGCAATTGTCTGTGTTTAGCCAGTTAAATTACTAGAAACTACAATCTTTTACCGGGGCCAATAACAAGCAAAGAATAATAATACTGTAGCATACCATGCATCTCATTAGACGTGATCAAGGAGGGTTAGTGTGAGACTGGCTTTCTCTTTCGGTAGAAAAGTTTAGTTGCAAAATCCCTGCAGTCAGAAACAAGTCTACAACAGTAAGGGCTTGGCCTGAGTTGGTTGAGGACTTATGTTTCACTGGCAGATAAAAGGCTGAAAAAGAATATTGGTGGCCACAATACTAACCATGCTACTTTTCATGTGACGTTCATTTACTGAAAATATCATTTGCTGAAGGTGTAATAATGATATGTGAGCTCATTTACTTTACTTTGTAGGATTAAAGAGACGGCATCCCTGTCAGTCTCATATTTTACATCACATGAAAGCAATAAGAATTGAAATTATTTTTAACCAGTAAAATTACTAGAAATTGTGCAGTGTAGTGGTTAGTGTGATTGCTTATCAAGGCTGTGGTTTGGTTTCAATCCCCAGCAGTAGCAGGATTATTTTGTTTTTGGACCAATATGGCTCTGAAGTTGAGCCAGCCTCATAAAAATTGGTACCAGGCAAATTTTGAATTTTCTAGTAAGAAAAGATGATGAGGATGGGAAATGGCCATCCCACCCCGTATGTCATGGCCACAATTTGTGAAGGCCTAACATTTCACACCCCAGTGTCAGTATCTGTTATGGAACTAACATTATCTTTATATAGGGTGCATTTTTAATGACTGTGCAGTGTTTGAAAATATTGCCGGTCCAAGTTTTGTATTCACCCTCTGTAAAGTTCATGCAACAAAATAGGTAAATACAACACCTGGACCGGCAATATTTTCAAACACTGCACAGTCATTAAAAATACACCCTGTAGCATCATAAAGGAAAAATTGCAGTCACTATCACAGCAAGGACATTTGTCTGGGGCATAATGTTGAGCAGATGGCAACAAGAAGCTAGTGAAGAGACATGACTGACTTTGCTGATTGACTTAGCAGTTGAAGAATACAGTTATGATAATAGGCTTTGAGTTTAATTGCTAGGTGATTAGTGTGAAACTGGGTCACATCATCACTTTAATACACCAAGTTGTAAAATACTTGCAAGTATGTGACTTCTGCTCTTTGTTCAGGAAGGAACAAGGGAACAGGTAACCACACCTCATAATGTGGTGACTTGATGTATGCGAAAATGCACAAAAATAGTTATTACACCATATGTGTTTCCGGTATCCTTATCATTGCTGTGGAGTTTGTGCAAGGTACTGAGATTCTCAATGTGCGATCCATATGAGGAGACTAGAGCAATTATGATATGTGTGCGCAATGAAACTTATTCTTAACTAAATAAATTTATGAAGCATAAACCAAAACTCTCACCAGATATCTTTTCTTCACCTAATGCTGAATGGCAAAACTTATAGAGAAGAAAAATAACATTAATGAAGCCTTGAATATGGCAATGAATTGAGGTGAGGGAACTGGTGTTAAAGCAAGAGTTTTGTATGTGAGCTATGATGATAGCAACATACTGAAATGAACATACTGCATGATGATGAATAATTTGTCCTGGCCTTTGATGTCTCTAGATCAGAGATTCAGAAACCACAGCCCGCGGGCCACTTGTGGCCGCCAGCTGTGAGAAAGTGGCACGCGAGGCCTCGTTGTTTAATATAATATGTTTTAATAATTTTTTTTTTTAATGCAGTCGGAGCGGCCCGCCAGCGTGCGATAATTGTCTCTGCTCATGGTTGTTATGCTTATATATTATTGAATGCGCGTGTTCAGTTCACAACGAAACGTTATGAAGTTCTTATATCCTAGCCTTGTCTACCAATAAGAGTGCGCAAGGCGCCATAATGTCGTCTGTTACAACTGTTTACAGAGTCGATAGTATTGTGTTGAAATTATATTTTTTCAAAAAAAAATTTACCGTTAAAGCATATAAATATGAGTGAAAAATCTAAAATCAAACAATGGTAAAAAGCGAAAATATGAAGATGTTCTTTGTCGTGAATTCATGAAGAGTGGACAGAGAAATTTATGTTTATGCCTAGCCGTAGTGGTAAACCAGTTTGCTTAATCTGCGGATTTTGTGTTTCTGTTATTTAAAAAAAAATTAATCTGGAAATACACTTCACAATTACACATTCAGACATAAATGCTCAATATCCGATCAATTCGGAGTTAAGAAACGATTTCATAGAGTACGTTCTCTGACCAGGCAGCAGTCATTTTTCACCAAGGCTAACGAACAGACCAAGAGTGATGTTGTTGCGTCATACGACGTCTCTCTTCTGTTGGCTCGCAAAAAGAAGCCGCTCATCGATGCAGAAGAAATAATCAAGCCTTCCCTTAAAATTGCTGCTAGAATGCTTGGCGATAAAAAGTGTGAAACTAAATTTGATCAGATTCCTTTGTCTTATAATACAATGACCAGGCGAGTTGGAGAATTAGCCAACAATGTTCATCTTCAAGGAGCACACATATGAAAAATTTTAAATTTTTCTTTCATTGGCAGTGGATGAATCCACTGACATTTCTGACCACAGCTCAAGTCGCAGTTTTTGTTCGAGCAAAAAACGATAATTTTGAAGTCATTAAAGAACTTCTAGGATTTGAATCAGTGCATGCAAATACCAAAGGGACTGATCTGTTTGAAACTCTGAAGTTGTGTGTAGAGAAAAACAACATAGAATAGACCAAATTGGACAGTGTATACACCGATGGTGCTCCAGATTTGATGGGTAAAAAGTCTGGATATCTAGCATTATTGGAACGGTTTCTTGGCAGCACTATATTAAAATATCATTGTATCATTTACAAGAAGCTCTGTGTGGAATGACTTTAAATCTGAAACATGCCATGGATGTTGTTCTGAGATGTGTGAACAAAATTCGAAGTAAGGCGCTAACAGGCGTTAGTCACAAATTTGTGCGATGACATTTCTTCATTTAAAATGAGACTACGACTGTTTATCGGACAGCTGACTGAAGGGACTTTAGAGGTGTTTCCAACTTGTGGTGTTAAAGAAATATGACTTGTTACAGTACATAGTAAAAGTTTAAAGTCTTCTGGATATCTTTCAGTCGAGATGTCAAGAGTTCACAATAGAGGCGGATAATGTTGCCCTCTTCATAAATCCGTTCATTTTTCCTATTGCCAAGCTCTGTCAATTACAGCAAAACCTTCAGCACAAAGTAATTGATTTGAAATGCAATTCTGCACTGAGATGTAAATTTCTGGAGCTGCCTTCTTTGCCTACAGCTGATCATATGATTTGATTCTGACGACTATTGCCTGTTGAACAATTTGAACACTTGCCTTCATTCGCCCAGACATACATTTGTCATTTTGGTTCGACTTACAGATGTGAGCAGTCATTTTCCCCAATGACCTTATAAAAAAAAGCAAGCAATGTTCCAGACTCACCGACAGTAACCTAACTGCACTTATGACTTTGGGCATGACAGATTTGTGCCCAGACATTGACAAACTGGCATCTGAACTTAAGTAACTGGCTATGAAGAACAGTTACAATTGTAAATTAATAACATTAATAGCAATTTTCGAAACTGATTAAAAATTTATTGTTAAATGAAATTTTGATTGTAAACCAAAAAAATGACCGCAGTGTAGTACTGACACTGACTGCCTTTAAAGTTTTAAAATTTTGTTGACTAAAGAGAAAGGTAAGAATTATATTGCATGACTTTTATAATTGTATAATGTTGTGGCCCGCTTAACTACCGAAAATAGTAGATATGGCCCTCTGCTTGAAAAGCTTGGGAACCACTGCTCTAGACAGATATTATGAAAAGACTTACATTATCTCTTGATTCATAATATAATTAATTAAAGTTTGAATGAAATAATATGTGTCACATCCATTACTTACCTAAGTTTGTGTTTGTAGTGTTTGTCTGAGAACGAACAAACGAAAGTCTTTTATTTTCAAAGGGTTAAGAATTGGGCACGCAGGCCCGTTTGAGAGAGAGTGAAAGGTTGAAAGAGCAATGAATGAGTTGGTACAGCAATTTTCTAATAATCATTAGTATTCCTGCAGCTAAATTGAAATTTTTTTTTCAAATACAGGAGAGCAGCTAGTTCATGCAACGATTCGCCAGATAATGGCTGCCAGAGCCATTCATAACATCTTTAAGATGACAGAGTCTTTAATGATAGTCTCAAGTGAAGGAATGAGGTAAGTAGCTTTTTTCATTGTTAACACATATAATCATGTATTCCTTGTTGAATTAGTCTGGGATTATCATTTATTCTCCTTATTCTTTTTGTCCTCCTCCTCTTCTTCTTCTTACCTTCTAATGGCCCTCAACCAGTTCACATCAATCCCTTTGTAAACTTGTTCATGATTGGGTGAATTTTGCAGCTAGTTTTCTACAGGGTGAGGTAGCCAGTTCAAGGCCATCCCTCCTTAGTCACCTCTTATGACATGCGTGTTAGGATGCAGTGTTACTGTTCTTTGCTTCTCTTGTAAACCCCAGTAACACACGGCCGAGTGAATGTCTACATGGTGCAGTTACTTTGTTTTCTTAGAGCAGTCCATGCAATATGAAGTAAGCAATGAACATTGTCAGTTGCTTGATGTAAAATGATTGGAAAATTGAACTGATCATACTCGATTTTTTTTAAACAAAGATTTGCTAAGGATATAATCAGCTAAAGCATTTTAAGTCAATCAATAACTCACTCCATTGGCTCTCTGGAACAACTGTAGAAAACCTTCAATTTAATAAGGCTGGCTTTGGACGGTTAAGAGTAGACAATTCAGCATTACTGGGATAAACATAATGAATTTTACGTTAATTGTATTATTTTCAAAATTTAGCAGATATTTTATCACCACTCAGCCGAGGTAAATGGATACTGCATGCCAATTCTATACCAGTTCATCTATTCCCTTAGAATTAGTTTTTGTTTTGCAACATATTTTGTGTATCCTTATATTGACATGTTTATCTGTTAAAACTTTCTTCTTCTGCTTTTTTGTGATCACCTCTTTGATGATTACACTGTCAAGTGAGTTCTCATTATGAACTGGACCATGTTTTGGATTTCCTCTCTAGCTCCACACAGCCAGAAGTTTAGTGCTGATCCAATGGATCAGGAAAGCTCTGTAGAACATGCTCAGTGGCTTGTTTGCCTAGCTCACATGTGCATAGTGATGAAGCAGACAGATGATTCCATGTCTGTGTTTATTCAGTCTGTCATGCCTTGTCCTGAGATGACAAATAGTCATCCGTCCCAGTTGGTTGAGAGTGTGGTAGTAATAGTCGTGATGACTCTGTACCTTTATGATAGCCAACAATGTACTTGTGTGTAATGTAATTATCATATGGAATGTTCATATTTGTTTGGCATGTAATTATCATATGGAATGTTCATATTTTGTACAGGCTCATTGATCCCTCCAATAATGCTGTGCGGGTAGAGTTTGCTTTACAGGATATCTCCTTCTGGTCTGTTCACCCAGACAATAACAGGTACATCGTTGTTTATGATAGCTCTGTGAGTGTTTCACTATAAATGCGTAGTGTGGTGAAGTGGTCAGGCCATTTGTCTCGTGCTTTAAAAGTTTTGAGTTCATCTGCAGACCGCATTGTTAAGACCATGAGGGAAATGTTTCTGGAGACCAGTCGAGGTCATCACTGGAGCTATGGAATTTGTACTATGTGCAATGCTTCTGGCAGGTGGCTTGTCATTCTGCGAAAAGTGACCAAGCCAGCTGAAGCAAAACCCAGTGCAATAAGTTAATCCTCACACATTTAATCTAGAACCTTGTATGTAAAGACTAAGCATGTCTATGCAGTCACAGTTAAACAGTACATCTTTGCCACTGGAATTCAAATTGTAACTGCATGGTTGGATGAGATATATTGTATTCCAAATTTGCTCTAATGTTTGTCCATTTTTGTATGTTTCATGTCAAAGCCTAAAGTCAAGAGCAGGAAAATGTATTTAACATTACTATATTCACTGTTTTAATTGTGAATGCAGCATCATCTTTACATATGTAATAGTAATAATGAGTACAGTATTTTCTGCAGTACTGCTGCAACCATTCACATTTGCTGTCATGTTTGAGGGTAAATGTTAATGACCCTGTGTCCATGCCATTGGGTACTATTAATGAATCAGTTTCAGGCCTAAATTTTATCGAACACTGTCATGCTGTCAGTATCATATGACCATCTTCTTCTTCTTCTCTTTATCCTCAATGGAACATAGGTCCTCAGCCAACTTGTTGGTTGGTTGGATTTTGCAGCGAAGATTTGTTTTTCAGGATCTGATAGTCAGTCCCATTCCAACCCTCTCTAGTCGCTCTTACAGCTAGCATAGTAAATTACAGTGATTCTATTCTTTGCTTCCTTTCTGGGAAGGTAACATGTGAGTGATTCTGCCATCTTACCTCTCAGAAAATTGTCTGGCATCTATTTAATGTGACTGGGTTTACCCTAGGTCACATGGTCTAGAAAATATCTCACTTCGAGGGGTTTTTGAATAAACAAAACTAAGACAAATGGTGATTTTTATTGATGCTCTCTCCATAACTGTCTTGCGGGGGGAAAATAGAGCCAAAAGACTGAACATTTTGTTCCACTTTATTAACAACTTGACCAAAACCTTCGACAAATGCAGGATTTAATGGATATCAACCCATAGCAACATACCGGACAGAAAAGATGAAGATTGAATTGCAGAGCTGTACAATAAAATGATTTTAGCACAAGTTATGAAACAGCTAAAGCTACTTACAGGACAAAATGGAGAAAAGGCTACCCTGGCTGTGTTTATTATATGCTTATCATCAAGTTAAACTCCAGTAGAATTCCAAGTTGTTCCAGATTATTATCAACTGAGCGGAGATGGTCTCAAGTAGTTTTATGTAATCAAGCTCGACTCAATCAGTCAAGTCAAATCTTGAAAAGTTCTAATCATCATAAGACCTGACTGTGAAGTGAAGGTCATATACATCTCCCAAAGATATCCTGAGGGAGGCAAACAGGCTTCAATCTTCAATTTCCTCTACCAGATTGAATTTCATGAGATCTCAAGTGACTGAAACGAAAACCGAAGAAACATCCAAAACTGGAAAAATCGAAAGAACATCCAAGTTGACTGTATCTGTGCTTGTCTGGACAGAGCCTTGACTTAGAACATCAAAATATACTTTCCGGTTCTATGATGATTTAGCCAGCTGGGACTTCCCTCTTCCTATACTTCAGTCTTTTTATTGTCTTTATTAAAATCTTTATTTCCATGGTTAAACCATTATGAGTTATCATTTTCTTTTGTTGGATAGGAAATATTAGATACTTTATAGAGTAGTTCAATATCTTCTAAGGGTCTAGTGTGGACAGCAGAGATTCTCCAAAAGGGGATAACAAGGATGATAATTAATATACGTATAGGAGCGAGATAGCAGCTATCCACCCCTATCTAGCTACAGCACCCCCCCCCCCCACACACACACACACCCACCCATACACACACACACAGAAAGTGAGGGGGGGGGGAGGAGAGAAGAGGAAGATGGAGATGGTCTGGAGAACCCCTCAGATTTCTGAGCTTGAAGAGGAGAGGGGGGTGGGTCTGTAACACAGCCCCCAAAGAAGTGATACTTCACTATTGGGTTTGGAGGAAAGTCTCTACACCACTCTCGTAGATGCAAGATCTTTTCAGGGCTAAGACTTGAACACCAATGCATCATTAGGAGTTAAAACTGAGCCTTCCAGAAGACTGACAGCCAGCAATATACTGTCTTATGAAATATTCGTTTGGTAGTGTTTGACTTGTTCAAATAAACATCAAGAAGATTTTCATGCATTTGCAAAAAAAAGTTATACATTTATCAGTGGTCAGTAGATATCATCATGCCAGATAGGTTAGTTGTGTGTCTTTTACAAGACATTGCAATCAACCCCAACATTCATTGGCTGTTTGTGAGTTTGTGATTTACTAGACAATATTAGTGCCGTAGTTTGCCTTTATTTTATGAACAGCTGACTACTTTATGAACAGCCGACCCCTCACACTATCAAAATCACTGCGTTGATTTTAATCAAGAACTGACATCATTGCACATGGGGCATTGCCATCAGCGCTCAGTCCTCATCTTCAACAGCTAGTGAAGAGTTCTAATACTAATGGTGCCTATGGCAACCTGATTATATGTCTGTCTTGCTTTATCTCTGAGTGACGACTGTCAACCAGGTCCTTTGACCACCCCCTGCCACTGCATTCACTGCAAAGCGGTCTGCTTCTAAATTGCCCACGTCTGATTTTGAACCCTCCACTTGGTATGTCAAGGAATTATGAAACTGTTTTACTATTCTCTAAGCCACAGCGCAGGTAATTGTAGGTAATAATGTTTCGACATCTTACACAATCACAAGTCTCCAGCCATGTCTGTGTTCTTGTCACAGTTATGCCATTTGGTCAAGCCGTCTAGATATTTATTTCTGTAAATATATAATGAATATTTCTGTTAAAATTAAACTTGATCCAATATTTTTATACTTAGGCTGTTTGGTTTCATCACACGCAACCGAGCGTCACCAGGTCATTCATCATCTGGTAACAACTTGGTAGAAAGTGGGAAAAATCAGAATTCAGCGCCCATCTTTGCTTGTCATGTGTTTGAAAGTAACACAACAGCAGAAGATGTAAGTATTATTTTGATGTGTGTACAAATTTGACAGGATTGTAGTGTGGAATTGCAAGTGAGAAATGTGTGTCAATTGATGGAAATAAGAGAATTACAAGAGTGATGTTGTCATATTTGAGAATAATGAAATGAGATCAGAAATGACTATCATTTTTAAGATAAGAGCGGTAAAAATGAAAGTGATTTATTTATTGGAGCAAAATAAGAAGGAAAAGAATCACACGTTGTATTGCTAAGTTACATCAAAAGTTGATGTGATGTATTGTTTCTAGTTTAACCTGCCACCCATCACCTTCTGCTTTAATTCCTCGTTTCTTCTTCTTCTTCTTCTTCTTCTTCTTCTTCTTCTTCTTCTTCTTCTTCTTCTTCTTCTTCTTCTTCTTCTTCTTCTTCTTCTTCTTCTTCTTCTTCTTCTTCTTCTTCTTCTTCTTCTTCTTCTTCTTCTTCTTCTTCTTCTTCTTCTTCTTCTTCTTCTTCTTCTTCTTCTTCTTCTTCTTCTTCTTCTTCTTCTTCTTCTTCTTCTTCTTCTTCTTCTTCTACTTCTTCTTCTCTCTCTCTCTCTCTCTCTCTCTCTCTCTCTCTCTCTCTCTCTCTCTCTCTCTCTCTCTCTCTCTCTCTCTCTCTCTTACACTGTATTCTAGAGTAGATGCTGATAATTACCTTAAATAGCATTACACACTGTATATCCTTATTATAAACCCAGAAGGATATTATTGGTGTACATACATGGACCAGAGAGGAGAGAGACTAGAAGACTGGCTGGATGAGAATAGATTCATCTTGATTAAGAAGCCGTCTGACCCACATACCTTCTACTCGAGATCATGGCACACTACAACTGCACCTGACCTGGTTTTTCTTTCACCAGACCTGGAATGGAACATTAAACGAATTGTTGGGAAACAATTCCCCCACACTTATTCTAATCTTCATCAATGATCTTGTTGCTAATCTACTGTAAGGAATTAAAGCGGCAATGTACGCTGATGATCTGGTTTTGTGGAGCACAAATGAACATGCATCAGTGGCCACCAGATCATTACAAAGAGCTGTGGAAACATTTGTTGCATGGGCGGATAGATGGTGTGTCAGCATACACACTAACAAGTGCAGCACCACTCTATTTACCCTCTCTCCAAAACAAAAGGCAGGGATCATCCAGATAAATGGAATACCCCTTAGAGAAGATAAAGAACCAACATACCTTGGAGTAACATTTGATGGCAGGCTGACATCGAGAAAGAACATCAACAAAGCAGTAGCAAAAGCCAGAAGGAAAATAGCCATCCTGAGAAAACTAAGTGGAACCACATGGGGAGCCAGTGGGAAAATACTTAGCAAAGTTTATCAACAGAGCATACGACCACACCTGGAATACGGATCAACTGCATGGTGTTCAGCATAAAAAACCACACTACAAGAGCTGGACAAAGTGCAAAATCAAGCACTTAGTCACCACTGGAGGGATGAGGTCAACCCCTATAGTAGCAATGGAGAAAATGGGGAGGACACAAGCACTGAGAGAACGCAGAGATACAAAAACACTAATACAAGCAGAAAAGTTCCTCAGCTTGCTAGGCCACCCTATGAAGAACAGATTTGAAAACCTAGCTATGGGGCAGTTGAAAAGAAATAGTTGTATCCACCAGGCCAAACGACTCTGCAGAGAAAAAACTGATCTGCCCACAGTTGGTATCTCCCTGACAAGTATACCAGAGCGAACTCCATGGAAAGATGAACATAGACTATCACTACAAATCCAGACAAAAGTGAGAGGAATATTTGACAAGGAAGAACTGAACAGTGTACAACACAGAACAGCCACTTTCAGCATTCTTGATGACAAATACCCACAGGACCTCTGGATCCGAGTCTACACAGATGGGTCAGCACAAAATGCTGTTAGAAATGGAGGAGCGGGAGTGTACATAGAATACCCAAATAATACTAGGGACACGGCCAGAGTTCCAACAGGAAAGTACTACCATAACTATGATGCTGAAATTGAGGCAATCAAGATAGCAACAAAGAAATTACTAAATACCAGCAATGGTACACAGCCTGTGGTGCTATTGACAGATGCAAAATCAGTATTCGAGGTGCTCCTGTCTGGGAAATTGCCAGTACTAAGGACACTACTTTCTGAACTTAGCAGTCAGCATAATGTCACCATTCAGTGGATACCATCCCACTGTGGAGTACCCGGAAATGACAGAGCTGATCAATTGGCTAAGGAAGGAGCAAAAGAAGAACAGCCTGATTGCATACCACCAAAAGGAAAGAATGATCAAATCAGTCAGAAGGCCACCAAAACCTGCTCAAGACGACTACCACGTTATGGACAGACCAGAACAAGTCATTATTCTGCACCTCAGAACAGGACACAATAGATTATGCAACCACATGTATAAAAAATTCAAGATGGGTGACTAAGCCGTGTGCACATGTGGTTTGGCGTCGCAGACAGTAGAGCACATACTCCAAGACTGCCCAAACTACAACATATCCAGGCAAACCTTCTGGCCTAGAGAGACAACAGTGGAAGATAAACTCTATGGACCACTGAGTGAACTAAACAAGACTGTTAGATTCATACAAGAGACAACATTGCAGTTATAGACATATTTCAAGCGAACGAAAGAAGAAGAGGAAGAATTGGTGTACATGCAAAATACAATCTGGTGTCCATCAGAATAAATTATGATTGTTATGGCTCAAATGGAATAATTAGTTGATTGAATTTTTTTTTATCTCTAGATCTGCGTGGCTATTAGCACTGCCACTAAAGTTGCATATCAAGCATTGATGGTAAGTAATAGACTTCAGCTTCTTTAATACCTTAATACCTAATTTTCATAATAATACTTGATTTTGAAGTGGTATGTAGAACCTAATATACAACTATAAGAAAGCGACAAATAGCATTCTTGAGCCATGTAATGAGTTGGAGAACATCGTGACAACTGGAAAAGTCAGTGGGAAAAGAGGTAAACTGAGAGAAATTATGCTGAATGGACTGGGATGGTAGCATGGAGGAACATCATCAGCAGAGTTGATCCAGAACACCAAAGACCAAGACCTGTGGAGGGACATGAACAAATTAATTGAGATAGGATCACGACCTACCCATTTTTGTACTATTTTTCACTACTGACATTTGTATAACAGTCATGGCTGCTGTCTGAAGAGATTGTAATGGAAGTATATCTGCATCTAAAATGGTGAGATTAAGTATCGTCAGTGTATTATGGTTCTATATCTGTAGGATCACAACCTACCCTAATGGTTGTACTATGTTCCAATATCGAAACGTAAATATGCCAGTCTCAAAGATAATTCAACAAAAGAAATAGCACATGTTTCTGTTTTGTGTTTCTGTAATACATACTATATCTGTTCTGCAGATTTCCTTCACATGGTTTCATAGTGACTCTTGGATACTTTGATAACTGAGGAGAAATAATCTAGCATTCTTGCATACATGCAAGCACATACAAGCATGTGTATGCATATACATAATATATGCATCAAGTACAACACTTGTTTAAAAGAATCTTTTATACGCCTTAAGAAGCATTTGACATATGGTGCTAAACCCATATTTGTATAGACCATTCAACACTCCAGGTGTAATCTCAATATCACGCCAGCTGTCTTCACTTCCCAAGTCATTTACTGGCATCCATTTTAGGTTGTTGACCTGTGAGGCCAGGTCAGTTTTCTCCTCGATACAAATTCACCAGGCCAGCAGGAGAGTGTCTAGCCACTACGATACTGCGGCTTCCCACAACTCTTGTTTAGAACCTACTTTCCAAACTGACACTTTGACCAGAAAAACGAGCCTTCAAAAATGCTAGAAAAGACTTGGCAATGTTTGCTATGTCTTTGTGTAATGTTTGAGCTTCTGGGGTAAAAATGAAATGTTTTCACCTTTCCTTTCAATATGATAGTGACCTCACCTTCATTGTAGTCCCTCATGGCATTTTATTTCATCATCTTCCTCATTGGTGTTGTTAAAGAACTGTCAGAGTCACTCATTCACATTGGTCACACTTAGGTTGGTTTTGAAGCTTCCTAAGTTTATCTTGCCAATAGTGCCTTATTATTTTCATCCTATCATTTGTTTTACTCACCAAATTCAATATATCTTTGTCAGCCGAGGTGAGAAGAAGAGTTCTTAAGAACTGCATTGAGTATTATGGGGGACTGAGTGGTCTTGAGGTATGGTGTCCGCCTCGTGTGCTGGAGGTCCTGGGTTCAAGCTCTGGTCAGGATTGGGATTTTTTAACATGGACTTCTAGTAACAAAATTTCCCCTGGTCTTTGGGTAGTGAGATCGGACATCCGTGTGTATTGTTGCGCATGTAAAAAATCCCTTGGCAATTGGAAATGGAAAAAGAGTAGCCTAACGGCGCTGCCTGGACAAAATTTTGAGTTTAAAATCTACCCAAAGTATTTCAGGATCCTTGCCAGTGGTATGGAGTTCGTGCACTGAGCTGAGATTCTTCAGACTCAGGCTTGAGTTATGAGTACAACGAAGCACTTATGGGTTACACCTGTGTGCCGTGATGTTGATCTGTCAATTAAACTAAACTGTATTGAGCCAGCCCTGATGTACAGAAGTTAATCATGGGCAGTCAGCAAACTATTGATGAATTACTGCAGAAGCTGCAGAGATTTTGTTTTTTTTAGAAGAATGATAACACCATAGACAGATAACAAGCGTAATGAGGATATCTTGAAAGAAGTTAACTCACAAAGAGAACTGGTTACTCGCATCGAAAACGACAATCCACATTCTTTGGGCTTATATCATGAGAAAGGAAGGGCTGGATTGGGTCGTGACAATGGAAAATTTAGAGGAGAAAAGAGGCAGGGAGGATCGAGAGAGAAATTGCTGGGCAGTTTCACATCATGGCATGGAGATAATCCGTAAAAGAAGTGATTGGCAGCACACTAGACTGAAAATGGTGGACAGGCATGATAACCAATATCACGTGGCATGGACTATAAGAAGACCACATCATACATTATCAGTGATGATAATTTCTGTTTCACGGTTATTTCAGTTTGCCCACTCATATTTTAAATAAATCATACTTTGCTTTCAGAAACATGAATCAGAGTCAGACAGTATGTTTTTGATTAAATGCCTTCAAATATTATTTAGCACTAATAACTGTATCTGGCATATGAGTTCTTGCATTTTTTATCTGCAATGATGAGATATAGACTGGAATGAAATGATCTGAAAGATGAAGCATGTAGTTTGAGATTCAGCTTATATTTCTTCATCTGACTGCATGAGGGATTGCATTTTGTTTCCTTAATCAGCATTCCCCTCATATTCTGAACTTAAAACTCTAACTGGTTTTATTTGTTAGTTCCGCGAATGAACTCAGTGTGTTGCATTTGTTTACTTATTGGGAGTAGCAGACTCCAAACATGTGTTAACTGTAATAAAATTGACATTAAATTCCCATTGGGCATAGTATGTTTCATACAAATACAACAATTTAAAGACTTGTTAATATTTAATCTTTAATTGTATTATCGCTGTGAATTTAAATTTGAAGAATATTAAGCCAAAGATGGAGGACACTGAAATAGTGTATTATTGCATCTATGCAACCACCAACTACAATTGTATAAAAAGAAATTTTCTCTTTTTTTTTTTCACTTTTGTTTACTGGTTGCACTTATTTTATCTTCACTCGTCTATGTTTCTTTGTTTATTTATATGTACACATTGGTTCTCTCTCTCTCTCTCTCTCTCTCTCTCTCTCTCTCTCTCTCTCTGTGTGTGTTGTTGTCTAAGATTATCTTCATAAGTGATGTGTGAATGAAATAACGTATGAGAGGAAAGAGAGAAAAGGGCAGAATGTCAGACGGGTCTGCATGCCCAATTCTTAATCCTTTGAAAATAGTTTGTTCATTCTCTCTCTCTCTCTCTCTCTCTCTCTCTCTCTCTCTCTCTCTCTCTCTCTCTCTCTCTCTCTCTCTCTCTCTCTCTCTCTCTCTCTCTCTCTCTCTCTCTCTCTCTCTCTCTCTCTCTCTCTCTCTCTCTCTCTCTCTCTCTCTCTCTCTCTCTCATATATACATACACTACCATCATCATGTGTCATGAAAGCAGTGCAGACAATCATGTTCCTCCATAAACATCTGGCATGTTCCAGATAAGTCTCACCGCTGATCATCTTCTGTGCCACTTTACCAATACATCCAGCATTTTCTAGCTCTGTTGACCTCAGTCTCCAATACCTTTTATCTTTCCAATTGTCACAACTATTTCCAGACCGTCTGATATTATGACCACAAATGATGATTGTCTTGAACTGATGTGGGTTATATGTAATATAGCATTATCAACAAGTGCCTTGCTGACTGGCACTGATAATCATTCTGTACATCTTGTGATGTACCAATTTGTGTGTTGACATCTTTCCCTGCCATGATACTGACATTCATTTCATTGCTGTATAATGATTCATAGTTTTGCAATATGGTTTGTTACTGATCACCTTGCATGATATCTTGCTTGTTCTATTATCCTTGCATCAATAGCCTAAATTAAACGGTCAAATAATACCCTGGCTTCCATATTTCTCCCCCCCCCCCCCAGTGACTGCTGGGAGTGATATCCCTTGTTGGAGAGTGTTATATTTAGGTAGTTTATGGTATGTCCAATTCCTTGGGATTGCTTCCACTTTTTGCTTAGAAGCTGATCTAGCAAATAATGATGTATAAATTAGTTTACGCACAATTTGTTTGCTGCATCTTGATTTACACACTTTACACATATGGATTTTATTTACTGTACCTCATTCAATTGTGCACACTTATGGAAGTGATTTAATGTTAAAAGTTAAGGACCCCGTTTTATGCCTTGGGGCTGATAGGGTATATGGTGCAAGCCCATACTTTTATAAACCAATCAGAACTTGATAGATGATGTGGTCACTATCACACCGCTCGCTTTTACTTTCTAGAGCTTTTCCTGGTATCCATTTTAGGCTATCAGTTTTTATAAAATTCCCATATCAATTGAGATTCATCACCACATCATTGAGTGGGTTGCATTGCATTGTGTCTTTGAAAGGTACATCCGACTTCAACAAATATTTCTTTCAGATTTGCTTTCCCTGGTATTTGACTGTTCCCAGGCTACCTTCAAGACAGCATGCTTATGTATCACTTCATCAGGTCCCTATCCCTTGACCTGTCGACATGAGAGACTTTACCAGTTGCTGCGCTGCTATCAGCATAGCTTTTGGAATCATTAGAACTCACAAGCCTGTATACCATCCTGTCTGTCTGTCTGCCTGCCTGTCTGTCTGTCTGTCTGTCTGTCTCCTGTAGCAGTTTCCTGCTATGGGTCTGTTATATGATAGGGCCATCATATTGTTTAGACTTGAATGCATGGAGAAATAGATGGCCAATCTTTCCCTCACTTCGCAGGTGACAAGCCCAGGTATCGAGCCCTCATTCGACCATGCTCATGGCATTATCAGCGCAGTTCTCTGTCAACTTCACTAGCATGCCGGCCACACTGACCTGCACTAGATGCACAGATAGGTGTGGCATGCACCCATTCAAAAGAGGAGTGAAGAAAAAGAAGATAAGGGGAAAAGAAAAGGAGCTGGATGCTATCTCATTATCCCGTAATTTAGTATATGTAAAGACTTAACACTACACTCACTCCTACACAAGCATCTGCCATGAGATTATTTTCAACTTGCCAGAATGGCCCTAAATCTATCAGTAACATTTCAGATCATGTCCATTAATATGGTCACAGGATAAAATAGTTTATGCAATCTTGACTCAGGCAAGCAAGCTAAAAATGGATCAAAAGAAACGATGCAGAGACACTTTCAGGTGTGCTCTTTTTTATTTCCGACTGCCAAGGGAGTTTTAATGTGCACATGGGAGTTTTGTGCCTTTATCCGTGAAGTCTAGACATCTGATCTACTTACTTCTCCATAATCAATGGACGAGGGGGGAGCATATCATCCTTCTTATTGTGTAAAAGAAGAATGATGGTATACTCATCCCTGATCCTCAACTAGTGGATCGGATTTCTAGCCTTATCAGACTAGGGCAAAAACAGTGCTGTACGTTATCAAACTCAAGTTAACTCTGTACGTAATTAAAGTCAAGTTAACCCTGTATGTAATCAAAGTCAAGTTAACTCTGTACGTAATCAAAGTCAAGTTAACCCTGTACGTAATCAAAGTCAAGTTAACTGCATTTTATCGACAATCAACACTCCTTTTCTGTAATTGTAATAGATATTTCTAAACTCAGACTGGTCTAACCAGCCGGCTGATTACTATTGGACTGGCAGTCTGGTTAACTTAGCAATCAGTGGCAAACAAAACTTGACAAAATAGATTATAGGACAGGAATGAGACCAAGATGGTGATACAGTACAGAAGTATGGACTTATATATCAGCATCTATAAAACTAGATTACAAATAAAATCTTCTTCCTCGCAACTTCTAGACAGACAATCGATTAGATTAGATTTCTAGTTTTAGCTTAAAGTAAAAGTTTTGAGTACATGCATCTTTCCTGTTGCAACATTATCATCCAGTTCCTTGCCAACTGGTGTGGGTGATCATGCCTCTCCACAAATTACGATCTCCGGCGATATGGATCAATTCGTGTTTTGACTCTCATCTGTGCCATGACACAAGACTGTCAAGAATCTTCTCCCGCTCTTTCTCTATCTCTCTTTCCACAAATATTTCCGGGTTGACATGACATGTTCCAGTTTTTGTTTTCTCATAAAGTGGCTAAATAACGATGAATGCCTCTTTCTGATGTTTATGATAAGTTGTCTTTGCGACTTAGCTTCCCTCAAAATGTCCAGATTGTTCATTTTGGATGTCCAATTAATTTTCAGCATTCTTCTATAAAACCACATCTCTAAGGCTTCCTGAGATTTTTTTCATCTGTTTACTAATTGTCGAGGATTGGCAACCATATGTTACAATTTTTTCAATGTAACATGCAAGAACTCATCTTTCTAACTTTCAAGGACAAAGACTTATTGCAAAAGACATTGCAATATACAGATGAAAATCATAGATCATTTTGCAATCACTAAAGAAGAAAATAGAAGTTTGTGGGTTTAAATATTACAGAAAAATATAACAGAGCGGCTTATAGGGGAATGTTGGCTGGTGTGCAATGAGAAAATTATAATATTCAACATTGCACGGCTGAGCACTCTGCTGGGGGGGGGGGGGGGGGGGTAGCTAGGGGGATTGTCATGCGGTGACGACGGGGTAGTGAACGGTTAGTTACGACAATTCCATCAGAGACGGAGGTCACAAGAAGTGTTGGATGCCAGCTGGAATGTGAGATGACCTCTGTTGTAATTTCATTATGAACGATTGTACTGAGGATTTGTCAGTCCTACATTGTAGTTGTTATGAGAACTGAACTCTCCAATAAACTAACAAGTCAAAAGGCCGATGGAGTTGGATTGTCGTCTGGTGTTATGTTTGGCCTGAATGTCATTACCTTCTACACTGTTAAAAAAGATTAACAAAACTGACATTCTATTAGATCTTAACATCAAAGAAAACTGCCTCATAAACAGAATATGTCTCGGAAACTGAAATACTGTCGTCATATAAATGTCACAGTGGCTTGGAAAGAGTAGTAATGGAAAGCGTGATACAGGGAAGAAGAGGCGAGGGTTGACCAGCACAAAAATGGGGACATGCGGGTGGGTGAGGCAGGAGAAGTATCGAGGGTTGACCAACACAAATATGGACACATGTGGGTGGATGAGGCAGGAGAAGTGTCAAGGGTTGACCAGCACAAATATGGACACATGCGGGCGGATGAGGCAGGAGAAGTGGCAAGTGTTGACCAGCACAAATGTGGACACATGCGGGTGGGTGAGGCAGGAGAAGTGGCAAGTATTGACCAGCACAAATGTGGACACATGCGGGTGGATGAGGCAGGAGAAGTGGCAAGTATTGACCAGCACAAATGTGGACACATGCGGGTGGATGAGGCAGAAGTGGCAAGTGTTGACCAGCACAAATGTGGTCACATGTGGTGCAAGAGGCAGGAGAAGTGGTAAGTGTTGACCAACACAAATATGGACACATGCGGGTGGGTGAGGCAGGAGAAGTGGCAAGAGATCGAGAAGCTTTTTGGTAGGCTATGATTAGAGTGATATTCTGCAAAGAATCTGTTACATGATTATGAGTCTTGAGTAGGCAGGAAAATAGATAGGTAGTTAATTAGACAGGAAGTAGGTAGGCAAGAAGGTAGATAGATAGGTATGCTTCCATTGTGGTAGGTTGTGATCCTGTGGACAAACATCTACAGCGTGAATTGATCTGATCAGTCACATTCGCTACCGCCATGGGTTGTAGTTATTATGCCTTTTTTGTAGCATAAGTAACAAACTATTGTCTGTCAAGGCGGCCATGTGGCAATGAATTGTACCTGCATACCCTGATAATGTATTGGTAAAAATATTATTATTTACTTAATAATAAAAGTGACATATTTTGTATTTCTTCCTGTTGTGTTATATAACATGAGTGTCATTAGCATTCTTTTTTCTGTGCCAGAAATCAGCACATTCCTGCTGTATGAAGACAGTCTGATAGTTTAGTAATGCAGACAGCATGACTGTGCAGTCTGCTGCAAATTGCTCAGATTAGAACTATTGACAAAATATGAAATCATGAGCACACGTGTCTTGCTCTGTGATATCATGTTTTTAGATATTAACATAGGATTGTGTATATAGATGACAGTTATAGGTATGATTGTTATATAACATGACATAATACATATGGTTCATGGATATACCATTATAATTTGAAGAAATAATTATCATGTGAAACGCTGGTTTGTTTTATGTCTATACCACACAAAAATCTAGTGATGGATAGCTTTGTTTGTCTTCTTCTTCTTTTTTGTTCACCCAATAATGTAATCATTTTCAATGTCTGTAGGAAAAACGGAAGGGAGTAGCACCAACAGCAGCAGCCCCTAAGGCAAAAGCTCAAGTAAATGAGAAAGTAAGTACATGATTTTTTTGAATGGTGTAATTTGTAGTAGCAGAGCTGTGGTTTGTATAGTGGCATTATGAAACTAAATATGCAGGTCCACATGGCCAAGTGGATAAGAACATGTGTTCTTAAACATCCGGTGTACTGATGCTGAGGTAAGCGGTTTACCCCTTACACCGGACTGTTGGACCAAAATGTTGACCTGTCATCCTTGACTTGAGGACGTAAATTACAAGTACCTCTGAAGTCGGAGTGGGTTCGCCTGATGGCAAGGGACACTGTTAATAGGGAAAGCTAACCCACATGCAAAATTCAGTCCAGCACTACTATAAAATAGTGTGTATGGACTACACTTGAGTTCAAAGTGAGCGAGCGCAAAAAAAAAAAAATAAATAAATATGAAGAAGAGTGTGTAGTTTTATGTAAAATGGATAAGGCTGTTTGTGTTAATCATCACATTTCATGAAGACAAAAATATGATAGTCACAGCTGTTTTTACAATTTAATATTTTTTATTGGATAGGTTATGTTTTTATTATTTCTTAGAATGGAGCTATTAAGTTTTCAGTCACAAGACTTAATATTCTAAGGTTTTCAATAATATTAACAGTAACATTAATAATTTTACTGAAATAATGACCTTTGTTATAAAATTTATGAGGTTTGCGGCATAGAAAATTCTGGAGAGCCATTGATATATTTCATAATCATGTGTCAATTTGCATTCACATAAAATGTGGGAGCGTACGTGAAAGACCATCGTGGTTTCAACTAAATTAAGGGAAACTCCCAACTAAACATTTAAGAGTGGCAGACAGATTTGATGTGAAAATCAAGGGGGAACCACCATATGTTTTTCCAAGAATAAGTTTATGAGCCTGTCACAATTTGGAATGGAAGATTGAAATGTTCTGAAATTTCATACATCTTTAGATTGGATTACCCACATGACATAAAATATATTTTTCTTTATGCAGTCAGGTGTCTTCACTTTCATCATTATATCATCTAGCAAGTAGTTGACAGAACATCACTTTCATTACAACTCGCTGAACATACTCTTGATCCTTCACAAGTTCCCCTGCCTCATGTATTTTCATGTCCAGGATGTCTTTAATGTTCTGTGTCCACCAACATGTTGGGGTTATCCCCTCCCTCTTCTTCCAGGAATCATACCTTCCAGTATTGCTCTGAAAATCAAAACCACTGTGACATTTTATATGTCGAGAGTATTTCAGTTTCCAAGACATGACGCTGTTTATGAGCCGGTTTTCTTTGATATTCACAATGTATTACTATTGCCTTTGTGTTACCGGGACCCATAAGGGAAGCAAAGAGTAACAATATGCATGTCGTAAAAGCTAAGTAGGGTTGTCATGAGAGATATAGAGATCTCAAAGCAACAATATAGAGATTTCAAAACAAAAAGATAGAGATCTAAAAACAACAATAGAGAGATCTGAAAACATCAATATAGAGATCTTAAGACAACAATGTAGAGATCTTAAAAGAACAATATAGAGATCTCAAAACAACAACAGAGACCACAGAACAAAAGTTTTTTAATTTAAAAAAAAAACAATTAGATATTTCAAAATAATAATATAGAGATCTCAAAACCATAATGTAAAGATCTCACAACAATATAGAGATCACACAACAACGGTATAGAGATAAAAATACAACAATTAGAGATCTCAAAACATCACTCAGTTCATATCTGAAGCTGGACCTGAAGTAAGTCGTCGTGTGCTTGGACACAAGTAACTTGATACAGCCTTGCCTAATTTACAACAGTGAATGTAAACAAATATGGTATCATCATCATCATCATCGTCATCGTGCCAGCTGGCATATGCATTCATGCATCTCCACAGATCTCTGTCCCTACTGTTCTGAATCCGTTCCACTTATGATATTCTTCCAAACTGCCATTCTCACCCATCCAGCATCAATTTTCTTGGTCTGCCTCTGCCATCACAATATTTTCCAATGACCAAAGAGTGCTGTTTGTTTCCTTCTTATATGTACATATAATGTTCTACTTTCTTCTTCTTTTGTTCACTTGAAATTTATTGTCTGCATCGGTAATGTTGTCTCTTGTATGAACTTCACCGTGTATTTTTAATTCACCCAGGTTCTGCTTTTGTTAAGTACTTTCATCAACCACCTTAATTACAACAAAAACTACAGAAATGCAATGAACCTGAAACAAACTACTACTTTTATTAGAAACATTCACTTGGAAGTCAGTGTGCAAAGAAGAAGTCTAAGGTGTAATGAAGAAGAAAAGGAGGAGGAAAAGCAGCAGAAGAGAAAGAATAAGAACTTCCTCTAATATATATTTTTGTCAGTTCCATTTTTATATTTGTAAATTCTTTGCCTTGTTCCTCTTTAGAATCTTCTTCTTAAGAACATCCAGAACTTGCCTGATGATTTGGAGAATAAGAAGAATTCTGGTGAAGATGACACAGGCGACATACACGATGACAATGACGACAACCTACCCATCAGTCCAGACGGAAAGTTCTTGATTCTGACTACTTTTGATGAGCCTATCTCCCCTTCCCCAGAACCTTCTCCTATATCGCCCCAGAAAGTGGAAGATTCAACTGGAGCTGAAGGTGGCGATAGTGAATCAGAAGCTTAGGTTAATGCCTAATGAATGTCTTTATTACACTGAGTTCAGTTCAGTTCAGTTATCAGTTGGGGTATCTTCATTACACTGAGTATTCATAAGGAAAGTATTACAAAGTGAATTGATTGTCTGGGCATATTGGGTTCTCAAAACAAGGAGAATGCTGTAACTAAGTCTCACTTTCACCACATTATGATCAGAAGCAAAATAAGTTGCCATCTTTCTCATTAGAAAACTAGCACATAGTTCTTTTTTGTTTTGTTTTTTAAATTGTTTGCTATTAGAATATAGTTGTATTTAATAATAAACTACTCATAAGTATTAGCACTATTAGTATTATATGATATCAGAGGAACTGCAGTTAATAATAGCATGCATCAGATACAACACTTGTATATATAATAAAGCTCAGTTACTTTATAGTATTATTCATTAGGTTAAGACATTATCTACAAAGAGCATTTACAAAGGAAGATCAACAACAAATGTTTGAAAGAAGCAGAGGCTAAGAATATCTAATCACACAGGCACAGTATCAAAAATACAATCCCAAAGGAAAATTGACAGTAACTATTACAAGCCCTATTTTTTTACAGGAATGGATAAGTATTTCAGAGTTTGGCAGCACAGTGGGAGCATGTATTTGTTGCATTTTATATTTTTAGAAAATATCAGTTTGCATTTAAGGCATTTTTTTTTTATTTTTACACTATATGTCTCAGAATAAAGTTTAAAAAAAAGTAAAGTTTTAATATTATGCAAACATACAAAAATATACACATCTGTTCTCACATTCGTTGGTGTACAGAAATAACAAGGACAGCTAAACACAACATATACAAATTGATTGAATCTTGGAATTTGTTCTGTAAACCTTGATGAAGATGTTCTTCAATACTAGCTGATTGGTTATATTTGTTAAGGGTTTGTCTACTCTGGTTAATATTGTCAGAATTGACATCACTACAACCTGGACAATCCCACACATGCTCAATTTCCCCTTCTCAAAAGCCACCAAAGCATTCCTGTGCTGATAGTTCAAGTAGCAGTTTAATTAAAAGTGTCTATTCTGGTTGTTTTTATATATTTTTTGGCTTTTGTTTCCTAGTTTCTGTGTCTGAGGCTGTTCTTTTAATGCATCTTTAGCTAATTTGCTGTTTTCTATTCTAGTTTATGTTTGTTTGATTTTCAAACAGACTCTTTCAATTATCTTGGTATTTTCTGGGGGTGAAAAGCTGAAAGAACTGTGGTTTTGAAAATATACACAAAGTAATGCATGTTACATTCAGCAAGATGTTTTCAAATGAAAGAATATATCAGCAGAGATGAATATATAAAGCATTGACAATAGCAACAGTATTATATGGATGAGTAGAAAGTAGATGACCTGGCCACATGGCATATTCAGAACAAGAACACGGACCAGGTCCAAGACTGTGTGATCATGTGACATGGTGAGCCGTGACCTACCACGTTCATCAGCATGTCAGGATGTCAAGCTGGACAATGAGTAATGAAATGATGAAGAAACTAGAAATCTGGTTTTTTTTTTAAAAAGAATATTGAGAATATTGTGTGCAGAGACGAAGACAAATGCTGAGGTATTGTGAACCACATGTGTTAACAAAATTAATCATCAAAACTAAGGAAAAGATGAATGACATCTATGAGCATATCAGCAGAGTAGATGGAAATGAGCCATATCTAGAAAAAAAGAGGGTCAGAGGAAGGTCAAGAAAGGTGTATGTGGAAAGCTTAAACAGGTGGACAACAATTAATAATATAAGCAACAACTTCATGAGAATACTCATATCAGGTGACAGAGGGTTGAAACATCATGACAGCCAATGCTTGCTAAAGACCTGATATAAGAAAAAAAAGTATTATTGTATAGAGGATAGGAACAGAAGAACTAATGCAAATAGTTAATCATCCACAGTTATCAGCATCGTGAAATAACAGACATATAAACCATATTGAACAGGTGTACCCAGACATAAAAACAAAAACAAATAAAGCATTAACTGATTACATCCAAGGTTTAAGACTAAGATGTCCAAGAAAGAGTTGGTAGTACATTGTGTAACCAGATCTTAAACAACTGAATGTTATAGACTAAAGCAACATCATTAAAGATACAAAGAAAAAGAATCACATTGTGCTCGCAACAGGCAGTCATAATAATAGATTTATTCAGCATTAGAGTTTTAGACGTGTGTGTGAACATTGAACAAGCATTAATAAATTTATACAATTGTGTATATACCATTTACACAGCTGAAGAGAGCTAGTTTTAGGTATGTGTTAACACAACATAAACATATAGAAATATATACAGTTGTATATATACTGTTAAAAAAAAGAAACGCAACATTATTGCAGTTTCAATTGCAAACTTGTACCAACATTTTGATTCGCCCACTACAGTTGGTTCTGGCGATGCCAGTCCATAAGAACAGGACCTCTGTAGGATCTTCTAGCCCAAAGGCCAGCATCATGCAGCCGGTTGCTGACCGTTTGATCTTAAATTTGACGAGCTCCTGGCATTGACTGGACTGGAGGACATAGCTGCAAATCTATTCCTAAGGTAATGCAGCCGTATGCGGTCTTCGGCAGCAGTTGTTATTCTGGGTCTTCCACTGCGCGGCTGGTCTGCCTATGAGCTAGTTTCTTGAAATTGCCTCCAAAAGCAACTAAATTCTCTGGCTACTACACTTTGTGACTGTCCAGCCTGTAAATGTCCAATGGTGATGAGTCGTTCTGTAGTGAGATGAGCCATACTTGAGCATTGACTTTTCAACTGAATTTATTCGAGGAGCGTCAATCTTTTATAGGCATTCAATAATATCGTCAGAGTTTTGTTTTCAGTAAGTTTCACGGGATTATCATGAACCTGTCACAAGTTATTGTCAAAAAAATTTTGACCTTGACCTTGTCATGACCTCACGAATCATGAGGTGACTAAAATTCAAGTAACCACGAGAAGTTACTGACCAGATGGACACACTCGAAAGGTTGACTGATGTCCAATCAGTGAATATCTTTTATAAAAGTAACACCAAAAATGTTTTTTTTTTTTTTTAACAGTATTAAAAAAAGCTTGGAGAAAAGTTTTAGGTATGTGTCTTAACATTACATAAACATGCAAAACTGAATACAGTTGTAATAACATTTTCACAGCAGAAAAAGTGTTTTATGTGTGTGTGTATTAACATTACACAAACATACAGAAATTTAGACTGTTGCATTTAATATTTACCGTTTTTAAAAAATGTAGGTTTGTTTAATATTACACAAACACAGAAATGTGTACATTTGTATATAACATTTACACATTTGAAAAAAAAGGGAATATTCTCAAATGTGTACAGCATTGGGCCGTGTATGTGTTAAAAATACACAAACATATATTCATTAATTCAGTAGCATGTCTTTTGCAGAACCTCACTCCCATAACAGCCTTCCGGAAAAACTTTTTGATCATAAGCAAGATGTCCCGCGTCCGATACACCCATCTGGAGATCATCCGCCACATCCTGCACCAATCTTCTCTTTGGCCTTCCTCTTCCTCTCTTCCCAGGCATATACCATGATTGTTCTCTCCAAACTTTCATGACATTTCAAGTGATCAAAATATTTTAATTTTCTTTGTTTTATCGTCTTTAGTAGCCAACTTTCTTCAATATTCAGATGTTGTCGTATGGATTTGTTCTTTTCTGTTTCCAAGATGTTCTTAGAATCCGTCTATAACATTTATATTCAAAGGCATTTATGCACTATTCAGCTTGTTTAGTAAGTGTTCAGGTCTCACAGGTGTATACTGCAATGGAAGAGATGCATGCTCTTAAAAATCTAATTTTTGTAGTTATATCTGTCCACCTCCACAATTTAATCAGTTGTTTTTGAATAGCAATAATTTCCTTCAATGTGTCACCATTGTTGGTAATTAATGACCCAAGATATTTGAAATACAAACATATATGTACATGAGAATTATACAGCAGTAGAGTCAAGTCTATTTTAAAATTACACAAACATTGTACATGGAATTTATACAGCAGTAGAGTCAAGTCTGTATTAAAATTATACAAACATATAAGGACATAAGATTTATACAGTAGCAGAGTCAAGTCTATATTAAAGTTACCCAAAACAAATATGGACATAAGATTTATACAGCAGTAGAGTCATGTGTGTGTTAAAGGGACATATAGGTAAATAAAATGTGTACAGCTATACAGGTTGACACAACCACGCTTTTTATAATGCTATGGTACATAAATTGTCAGTAATTGCGAAGAATTTGTTGTTTTCTTTATTTTCAACTAAAACAGGTTGAAATATGTTTGTCTCTACAATTGTTGATTCTGTGATATTGAAAATGTATGTAAAGAATTTTAGGTTTTACATTTGCTTTTTGTTATTTTGGTTTGAAGATAATCACAGTGGGAAATTTGTTTTTTTTAAATCCTATTAACTCTTTAAGGAATACAGGGGGAAACCACAACATTAATTTCCCAAGAATCGGGTTCTAGGTAATCACAGAGTATGCTCATATGACATGTTGACTAAACTTCATTTAGTGAAACTTACTGGCCATGAATATAAGCCTTCAGTCATGAACACTTAAAAATACTGGCCTCCGTCCTTTAAAAGTTAAACTGTCTTTCTTATTTTTTTTTAAAAGTTTTCTGTCCATGTTTGAGTAATTTCCCCCTTTTCTTTCTCCCTTATTTGGCCAAAGTGACTTGAAATTTACCATTTTATGCATTACTGTTTAATTAAATATCTGTTTTATTTAGCATTTAACTGGCTGTCTATATTTACTCAGAAATACAGTCCCATGTATATTTGTTTGTATATGGATGTCTTGATTCATTTATTATTCCGTATTATGAAAAGTCAAATCCAGAAATTGACTGTAATAAGTAACATTATTATAAAATTACATTATCCAAAAGTTACTACTCCCCCACTTTTCATTACTATAAATTCTCATTAGCCATTAATATATTTGCGTCGCTGGCTTCATTAATTTAGTTAACAGTATAACCAACTCTTTCCTTTCTTCTTTTTAAATTGTATATGTTTGTCACATAGGTAAACAATAGTGGGCTGTGATTTTAATGTATTACATTTTCATTTACTAAGATGCTTAGAGGTTTAAATTCATATTTTTGGGCCTTAGATGTTAATATTTGTTAAATTTGAATATCATATGTGTTGAGGACAAGACACTTGATTACTCTTGTATTGCTTTTAAGGCTGTGTGACTGAGAATATACTTTTTACTGAGCCTGTTTTAAGTAGAATTGAGTGAACAAAGATTTCATGTTGTTATCTTCATGTAAACGGTGTATCATATTTTTGCATCATTATGTACTGATGTGTGGGTTGCATTTTTTATTTCAGTAATAACTTGATTTAAAACTGACATACTAATCATATCTTGTGCTCCCAACCTGACAGAATGTATTTATATGATTTCTTATTATTTGTTGGAAGACACCCTTTTTGTGGTATTTCCTATCTTGTTTCATAGCTTACAATTTTGCAAACATGATTGCCATCTTGAGTTATTAACTGTTATAATTTCTTATAATTTTAATAGTCTTTGGGTTCTTTTGCTAATGCCATAGTAATTATTTCCCTGTAGATTATTTATGAGGCTACTTCCCTCTGACATTTTTTTAGTAAATTCTGAAAGTGGTAACAGTTAATCATTTTTTTAAATCAGACTTTTCTGTGTGCAGACATTTTTTAAGTAGCCAAATGTACATTTTTTGTTTAACAGTGTATTAAAGGAAGACAAAAGGCGCCAGTACGTACAGGTTTAAGAGTACAGTAATAAGACATGATTTCACATTAGAAGCTGTCACTGGTAGTTTAGCTCACTCTGGTCTTCAGTGGTGGGTCCAGATTTGAAATATGGAGACATAGATTCAATTGCAGATAAGGTTAAGGATTTTATCTATCAAGTATAAAACCCACAACATCTGGCTTGCAAATTACACACATTTGTTGGTGGTAAACCCTCAAGAAGACTGAAATTTAACTCTGATGCATTGGCATTCAGGTCACTTGGCCTCTAAAAAGCTCTGGCATATATCAGAGTGAAGTTGGTGTGGGGACTTTCCTTCTGACTCAGTACTACAGTACCGTCTTTGGGGAAGAAATTGAAAATATCACAAACTTTGAAGACCTAGGCTCCACAGTCAGCAACGCTGGGAGATGTTCACAAGAAGTCAGCTATAGACTGGCCATAGCAATGGCACAACACTAGCACATGAATTTTTTCTTTTGTTTTGGAGACCATGCATATTTCCAGTGGTAACATACTGGGTATCAATCAATCAGGTGCCGTCTCCGCAATGAAGGTTGGCTGCAATGGATCTCCAACACTGTCTCTCGCCTTGACTGTACATTCTGTCAGGCTGATGTTCGTCCATCTCTTGATGTTATCCTCCCACTTGTATCGTTGTCTACCTCTTGCTCGCTTGCCCTCAACCTTGCCTTCCAGTATGATTTTTATAGGAGTATCATGTCTTTTAATGTGGCCAAAATATTTCACTTGTCTCCTCTTTCTTTCATCAACTCTCTCTTCATTCCCAGTTTTTCTAGGACCTCTGCATTTGATTGTTTTTGTTTCCATGAAATACGACCTATTCGTCTGTATATCCACATCTCCAGGGCTTCTATGCGACTTTCTAGTTGCTTGTTCAATGTCCAGAATTCCGCGCCATACAGTAGCGTTGAATATACGTAGCATTTGACAATTCTCATTTTTTAATGCGTTATTAATCTCTCTAGATGTTAATACTGATTTCATGCCGTTTAAAGCATTTTTGGCCATTCCTATTCTCTTTTTGATTTCCATTTCACTTCTGCCATCATCTGTTATTATATGTCCAAGATAAGAGAAACGTGTTACTTGTTCTAGTATCTCCCCGTTTACAGTGATGTTCATTGATGACCTTTCCTTTTCACTGCTAATTATCATAGTTTTTGGTTTTTGGATGTTAATATCTAAGCCACATTCTGCACTGTCTGTTTACTTCTTCCACTAGGTCTTGCAACTCTTGCTCACTTTCTGCTAGTAACACGGTATCATCAGCATATCTAAGATTGTTCATGATTCTTCCATTGATGTTGAGTCCAGGCCTTTCAACGTGTTTAAAAATTCTTTCTCTGTATAGGTTGAAGAGGCTTGGGGACAGTACACATCCCTGCCGTACTCCTCTTTTTATCTCATTAGGCAATGAATAGTTATTACCACATCTAATAGACGCCACTTGTTCCCAGTACAAGTTACTAATAAGTCTGATGTCCTTTCCGTCTACTCCTATATCTTGAAGGCACGTAATTAGTCATTCATGTTGTACTCTATCAAAAGCTTTCTTGTAGTCTATAAAACAAACATATATACTTTTTTGAATTTCTATATATTTTTCAATTAACATCCTCAAACAGATAATTGCTTCTCTGGTGTTGCTGTTTTTGCGGAACCCAAATTGTTCTTCAGCTACTTCCTCATCTATTTTATGTTGAATTATTTCTTGTATGACCTTGAGTAGTATCTTAGTTACATGGCTCATTAAGCTAACAGTTCTGTAATCCTCACAATCAACAGCTCTTGGATTCTTCGGTAGTGTGATGAAAATGGATGTTTTCAAGTCCTTGGGGATGTACCCAGTATTATATATATCATTACATAATTCTGTGATAGTTTCAATGCCAAAGCTGGATAAGGATTTTATCATCTCTGTTGTTATCGTGTCAGGACCTGCATGCAGCCTTTCCTTCTTTCATCTTTTTAATAGCCTTTTCTACTTCAGCCGTTAGTATTTTTGGTCCATCTTGAGTATTATACAATGTTGGTCTATTGACCCTGTTGTCCCAGAATAAATCTTCTGTGTACTCTTGTCTATCTTTTTATTATGTCAGTGTTATTAATTATAATTTCTCCATTTTTTCCTCTGATACAACCGTTTCCTGTTATATTATTTTTCTTCTTTGTAAATCTTTTTATATGTTCATGTAATTCTTTCGAGTTTTGTTTTATTTTCAGATCCTCTATTTCTTTGCAATGATTCTGCAGCCACTCCTCTTTGGCCACTCCTCTTTGGCAACTCTGCACATGTGATGTATTTCTCTATCTATTACTATATACTCTGGAGTGTTCTTTGCTTTCTTTCTTTGAGACATTTTACTCAAGATTTCATCGGTTATCCGTAATTGTTTTTTCTTATTAATCTTCACTAGCAAGGTGGTATTTGCAATCTGAATACTAGTTTTTACACTTTCCCATTTTGTATTAATTTTATCCTCGGGATTTTCACGTCGATATTGTTTCGTACTTTCAATTATTAGCCCATCATATCTATTTTTGACTTCAACTAGGTATAGTTGACTTATTTCTGGTTGTTTCAATGCCGATATATCTACTTGAGGTGTCTTCAATTTCCTTATTCCTGGGTTTTTAAGTTTTATTTGTAATTTTAAAACTACAGGATTATGGCCAGAGTTGATATCAGCACCAGGGTATGTTTTGGCATTTTTAACATTGTTTTAAATCTATTTCTAATCATAATGTAGTCAATCTGGTTTCTTGTTCTATCTCCAGTGCTTTTCCATGTATACAATTTCCTAGGGTTATGTTGGAAAAATGTGTTGCAAACAATAAGATTGTTTTCTTCACAGAACTGTATCAGCCAGTCTCCTCTGTCGTTTCTGTTTCCCATACCATGTTGCCCTACTATCTGCTTATGTTTATTTTTTCCAACTTTTGCGTTCATGTCCCCCATGACAATTAGGACAACTCTGATGATTTTACAACTTTCAGTGTTTGTTGTATGTCTTCAAAGTATTCTTCTAGCTGTTCATCACTATAATCAGTTGTTGGAGCATATGTCTGAAGAATTACTATGTTGAACGGTCTTGCCTTAATTTTGAGAAGTATTATCCTATCTTTATGAGGCCAGAATCCACTAATATGTTTCTCTAAATCCCGTTTTACTAAAATTATAACTCCTCTCTCATGATGATCTCCTCCTGAATTAATGAATACATAATCTTCTCTCCTTATATAACTCGTATCTGTCTATCTTGTTTCAGATGCGCCTAAGATATCTAAATTCATGTTTTTTGCCTCTGCAATAAGGTTATCAAACTTCCCTGCTTGATATAAGGTGCGTACGTTCCACGTACCAATTCTCAGACGTCTACTTTTCAGGTAGGTATTGTCAGAATGCACCCTTTCAAAAGAATTTGGGATGCATTCGTCATTATGCACTTCCTTATTCACTATAGGAGTTGTCTCTTCCCTGTGAATATTTACAACAGGCTCATCTCCAGGGGGGGGCCAAGAATTACCCGTATAGCTTTTTTCTTGTTGTTAAATTACCATTGCTGTCTTTGGGATATTACATGGTGAGGTCCCAATCTCTTCCACGATGGTCAGCAATGTTCACTATCGTGTCCTGAACAAGCCTCATGTGTGCCACACACTCTGCTGTTTCGCTTTCGAAGCCGTTGATCTATTTAGATTCATCCGCCTTCTCCACCGTCCCAGTCTTTGTGTACTAGGGATGGACATTCCCTTAGTAGGACATTACCCCTACTTCACTCACTCATACTGGTGAAAGTCATGGACTACTTCAGTGCTCTGATCTCATTTTTTTTTAGGGTTGACTAATGGACTCTCGGCTCAATGCTCAAACTCCACAGCACAGATGAGAATGATAATGTGTGGATCAGACTACTTGCTATAAATATTATTTTGTGGATTGAAATTATCATTTTAAAATTTACCCTATGCAGCAGTAAATATAATGCTGCCAGATGGTTATATTAAAGATAACAGGGCATTTTGTGGGTTGCTTTTATATAGACAGTTATATTAAAGATAACATGATGCAAGTTAACAGGGTTGCTTTTATATAGACAGTTATATTAAAGATAACATGATGCAAGTTAACAGAGCATTTTGTGGGTTGCTTTTATAATTTTAAAATTTACCTTTACAGCAGCAAAGATAATGCTGCCAGACAGTTATATTAAAGATAACATAATGCAAGTTAACAGGGCATTTTATCTTGAGATGTAATATGCCAGTTAAACTATTTTAAAACTTATTTGAAAATTCGTCCCAGAGTAGTCTCCTGCTTTGAGTCTGTGGTGTGATAGTGACATCACATTTTGTAGGCCTGGATGCACGGAGAAATAGGTGGCCAGTCGACCCTGGTCCGATAGCGCTCATGACACCATCAGTGCAGTTCGTTATCAACTTTGCTAATGCTGAAGCTTCATGATATCATCAAAGTCCACAGTTAAACTATTGCTGAAGCTTCATGACATCATCAAAGTACACAGTTAAACTATTGCTGAAGTTTTATATTATTTTATATTTTTTATATTTGTAGTTTCCAAATTGCACAGTACACAACAGCCAAAGAAGACAGCATTGGTGAAGCTGCCTTGATATGTCATCTGGCATGCAGTGGTGAAGCTGCCTTGATATGTCATCTGGCATTTAAAATATGAGATGTTTTTTTGGGACAGTTTGAATGTCTATTTAGTGTTTATTTTGTTCGTACATACTCTTCACCACTGACTGTAATCTATCTGTTATCCAGTGCCACCTGGACGATGACTCTCCAAGTGCTGTTTGTTTTATTAAGAGATAAACTATTCTGTGATGAGGAATATGTACTGTCTCTCATCTATATTGACTCTCCAAGTGCTGTTTGTTTTATTAAGAGATAGACTATTCTGTGATGAGGAATATGTACTGTCTTTCATCTATATTGACTCTCCAAGTGCTGTTTGTTTTATTAAGAGATAGACTATTCTGTGATGAGGAATAGGTACTGTCTCTCATCTATATTGACTCTCCAAGTGCTGTTTGTTTTATTAAGAGATAGACTATTCTGTGATGAGGAATATGTACTGTCTTTCATCTATATTGACTCTCCAAGTGCTGTTTGTTTTATTACCAGATGGACGATTCTGTGATGAGGAATAGGTACTGTCTCTCATCTATATTGACTCTCCAAGTGCTGTTTGTTTTGTTACCAGACAGACTAGTCTGTGATGAGGAATATGTACTGTCTTTCATCTATATTGACTCTCCAAGTGATGTTTGTTTTATTACCAGATGGACGATTCTGTGATGAAGAATATGTACTGTCTCTCATCTATATTGACTCTCCAAGTGCTGTTTGTTTTGTTACCAGACAGACTACTCTGTGATGAGGAATAGGTACTTTCATCTATTGCCATCTGGACAATGACTCTCCAAGTGCTGTTTGTTTTATTAAGAGATAGACTATTCTGTGATGAGGAATAGGTACTGTCTCTCATCTATATTGACTCTCCAAGTGCTGTTTGTTTTGTTACCAGACAGACGATTCTGTGATGAGGAATAGGTACTTTCATCTATTGCCATCTGGACAATGACTCTCCAAGTGCTGTTTGTTTTATTAAGAGATAGACTATTCTGTGATGAGGAATAGGTACTGTCTCTCATCTATATTGACTCTCCAAGTGCTGTTTGTTTTGTTACCAGACTAGTCTGTGATGAGGAATAGGTACTTTCATCTATTGCCATCTGGACAATGACTCTCCAAGTACTGTTCATTTTGTTAAAAGATAGACAAGTATGTGATGAGGAATAGGTACTGTCTTTTATGTATATTTACTCTCCAAGTGCTGTTTATTTTGTTACCAGATAGACTAGTCTGTGATGAGTAAGTACTGTCTTTCAGTGATCTCCATCTTGACAACACTCTCCAAATGGTGTTTTGTTACCAGATAGTCTAGTCTGTAATGAGGAGTAGGTACTATCTTTTGTTTATCTTCCATCTCTGTGATGCCTCTCCAACTGCTGTTTATCATGGTCCACATTTACTATTAAGCATGAGAGAGCTTTCAGTTATTTAAAATTTAGTAAACAAAGTATTAATACTAAGCAATGAAAATGGCTTAGTCATAAATATAAAGAAAACAAAAACTATGATTCTCAACAAAGATAGCACCGGGAAAATTACAGTGAATGGAAAGACGTGTGAATTAGTAACTAGGTTTTCTCACCTAGAGCAGTTAGCAACAGATGATGGCAGGAGTTAAGTATAAGAAATAATAGGAATGGGCATAGGAACATTCAAGAATATGAAATAACTTCTCACAACTGAACAGCTAAGTGACAAAACTAAGAGTGATCAAGCATTACACTTACATTGTTACATTATCGTGCGGTTCAGAAATATGAACAAAGAAATTAACAATGTACATTGAAGCTTTCAAAATGTAGTTATACTTGAAGAACATCATGGCATGTGAAGCAAATATAAACTAAGAATTATTACACCAACTGATTGAAGAAAGCATCAATGTATGAGAAAAAGATCAGACAATTAAGCACCTCAACCATATAAAGAGAGAAAGTTCCTTGTTAGTTAAAGGTATGCTGGAGGAAAAAGAAGAGGGAGGAAAATGCATGTGGAAGACAGCATTACATGTGTGTGGACAACGTCAAGAGATGGACTGGAAAAATCTGTATGAATGAACCACAAAGATGCAGGAGGGTGTTGGGGACTTATTACGGCCAACTTTCAATGTTGAGTTGGCATTTGATGATGACACATCCTTGATAACACCTTTCTGTTTGATTGTGTATTTAGTTGTTCTGCAACCAGATGTTGTTTTGATAACACCTGTCTGTTTCATTGTGTTTTAGTTGTTCTGCAACCAGATGTTTTGATAACACCTTTCTGATTCATTGCGTTTTAGTTGTTCTGCAACTAGATGTTTTTATAACACCTTTCTGTTTCATTGTGTTTTAATTGTTCTACAACCAGATGTTGTTTTGATAACACCTTCCTGTTTCATTGTGTTTTAGTTGTTCTGCAACCAGATGTTTTGATAACACCAGTCTGTTTCATTGCGTTTTAGTTGTTCTACAACCAGATGTTGTTTTGATAACACCTTTCTGTTTCATTGTGTTTTAGCTGTTCTACAACCAGGTATTGTTTTGATAACACCTTTCTGTTTCATTGTGTTTTAGCTGTTCCACAACCAAGTATTGTTTGCTTCTAGGTACAAGGCAATAGATGACTGTGTTGCATTCCCACAAGATGTCCACACCACCTTTATTCCCTCTGTAAATTCAGTGTGACACTTTTCTTGTCTCAAACATTTAATCTTGATGGATTGTTTTCCTTATGCCGCCCACGTCAACCCAGCCCAAAATGGGTAGCATGAAATGTCTTGGGAAGAAAAGATGGTCAGTGTGATATTGACATCGAACTTTATATTCCCGTTCGTCAGATGGCGCTAGGTGTCTCATGCGCAGCGCATAAACAAATGGTGACTGTACATATGGAATGTACAACCAAAGAGCAACTTGCTATCGTGCGTTTTTTGTGGGCAAAAGAACTGCCTGCAAAGGACATTCATAAGGGAATGTTTCCTGTTTATGCTGACAAATGTTTGTCCCATAAAGCGGTGCAAATTTTCTCAAGGACGCTCTAAAATTGTTGATGAAATCCGATCTGGTCGTCCTGTTGAGATTGCAACAGAAGCATCCGTGCAGTGGGTGGAGGAGATGATTAGAGGTGACAGGCGAGTAACGATAGGCACTGTAGCATCTGCAATAGGGTGCTTACATGGTTCATCATACAGCATAATGCATGATCGATTGGAAAGATCAGGTTGTGTGACAGTTTATTCCATGCTCAGTCTTCGTAGACTTAGATGGATAGGACATCTTAGGAGGATGGATGATGGTAGAATACCAAAGGATATCTTTTTTGGTGAATTACAGATGGGTAAGAGATCTCAGGGTCGGCCTCTACTACGATACAAAGATGTGTGTAAGCGGGACATGATTGATACAGGCATTGATAATGCACATCGGGAGCAAGTCGCCGCTGAACGTGTTGCATGGAGGGCAAATATTAGAAATGGAATAAAGTCAAAGGAGAAAATTATTGCAGAAAAGTCACACACCAAGCGTTTGAGACGTAAGATGGTGCATGATGGTGGAAATGACCACGTGTTCAGATGCACCCACTGTGAACGGACATTTACAGCGCAAATTGGCCTTATCAGTCACACTCGCTACCGCCATAGTTAAAAGTTATTATGCCTTTTTAAAGCACAAACTATCGTCTGTCAAGACGGCAAGGTGCCAATGAATGAAATTTTAGAAAGTGTGCTCAAGGTGGGTACCCAGAAGTGAAAACATGGTTTAGAAAACAGAGCATGCAGTTCTATGCAGCCGGTGTGGGAGGACTGATAAAACGCTGGGATAAGTGCATCAATATTGGTGGAAATTATGTTGAGAAATAAAGGGACAATGTATGTATAAAAATAAACTGGTTTCAAGTTATCATATTTAGTTATTTTTCTACAACCATGTGTGACATACTTATTGACTTCGCCTGGTATTGCATCTTGCATACGCTGAACTTCCTCTCATAGGATTTCAACAGCCACCATGTTTGACCTGATAGCTAGTGTTGGTTGAAATCATGCTGTTTATCACTGGTCATTTCACTTCTGTACGAATGATTGACTGTTCCAGTAATATTAACATCTCGTTTCCATATTCTGTGAAAACACTACCTAGATACATGAACTCCATAACCTGTTAAGCCTTGGTATTGTGTATATTTTGTGTAAAGACTGTAACCAAGAGCTAATTATTGTGTGGGGTGCAAAGCTGGAGTCGGATCCTTGAGTTTCAGGATAGACTTGATGACAAGGTAAAATATGTATTTTTGTATTGTATTGTGTGTGTATTTTTGCAAATACAGATTACTTGTCTGTGATCTTTCCTTTGTAACATAGTTAATTATAATAATTATAAATAAGTTTTCAATGTGATTGTTATATGGGTCACACTGTCTCGAATTATGACAAATGGAATGTGGTTTTAACAGAATATGCACATTTTGTCTTTCAGAGAAGTGGTCATATAGAGGATATAATTTTTTACTTAATTGCAAATGTTTGCTTACATTGTATCACATTTACTTTTGTAACATTGAACACATGTGAGAGATTAGTGAAAATGGTCTAAGCATGTGAAATAATTCCCTTGCATGATTTACAGTTTTAAAATAAGTGTAGACACACAGGGCGGAGGGAGAATGTCTTAGATAAAACTATAAATGTAATTGTTTTCCAGAAGTGTCTTAATGTAAATTACTTAGTGCCATATTTAATACTTTGCTATGTTTTCCATTTTGGACAGTAAATAAAACTATATAATGTGGAAGCGAAGTGCACCCAAGACCGAACTTGATGCACAGAGACCCTGAACAGATAAGATTGTTGGTGAGATTGGTTTACAAACTCCCCTAATGTTCTGATCAACAATGGCTTGATCACGTTTGTAGAGAATACATATACAGTAACAGTTATTGTTTACAAAATCTCTTTCCATTTCATACAGAAAGACTAAACTGATCTATATTTTTTAGTTCTTTTTTTTAATTTCTTTTGAGTTCTTTCCTACTCTTGTCCTTAGGTTCTAAGAATCCTACCTGAAAATAAATATATCACACAGCATCAGGAAATCATCAAACACTTCATCCTAATGTGGAAGGTATCATTGGGTTATTTGAACTTCAAGCCCTTCTGGTGACTTTGTCTCACTTCCGGTGACTTATGACTCACTTCTGGTGATGTGTTGTAGATAGAAAGACTAAGGTGAATATGATACAAAAATAAGATCAGTCTTGCAGCAAGAAGCACAGACACAATTAAAAAGACTATAAAGTAATATCTAGAAGACCTAAGGAAATGCATCAAGATGTTGTCTACTCTATTGCTTGTTACATTGTTTAAACAAACAGCATGTATTGGTGAAATAGGCTGCGCAACAGTGAAAAGATTACATGAACACACACGGTCGTCTTTAGGTATCATAGAATCTATCACAGTGGTGTGGTCAATCATTGCCTGCCATGCCCCAATTCATGCAAACCACATTGTGAGATCACTCAGTGGGCAAAGAGATAAACATTTATAAGAGAACAATTAGAGAATCATTAGAAAAGGTTACGCCAGCCCTATGTAGGTTCAAAGTGTTGAGATAGACACTATTTGGATTCAAAGCATTTCTTTACAGAGTTTGGGGTTAAATCAAGAGCTATGACATGTCAAAAACACAGAGGATATGCAGCCATGGAGATATATCACTGGCACCTAAATACGATGACATCACGAGGCAATGTCACTGGAAGCTCTGGAGGTTCAAATAACATAGAAGAGCTTCCACAATGGGATGAAGTGAGCGATTTCTTCACTTTGTGTGATATGTTTGTTTCCATGTAGGTTTCTTAGACAAGAGTAAGAAAGCTCTTGGAATGTTGCTTAGCTAAATCATTTGTTATCACTGTATGGGTCAGCAATCTTTACATATGAAATGACAGCAGTTCACTTCACATTGTGTGAAGAAAGAAGCACAGGATTTTTAAGATTTGTAAATATTTTGTTGAAATCCATGCACAAAAAGTGGATACATCTCATGCTGTCTATATAGTTTTATTTTAAGAATTAATAATGTTCCAGGTTTTAGAAAATTACAATCCCTCTGTGTCTACGATTGAATTTTAACATTGACCTGTCAGTGGTAACTGATATACTATAAATAACTCATACATTGAGTTACTTTTGTTAAGGATTTCTGAGTTTTTTCCCTCAATTTGAACACAAGCATAGTCCATGCATGTGCCAGCGCACTGGACTGATTTTTGCATGTGGATTACCTTTCCCTATTACGTGTCCCTTGCCACCAGGCGAATCCATTCCGACTGCAGAGGTACTTATCTAGAACAGTATGCTATTGATGGAGTGGTTTATTCAGTGATTTCCTTAGATAGAATGAGACGGAAAAGTATATGATTGGTGGAGTGGGCTATACAGCGAGTTCTCTGGTTTACAATACCAAAAGAGTATAGGGTCAATGGAGTGAGCTGTACGGGGAGTTCCTTGGTCTTGAATGACACCACAAAAGTGCACATTGGCTCCATCATGATTCTTGGTAAAAAAAAATGTTTTTGTTAAATGAATACGTGAGGCTGTGAAGTTGTTTTGTTTTTTATCATTATATAGCTGTCACCATTATAATTAAGCATTACTTGATGGTAACCATTATAACTAAGCATTATTTTATTCTGATGTAGAAGATGGTAAAGTACATGTTGATTACAGTTTTCTTAATGTATTTTTGATCACTGAGGGATAGGGATAATTTGAATGTAACTGTTTATTTATGTGAACTTCGTTAGATATTTTGGTTGGAGAATGTTAGTATATCCATGGTATGAGATATGTAGCAACCATCAAGAAGGGAATAGGAATAGCCAAAATTGTATTCCACAGCATGTAAAATATTCTAACAAACAAACTACTACTTTTTGTATTAATACTGACAGTTAGTAAGCACTATATATGTTATTCTATACTGTTAAAAAAAAATAAGTAGTAAGAGAAACAATGCCTTGAAATGTGAATATATAGAAACATGGTGCAAACATGGAATGACAAGTAAGCTGGTTGAGGGACAATGATCTAATGGGGGATAAAGTGTAAAAGAGAGAAGTTTCAACAAACAAAATATGCTGGGCACATTGTAAAAACTAATGCCCTTGTGACAGCTGATCCAAGTACTCCCTTCAGACCATTCATGCCAAAGATCCACATATTAGTATATGATTAGCAGTCATAGACAGAAAACATGCTGATGTTTCCTGCAGAATGAAATTTAAAATAGTCCCAAGCATGTGAAATCTATGAACACATCTGAGATTTAAACCTAATGAGAGCCATGAATGTATAGTACACTTGTTTATGAACACTAGTTTGGGCTCATTCCCCAGTACTAGCATGATTTTATTCAATCAGCACAGCTCTAGAGTCAAACCAACTTGATAGAATGAGCAATGGTTAATTGTATGGAAGGCCACAGGTTGCTCCACATTACACTGATCTAGTATATGTAAAAGCTTAACACTCTACACTATCAGAATTTTACATGGTAAAATTGTCTTTTATGTTGTCCAGTGATTTTATGTGCAAACAAGTGATTTGTTGTCTGTGAGCACTAACTTTATCACAGCTCTCGTGAATTTACTTTCAACATGTGTGTATTTTCCCCAGCATCACAAGGGATGTGATGGTCTACAAGTACTGGTCCCACAAACTATTTTATAGGGTGTGAAAATTGTTATAAACTAGTAACAGTGGTGAAGCCAGGCGAGACAAAGATCATTTGTCACAGTACTTTTCTAACATACTTTTTTTAATTGCAAAAAATTTCAATTGCATTTAAAAAAAACACATTTCAGAAAGGAATACTATGAAACTATTTCCCCACAAATTACTTACATTGCCTATATAGAACATACTAAATTAAAATGTATTTTATATTTGCAAACTGAAGTCTTTAAAGGGAGTTTCACACAACTAGCAGCAACAAAACCTTCCACTATATATTTCATGAAGAGCACTGCTTTTCAAAATGTATATTGTCAGTGATATGAAAGAAACGCTTTGTAAGTTTCAATGTTTGTCTTATTTATATAGCAAATTAGTGTCTATGCATTCTTTATTGACTTTTGCTAGTGGTTGTTGATTTTAGTTAATAAAACACAATACATTTGTATGTAGTAATTTTTGTTGCTCTATACTGTATGTATCCATACATACTTGCAAGTTAATTTGTCAACTTAAAAACTAACTTTGGCCAGGGTAAAATGTTCCGGCACTTTAGAAGATGGGGTTGGGGGCTTAACTACGGAGTTCCTTGGAACAGGTGGTTAACCGGTCAGAGAGAGACTGAACTAGACTCGATAAAACTTGGTGCAATGAAACTGACCCTCTTGTCTTAACCCCGTTGGCCAATACTTGTGTAGTTGGGGGTCTCGGTTTGCCAAGAAGCTTCACAAATAAACCTTTTTTTCTGTTTTTCATTTTATGATCACTTTCATTGACAGTTGGGGTCCTTGTCAAAAGATGATTACAAAACTATAGATACTGACTGGCAGTAATAGAAGTTTCAGATTATTTCCTCCCCTGCAATCTGTGAGCGCCCAGCAGTACCCGTAAGCTGTTATAGCCAGATGCATCAATGGGAATTAATTACATTCTTAAACAGCAAAGACAAATAAGACAAGACAACAACAACAAAATGACAATTAAGGCTGTGTGTTTAAAAGTCATTGTTAATTCAATGTGTACATATGACGACACTTGCCAAATAATCACCTGTATAGTATCCAACAGGTTTAATGTTTTGCACATTTGCACAAGCAAAAAAAAAAAAACACTCAACGGATGCCAGGCCCCCTCAAGTCAGAAAGAAGCAGTGGCGGTAGGGACACTATACTTTTTGACATAAATGCCACTTGCATACGACCATTGCGTAATATTTCCCCCCTCCAACAGATAAATACCCTTTGCTTTGCTGAGAATTAGAACTATTTCTGAAGATGTTCTAATCACTCATTCATCCAACCCAAAGAACAAGCCTTATCATATATACACACACACAAAACAACACATTCTAATACATGCCTTACAGTCAGGTGTGCTAATGGAAATATGTCTACAACATGAAATAGATAAGTGACTTGCAGATAACTAAACATAGAAATATGAAAGCAGATCTAAGTAACTAAATGTTGATAACTCGACTCAGCTTCTGCACTCTGTTGAGGAGGATATCACCTTGTTTGATGCAGTTCTGGAAGAAAGCAAACCAACATTTCAGAATGTGCAAACAAATGTAAATTATTAACGACTGAAGGAAGATAGAGCTGACTTCCCATCATTCAACCTACACTGTGTATCAAACAAAATGGTTTATTCACTACTATCATCAAGCTTCTGTTCTACAATACAAAGATACCCCCCCCCCCCCCTTCCACAATGTGGAAACCAGAAAGCTTATTGTAAAACCTGTAATTTACTCACAGATTGCAGCAAAGTCTATGTATTGTCAGTCTGAATACACATGATTGGGATATTCTTGGCACTGGTAGCCTCCTGTCACATTTACTGCAAATATTTGTTAAATGTAACTTTTCCTGGTTAACGTGTGGCATGATTTTTTATTGTCTCCACCTCAGTATCCCTTCATAGTAATGTAGAAGGCAATGTCAAACTTGCTGGTTTGATGTGGAATCGTGTTTTATGCCACGGCTTTATGAGGCAAGGTTATATCTCCTTCCTTTCTTTAACCTTGAGATCCAGCACTTGGTGGGTGCCAACTGTCTTTACTTCCCATAACATTTTCTGGTACCCATTTAGGCTAGATCAAACGGATAGCCTCAATTTTTATTTTTTTAAATACTATTTTTTTCCCCCACTTTTACTATTATTTGTTACCCGGTTGTTAAGCTTTGCATACACTTTTCTTTGCCTTTCTTGCCTACTATTTTCTCACATACGGCTGATTTCTCTACACCCGATATTCTGTTGGTGTGCTACCTAAATTTCATTTGCTTTTCCTCATGGTTTTAATGAGTTATTTTGCAACACCTGCAGTTCTCAATATTTCTACATTCACTTTTTTCCCTTCTATCCATATTTTCAACATTAGTCTCCAAATCACATCTTCATCACCTCCAGTTTTTTCACTACTTTTTTTTCTGCACTTGCTTGCTTTGAACTCGAGCATAATCCATACACACTACTTCTAGTAGTGCTGGACGAATTTTGAGTGTGGATTAGCTTTCCCTATTACTAGTGTCCCTCACCATCCGGTGAACCCACTCAGACTTCAGAGGTACTTGTAATTTACATCCCCAAGTCAAGGACGAGAGGTCAACATTTTAATCCAGCTGTCCGGTGTAAGGGTTGAACCCCTTACCGCGGCATCAGCACACCAGATGTTTAAGAACAAGAATTCTTATCCATTCGGCCATGCTGACCTCCCTTTACTATTCCATCTCTAAATGTCTAGCATTTGCATCCTTACAGCAGAACAGAGCACACAACTCCTCAGTAAGTGGATTAGACAAAGGAGAGAGGAACAAAATCAGATATTTATAAGTTATGAATGTGATGACATCAACCCCTACCAATAATGATAAATGAATTACATTCAATGGTTGACACTATAATGATTTAGAAGAACATATTAAGTTGGGGACTAACCTGGTACTGCCAGTTTTTACTGTCTGGCCTGTTAGTTTCCACGATGCCACCAACTTTGTCAATCTTACAGTGGAGCCGTCCTGCCGCTATGAACCGAGATAATTCTCTGGAGAAAAACATTTAAATGTGTTTTTTTTTAAAAACAGCAAATGTCAACATTTAACCCGTCTAGATGATAATAGTTTTAAAGCCACCTTAGAGCTTAGATTATTTGAGACAGTGAAATAAGTGCAGAGTTTGAGAATCACTGGTAATATTAACAAAACCCATGTCTCATGACTATCAGAAATCTTTTAATATTTAAGAATTTAGGAGACAATTTCAGTCTAAAAAGCAAAGATTTAAAAATTATGGCAACAAGACCAAAGAAAGGTTACTTTTGCAGTTTCAGCTAGGCTTTAATCAAGCCTATAGCTCAAAATGGAAGAACAAAACAGAATAAGTTAATAGATTTAACTATCCAGGTTGAACTTCATGGAAGATACCCCATGTAAGAATCAAAATTGTGATAACTTTAGAAAAATAAAGTGTAAAGCTTAACATCAAAGAATATACAACTTGATCTTATATTTTCCAAGTAATTCTGACCAGTCATATAATATTGTTCCAAAATATGGCCAATTTGAAAATGTAGAAATATGGACAATTATGAAAATGTATAAAAACATTTGAGAATGTTACTTAAAATTACAAGAACCAGCCAAACTGAAAAATTGGCAAATGAAGTTCTAGAAATTAGAACAGAACAAAGATGGCTTCTTGAAGTAATAAAAAAAAAGGTGAAGACCCCCATAGCTTAGCACACCATAAGAATAAAGACACTAATGGAGAACAAACTTATTTTCAAAGGGTTGAGAACTGGTCAGAAAGATCTACAATTATACTTTATAGATAAAACTAAAGCATTTCATAAAGTGAAACAAGATGAAATTATCAAAATGTTGGAAGATACTAAAATTGATGGGTAGGATCTATATGTACTGGAAACAAGCAGCAATTAAAATGGTAAATAAAAGTTGGAAAGTATGAACAGATAAAGCAAGGAGTAAGACAAGGACGTGTTTTGTCACCAGAACTCCTCTCTCTACTGCAAAATAATAATGACAGAGATCAATCAAATACTAGGATGTGACATTATTATAATAGAAACAATCTATGCTCTGCAGTTGACATAAAATTGATAAGTGAAAAGGCAAATGAACTTGTGTAAACTGTAGCAATAGAGAGTGCAAAAACAAAAATGACTTTCCTTCAATAACAAGAATACAGAAACAATGGTTATATTAAAGAAACAGATAACCAAGATGTGATATTCTATCAGAAGCAAAATGCTTATAACCAGATTCAAATTTGTATAGTCCACCTTAGCATCAAACGGAAGGTGCGTAACAGAGATCAAGAGCAGAACAGGCCAAACAAATGTTGCATTTCAGAAGATGGAAAGTTATTTTGTGAAAGTAGTAACTTTCAACAGAGAGTAATGAAGTGTTATTTGGACATATTTTGCTGTGTGGTATTAACTCTTGGAATGTGAATGAACAAATTAGGAAGACCTTGGAGTCAGCGGAGATGGTAACATGGGAGAATATCAACAGAATGACCTTATTACTCAGGAAACCAATACATGTACAACATTGTAACCGACCAATCATCTCAATTCTTTCGATGTTTGTGAATATACTGGACACAGCATCATGGTCTGATGTGTTTGTATGTTTGTTATTTGACCTATGTTGGTAAAAATTCTGAGAATTCAGAATAGAAAAATTCTATGCTGTAAAATTCTGAGACCTATGGTGCTGTCTCAATAGTTGGATACAAATTCTGTCCATATTCCATAGTTGTAAGTTTATGTGTACGATAGACCTGGCTAATGGTGTCTAGCTGGTCATACGTCAAAGTACACTTGTTCCTGCAGCGAGGCGCCATCGTCATTTGGAGGTGCCGTGTTCGAATGTAACTATAGCTTTCAATTGTTATGTTGCCTAGTGCGTCCTCTAGTCTCTTCTTACTTCTTCTCATGTCTATGAGCACTAAACAATACTATGTGTTTTTATTACAGAATTGACCTAAAACATCAAGGACTGAGATCTGTGGAGAGACATGAATGCCTATATTATCTGACAAGGCATATGATGATGACAAGTCAATCTCAGCCCCATAACCAATCATAAAACCATCCCTCAACAAGTACTCTCAAGCAGATGTGAAACAATTTGCACCCTAGTTGTTCAATTTATTCCTTGGTTAATCGAGATATGTTGTCTGGCATTGTTGTGATGGAAATCTATCTAATCAGTAGTGTATTGTCTTCTAATTGCATTCTAAAGCATCAACTTTCCTTCTGGAAATGGACCAAAAGCACTCCTTGAGCATCTAAAAACACTATAATCATATTCTCTGCTGATGGCAAAACCTTGAATTTCTTGACTGAATGTGACGAAAAAAATTTTCTTTGCAATGAAGTACTCTTTGATTCAGGATTCAGCAACTTCCCCATGATTACTAAAATAGAGGCTTATACTGTCAAAAAACAACCTCATCCATCAGTAACCAAAAAGAAAATGAGAATGAACATACAGACGATAAAATGTAATGTATTTTAACTGTCAAAATGTAAATCCACTGAAGGAAACAGGTAAAACCAGACTTACTGATCAATAAATGATTCTGTGACGCCAAATGACTTGGCCATGTATGTAAGTGTGAGACTGCGATAAGACTCCAACAGCTGGGCATAAGCCATGATGCGCATCTCACGAACATAGTAGGAGTAGTGGGCCGAAAGCAGACGGTCATACTTCATTTGGTTCTCAACCTCAGCTGACAAATATAATATAATATAATATAATATAATATAATATAATATAATATAATATAATATAATATAATGGTTAGAAAGAAATCTGCACCACAGTAATGATGATGACTGGCACCTTGCTGTCTTGACAGTCGATAAGTTTGTAAAATGGAGTTATAACAAACATCATAAAACAAAGCCTGGGCTGAGTTTAGAGACCATGTGTTGCCCATGTAGCATGATCCCTCTCTCGGCCTGCTTAGTTTACTCCAGAGGAAAGGTAACACCAATATGCCTGGAACTAGGCAAGCTGCAGAAGCTGTCGGATCAGCAAAACAATGCTCTGTCAATCTGAGCTTCCATCCTAGACCAGTTGCCGACCAAGGCTTAGGGCCTGGTTTGCCCTGCCATGACATTTAGTCTTTAGGTTGCTTTTCCTCGCACTACGGTAAGGCTTTTCCCCTCCCAATTGCACTACCGCAGTAATAAAGTCAATATTCGATCATTCTGCAGGTGTTTCTTTAAGTTTTCAAGTACTATTTTGTACATTTCATTTAAATTTGTGAATCTGTAACATGGAAATGTTAATTCATTCTGAAAGTTATTCATATGATCTCGTAGACATGTGACTCACTAGCAAATTAATTACAAACATACAAATATCTAGGCACATCAATTAAATGTACATGCCCGCACACATGGAAACACACATATTCAATGATCTCTCTCTCACTTAGAGACAACTTTCAACCTTCTTGGTAATCATAAAATGAATGATAAAACAACAATCAACAATCACCAGCCAGCAGGTGTTGGCGTTATGCATCTCCACGGGTCTTAGTCCCTGGTGTTCCGGATCAACTCCATTTATGATATTCCTCCATGCCACCAGCACAGTCCATCCAGCATCATTTCTCTCAGTCTGCCTCTTCAACCGCTGATATTTCCAGTTTTCCAATGTCTCTCCTCTCATTACATGGCCAAAGAATGTTTGCCACCTTCTCATAATTGTATATAATTTCTACATCACTGGCCTACATGAGGATCAGCACAATGTAAATTAGTACAGAATTAATTACACCGAATCAAAGTTAAAGGATAAAACGCATGTAATGCTCACATTATCAGCTAAGTATACACCTACTGTATAAATGACAGTGTCTGTGGTGAAGTGGCAGTGAACGCGGTTCACAATCCTGCATATCACGTTCTAAATCAGCTTCAGACAATTTGGAAGCAGACCACATTGTGTTGTTAACAATGGTATGAATGGTATTTCTCTCAGAAACAATGGCAAACTACTGAACGTAAACTTGCCTAGTAAATCACAAACACTTGAAAATGCGGTGGTTGATTGAGACATCCCGTAAAAGACATGCAACTAACTTAACAAATTGTATTAATGTCTCTCTAACATTTTTGTCATCTCTAATATTTACTGAAAATTGGCCGCTATATAATTGTAACCAGGCTACATCACACACCAAACAGGTTATACCTAGAGCCATGAAGAAATCTCCATACTGACAATCATACAAGGAAAACAGGAACTTGCGGATGGTGGGCAGCCCATGAAGAACTTCCAGAATTTCTGACCCTTTTACAACCTAGAAAGATATAAAATGTACACATCTGAGAATGAATGGTGACAATTTCAAACATGCTTCACAAGAAGAAATATAGTCTGATGCTTATTCACATAGGAGGCATTATATATATTAGCACATAAAAGGACATATTTGCACATAACAGAAGTTAAGTGTGCTATAAATGAACTTGCATCTGGCAAGGCTCCAGGTAAGGATGGGATTCCAATAAAGGTTATCAGGAGTGGGCAAGACACACTCACTCTACAGATCCACCAGCTAACAGAGCTATGCTGGCAAGAAGGACAAGTCCCGCAGGATTTCAAAGATTCAAGCATCATAACACTACAAAATTAAGGGCGATCAGAGCGTCTGCAACAACAATAGCGGTATCTCACTTCTGTGTATTGTTGGAAAAGTATTTGCCAGAATTGTTCTGCGCAGACTTCAAGTCCTAGGAGATCAAATCTACCCTGAATCACAGTATGGCTTTCGACAGAACTGGTCTACCATAGATGTGATATTCTCATTGCGACAAATGAAAGAAAAATGCCGTAAACAAAATCAACCATTGATTTTTGCCTTCATCGACCTCACAAAGGTATTTGATTTGGTCAGTCGTGAGGGTCTGTTCAAGGCACTAAAGAAGATTGGCTGCCCCCAACTCTTCTGTCCATTGTGGAATCGTTCCACACAGGCATGAAGGATATAATCAACTTTGATGGTGCAACTTCTGAAGAGTTTGAAATAAAGAGTGGAGTTAAGCAAGGTTGTGTACTAGCTCTCACCCTCTTTGGAATATACCTTTCACTTCTACTGAAATATGCCTTTCGTGATCAGGATGGTGGTATATACATTCACTCACGCTCAGATGGCAGCATCTACATTGCTCGGAGATTGAAGGCCAAGACCAAAATTAGGAGGGTACTGATCAGAGAGTTGCTTTTTGCAGATGATGCTGCAGTTACGACCCACTCTGAGGAAGAATTACAATGTCTACTATCTGCATTCTCCAAGCTTGTTCTGAATTTGGTTTAACAATTAGCAAAAAGAAGACACAGATTATGTCACAAGGTGCACATGGGGTACCATCAATTTTTATTGACGCCGAACTAGAGATGGTAGACCATTTTACATATCTAGGATCAGTGGTAAATAGCAAATTATCCCTAGATCAGGAAACCAACACCCGGATTGGTAAGGCAGCAACAACAATTAACAGGTTAAGAAAAAGAGTCTGGGAGAACAGGAAGCTTACTGCCAAACTTAGTACTCTTCTTTATGGCAGTGAAACCTGGACAACTTACTCACACCAAGAGAAATGTTTAAACAGCTTTCATATGCGGTGTCTGCGAAGAATTCTTGGTATTAAGTGGCAAGACAAAATCACAAATACTGAAGTATTGGAAAGATCAGGTTGTGTGATGGTTTATTCCATGCTCAGTCTTCGTAGACTTAGATGGATAGGACATGTTAGGAGGATGGATGATGGTAGAATACCAAAGGACATCTTTTTTGGTGAATTACAGATAGGTAAGAGATCTCAGGGTCGGCCTCTACTACAATACAAAGATGAGTGTAAGCGGGACATGATTGATACAGGCATTGATAATGCACATTGGGAACAAGTCGCTGCTGAACGTGTTGCATGGAGGGCAAACATCAGAAATGGAATAAAGACAAAGGAGAAAATTATTGCAGATAAGTCTCACACCGAGCGTGTGAGACGTAAGATGGTGCATGATATTGGAAATGACCATGTGTTCACATGCACCCACTGTGAACGAACATTTACAGCGCGAATTGGCCTTATCAGTCACATTCGCTACTGCCATGGGTGAAAGTTATTATGCCTTTTTGAAGCACAAACTATCGTCTGTGAAGACGGCAAGGTGCTAATGATGATATATATGCAGTTGCTAGCATGCTTGCCTACTGGCCCAGAAGTCATGGGTTCGAATTCGTGAGACAGATGCAGACAGCATCATATTGACCACATTGTCTTTTGAGTGCCGAGTGGTCTATACAAAAATGAGGCCAGCTCCAAATGCCCATTGTGACATTATGGGTAAAAAGGGGCCATTACTTGTACTTTTTACCATATTCCCACATTTTGTGAAGGTGTGTGATTTCATTAAAAGCCACACAAGGCATCATTATAAGGGCACCGAAATGATCTGAGTATTGACCCCAAGCCTCCCATGTAAATGAATACCAGGATGGGGGCAGCATTCAGAATCATGACCAAACTTATGACATTTTTGACCGGGTTAACTTAACTAGAGTGTGTCAATCTGATTCAAAATTCTATGGATCATTTAATGATATAACAATATGCTGCACATATTTTTAAAACACTTATTTACACTAGTTGTGTGTTGTCATTAATGTCATCAAGTGATATAATAACTTACAGTTTGCCAACAATATGACAGCAATATCTAGTACTGTAAACAATGTTAACTTAGTGTGTTATCAACACTGGCTGTGTGTTACCAATATTACTGAGTTATATAAACACTAAGTATTAACATTATCTACTCAATGGTCACTTTAGAAACACAATAGATCTCATTCTGTACTTTGGATGATTTTAAAAGTTACAAATCTCTTGTGAAAGCTTTCTGTAATTATCCCTGTAGCTCCTCTGCTACACTTAGGGTTAAGAAGAAACAGATCTTGTAGCCTTGTACACCAGCATAAATACACACACAGTTTTGATTTGCCAGACCAAGGTCAACAACCTGCCTGAGGATCAAATGTAATCACATGGCAAATACAGCTGTAAGCTGGAAGGAATCAACATTGGGGGAATGATACATCAATAACATTAGATATGCAGATACAGTCTTGATTGCAGACAATGAACAGGACCTGCAACATTTAGTAGATGCGGTTGTTGCACACAGTGAACAACTAGGGTTAGAAATGAATAGTAAGAAGACACAGATTATGGTCGTCACAGGGAAAAAGGAAATACCACAATGTGATATTCGAATAAATGGGCACCGGGAAGGTTAACCCGGTCAACAAATGCCCGCAGAGGTCGGAAGTGTCTGCCTAACGGCGCAAGAACGCAGCTCTGCTGTAAACAGGCACAACGCGGTCACATCCGGAAAAAAAATCCGGATGAACGCAGAAGAAGAATAAATGGGCATATTCTTAAGCAAGTTAATCGATACAGTTATCTCGGAAGTCATAACATCTGAAGGGAGATGCCTTGAAGAGATCAGAACAAGAATTGCCATTGCGAAGGTAGCCTTTTGCAAGATGAAAAACATACTGACCAATAAAAAGATATCAATTGAAACGACAAAAAGTGTTGAAGTGCTACACATCACCTTTCATTTTGTATGGATGTGAAGCGTGGACAACCAATGAACAAGTCCTTCAAGAAACAAATGAAGATCGTAAACTGATTAGAGTCATTAGACATAGACAATAAAAAAAATTTGGGCATGTTATGAGAAGAAATAATTTGGAGAACTTGGTAACGACTGGCAAGATTGAAGGGAAGAGACCAAGGGGAAGACCGAGAAGTAAATACCTGGATGGCTTGGCCACGTGGCATGGTCGAAACAGGGACATGGGGCTGATCCACGACTCTGGTGATCGAGTGAGATGGCAGAACATGACCGCCCACGCTTATCGGCATGGCACATGATGGATGGATGGACTTATAATATATGTCACGCTAGATAGACATGCCACATAATGACACCCTTATAAACTACCAAAACCCATTTCTCAACTGTCATATAGTTGTATGGCTTGTTTACTGATCTGCCCTTGTACCTGTATGTTGGAATAGCAAAGACAGATAGCACTGGTTAACATGGAACAACATTGAAAAAGTGTCACAGTGAGCTGAAAAAGACCATACCTTCTCTCTGAGCTCTGGTCTCTCAAGAGCAATCATGCTACAGAGCACTGTATATGTCACAAACTGATGGTAGTGCATGAGCTCATACGAGGTGAATGTGGCAATGGTATCCAGGAACAATGTTGCTGCAGATTTGAAGTCTCGGACTGACATGTTATACAGACCTCTGTATACTTTCAGTCTGTTCCTCCGATCCCAATCACCTCCTTCATCTATCAAACTGATGGAGACAATCAGACAGGTTAGCCACACAAATTAATTTACCTATAAGAAAACAAAAACCATTAATTAATCAAAATGATTTAAATTCTAAAAACAAACAGAAACGGTTTTCATAAATCAATTCAGTTTTCAAATATGCAAGTCTAACACACTTTAATCCATCATTACATTATGTAAATTTGAAACCAATTTTATTTCAGCTTGTCTATTAAAGTACTAACCTCTGAGCCTTCTCCAAGTTCTTTGTAATCAGGTCATGGTCGTTGTAGAATAAACCAATTCTGATCAAATGGAAGACTATGTCCAAACGATAGCCAAGTGCAACAGTCTTTTCATACGTTTTGCGAAACTCCGTTAGAGCATTGGCCTAAACAGAAAGTATTCTATTATTTAAATTGTTTATCAAAACTCCGTTAACACTTGATATTTTAATATATATTTTATTAGGAACTGACAACATCACACAGAAAAGAAACTATATTTTACCATGCATCCTAACTTGTCTGAGAGCACTGGCAGCTAGATGCTTGCCTGCTGGCCCAGTGGTCATAGGTTCCAATTCATATCAAGCCAGATTGTTAACATTAACCAGGGCTCCTAGGTTGAGCTAGCCTAAAATGGCTACCAGGAAATGTCTTGGAAAGTGAAGGCCACCAAGGTGACATTCTGTCAAACTGACAACTACATTTCTGCTGATCTGTTGTGTAGGCATCCAATAAACACATTGGAAGAATTAATTGATATTTAACACAGGTCAACATGGTCAAATGGATAAGAATGCTTGCTCTTAAACTTCTGGTGTGCTGATGCAGAGGTAGCAGGTTCAACCCCTACACCGGTCAGTTGGACGAAAATGTTGACTTCTCTTCCTTGACGTGGGGATATAAATTACAAGTATCTCAGAAGTAAGAGTGAGTACGCCTGATGGTGATGGACACTGGTAATAAGGAAAGCTAATCCACACGCAAAATCAGTCCCATGCACATCAGTAGTGGCAACTACCAGAAGCAGTAGCACTTATGTTCAAAGTGAGCGACCACACACAAAAATTGATATTTAACATAATGCAAGCTGTTAAAATGGATCTTTCAGAATATCCCCATCACAATGATTTATTCCGTGACTTTGAAAACACATTGTGCAAACCACTAAAAAATGGGGGACAAAGCCATGCCGAGGCGTTTAATAATAACTAAACATATTTTAAGAATTAACATGATATTTAAGTGTTTTTTTTTTTGGCTGCATATCCCTTACAGGACGTTGCAGTCAACACCAGCATTTTTCAGCTGCTGTTGATGTACTAAGCAAGATTACGCTCAGTAGTGCAAGCTGTTAAACTGGGTCTTCCGGAATATTTCCATGACGGCGGTTTATTCCAAAACTTTGTACAAAAATCATACCACACACACAAAAAGAGGTGAAAGAGAGTAATATAATGAGTCATGGCTTTAGTGTTCTAACACCCTACTCCACCTGCATGAGGTGGTGCTGGAAACAGGGTGCATCACTGCAGTCTGGCTGAGAGCTAGTAAGCATCAAATATAGAAAGTATCCCCCCAATAAAGCAATACTGAGCTGACACTGAATATTACCCAGAAGGTGCAGTAAAGGAACACAACACAATTAATTTTTTTCCCCTTACACACTAGGAATGTTTATTGCTGCATGTTTTGCTACTGCTGATGTCCAGCAGGATGATTTGAAGCACTGAGAGAGAAAGGCCACATTCTCCACCCTATACATACACGCCTCTCTTCCCCCCCCCCCCCTCCATTTTCTCATGTCTCCATCTTGCAGAAAGAAGTGGACTAGAGTTTCAGTGACTGCAAGAGCTATGTTTGGGTCTTTTCAGCTCAAGAGATACAGACCAGACTAAGACAGGTGTCAAACCTGCTGCCTGCCCTGAAGGTAGACTGGTGACAGCTAGGGGCACAGGCCTGACAAAATAATACAATATAATTCATTTATTGTCATGAAAATCAGGTTCCAACTGTTCACTTAGTTATAAAACAGGCATCAGTAAGGATAGAAGCAATGACCTAGTCCATCCTAAATCTTATGAACCGTGTACTCTAATGATAGCATTCAACATCACAGAATGGTTTAGACAAACTAATAACCTCAACCAAAAAGAATAGTCAAAATCACAACTTTTATCTTAACATAGCAAAAACAAAGATAATGCATACAGATAAAACTAATAATGAGAAAGAAAGAAATGTTAATGAGGAAAAGTTTGAAGTGGTGGAAAATTTTGAATATTTTGGGTCATTAATTACCAACAATGGTGACACAATGAAAGAAATTAAAAGACGATTATCTATTGCTCTTCAAAAACTAAAACTGAAATTGAATAAATTGTGGAGTGGGACAGATAGACCTAAAAATAATTAGATTTTTAAGAGCATGCATATTTCCCATTGTAACATACACCTGTGAGACCTGGATACTTACTAAATAAGCTGAACAGTGCATAAATGCCTTTAAATGTTATAGACGGGTTCTAAGAATACATTGGATACTGAAAAGAACAAATGCATCCATACTTCAAGAGCTGAATTCTGAAGAAGGGTGGCTACTAAAGACTACAAAACAAAGAAAATTGAAATATTTTGCTTGAAAGTTTGGAGAGAACAATAAAGGAGGGGTATATGCCCAGGAAGAGGGAAAGAGGAAGGCCAAAGGGAAGATGGGCGCAGGGTTAGCAGATGATCTCCAGATTGGTGTATCGGACACGGGACAACTTCCTTATGATCGAAAAGTTTTTCGGAAGGTTGTTATGGGAGCGAGTTCTGCAAAGGACATGCTACTGAATGAATGAATCAATGAATGAATCAATGAATGGATAGCATCTCTGAGGATTACCTGACTAGAAAAAGACAAATACCAACACATGTTCAGAGTTTCTTCTTCTTCTTCTTCTGCGTTCATCCAGAGTGTTTTTTTTCCAGACGTGATTGCGTTGTGCCTGTTTACAGCAGAGCTGCATTATTGCGCTGTTAGGCCGACACATCCGACTTCTGCGGGCATTTGTTGACCGGGTTAACCTTCCTGGATAGAGTTTCTATATTAACCACTTCTTTTCCTTATCCAGGTGCCATGACTCTCTATCACTCTCTGTTATCTGATATTTTGATGAAGTTGGTGGCCCAGCTGTTTCAGCTTTACATATAAATCTTCCTCTGCTTTCCCCTGCCTCTCAAGTCCAGAATTATACCATATAAGGTTAATTTCTCTATTCCATACATTTCATTTGTCTTTTATGAGTGACCTTGTAACAGCTGCAGCTCTCAGTACCTCAGCATTTGTTTTCTTCTCTGCCCATGGTAATCTCAACATTTTTTTCAAAAACTACATCTCCACTTTCTTAACCATGCTGACTCAATGTCTAGCTTTTGCACCATACAGAATCACAGGCCTGTCGATAGAGTGAAGTATAAGGATAGCTAGCCCTATCATGCAGAACTGGTTTTTAATTACTGAGGTTTAGAACCTCTGTCTGCAAATTTAAGTCAATTGTGTTAACGACATAACCAGCATCCCATTTTAACTCATAATTATGTGCCATACTGATAAGCGGGGCCGGTCATGATGAGCAATCTTACATGATCACTAATCTAGCATCAGGTCTGTGCTCTCGTTCCAATGATGCCATGTTGTGCAGCCATCTCTTTACCTTTCCCTCCCATTACTCTTTTTCCATAACATTGTCACTTGTTACTAAATTTTCAAGTTCATGTTATCCCTCATCCAGGGCTGTGTGAAACCATGCACGCAGGTTGTAGATTAGGCCTGGTACCAGCTGACAGATGGTAATTAATTTATTGTCTCACGTTCACGACAGTAGGCAGAGGATCTTTTTATAGAAACAATGACTATAGTCATTGCCAAGAAGGAAAACAATAACATACATTCTTTACACATGCCTAGAAAATAATGACTAATTTTAATTAATTAAAATCATTAACCCCCTTCCTACCTTGTCACCAATCTGGCACAGATACTCTGCCTTAGCCAACATGCTGTCTCTGATCTCTGTTTCCCCCAAATTCTTTTCTGCATCAGCAATGGCTTCATCTAACTGCTTCAGCTTTTCTACATTTGCTGCCTTCATTGTAGTAAGTAGGTCTTCATCCTTTGTCCATCCCAATTCTGGAGTTACTTCTTCATAAAATGGTGCCATATCTAGAGAGAAAAGTAGTTTGGTATACTAACTCTGATGGGAAACATCATTTACGACATAATCATTACAAGAACACAGACCTGATCCTAGACAATCTTCTTGTCGACTGTTGTTTCCTTGGTCCTCTTGTCCACTGTGTTTTCTGTGACCTCTTGTTCACTGTATTTTCTGTGTCCTCTTGTTCACTGTGTTTTCTGTGTCCTCTTGTTAACTGTGTTTTCTGTGTCCTCTTGTTCACTGTGTTTTCTGTGTCCTCTTGTTAACTTGTGTTCTCTGTGTCCTCTTGTTCACTGTGTTTTCTGTGTCCTCTTGTTCACTGTGTCCTCTTGTTCACTGTGTTTTCTGTGTCCTCTTGTTCACTGTGTTTTCTGTGTCCTTTTGTTCACTGTGTCCTCTTGTTCACTGTGTTTTCTGTGTCCTCTTGTTTACTGTGTTTTGTGTCCTCTTGTTCACTGTGTTTTCCATGTCCTCTTGTTCACTGTGTCCTCTTGTTCACTGTGTTTTCTGTGACCTCTTGTTCACTGTGTTTTCTGTGACCTCTTGTTCACTGTGTTTTCCATGTTCTTTTGTTCACTGTGTCCTCTTGTTCACTGTGTCCTCTTGTTCACTGTTTTGTGTCCTCTTGTTCACTGTGTTTTCCATGTCCTGTTGTTCAGTTTTGTGTCCACTTGTTCACTGTGTTATGTGTCCTCTTGTTCACTGTGTTTTCCATGACCTGTTGTTCAGTTTTGTGTCCTCTTGTTCACTGTGTCCTCTTGTTCACTGTGTCCTCTTGTTCACTGTGTGTTGTGTCCTCTTGTTCACTGTGAGCTCTTATTCACCGTATTTTCTTTTTCCTCTTATTCACCGTGTTTTCTGTGTCCACTTGTTCATTATTGTTTTAGTGATGTCTACACAAGAAGTCTGGTTTTCTGCAAATAAGTTGCTGTAATTTATAGACTCCCAAACTGCAGACATTTCAAACCAAGGCAGATCATGTGGTACCATGGTTGATGATGCACCTCTCAAACTCATAACTGAAATCAGAAGTATGCTCAAGCGTGCCTTGGCTTGATTTGTGGTGGTGGTGGGGTGTCTGAGTGTTGTCATTTATTGGTTTCTACAAAGTTGCTTCACTTCGGTTTTCCCTTTCCAAGACCATTAAACCTTTTATACATGGGGTGGTCTATCAGCTCCGCTTTCCTTTTAAATTGTGTATTCTTATTTTAATATCTATAATCTTTGTGGGTATTGCTACCAAAATAGAATAAGTGTTTGATTCAACTTCATCTGTGAGTTTCAGTTTTACCAGGGAGATTGGGTTATCATTTGCTTGATTTATTCTCATTATCTTTTTCCGCGTCTGAAATTTTAGACCTAATTAGTAAACTAATTGTTGTGACCTGTCATCAACTGATCAAGTGTGTTTTTGTTTATCTTGCATATTCAAAACACTGAACTGAAGCCACAAACACTAGGTTGCATGATTTATTGCCTGGCATATTTCACTCTGCATCTCACCAGGAGTATACCGCATAATTATAGTGTTTCAAAGTAAATGGATTAATCATGTTTGCTTGAAATACATAAAACACAGTATAATCTCTGATACTGTTGCACTGTGGAGCAATGTCCCATCGGTAATCTCAGAGTCACTACACTGTAAAATCTTTCTGTCTACACAACCCAGCATAAGTTATCTTGCATGTGTAGGACAGGCAATGCCAATATCATCAGTTCAGCGAAGTCCAGATCATTCATCAAGATGCCCTGCGATATTCCAATGAAATCAATGTATATAAATAATATATTTACACAATTAAGAGTACTCACTATTTGCTTTAATTTCATCGAGTAGTTTCTTCTTCAAATCATTGTCATTCTTGTACTTTTCGGTGCCAAGCAAGAAACGAAGTTGAGCATTTTCTAAATTTGGATTTTTAGCTAACCCTTCTTCCTCTAAGTTTTCAACCGGCATTGCTGCTCCTTAGTTGTATAATATAGATAATTCTGAAATAATATCAATATGGTCAACACTGTTTAGTTAATATCCAGCCACCCTGTTGTATAGAACTAAGACATATAACCAGAGAACGGTATGTTTTTCTCCTAGACTAAAACGCTTGGGTTACTTCCGGTTAAGTTGCCAGATTCAAATTTGTATTTAAAGCCAAACATTACAATAAAAAGTTTTCAGTCCTTGTATTACTTGTAAGGACTAGATGAGTTCAGTCCTGGTGAGGATTAAATGAGACCAGTCCAGTGGCAGAAGGCAACGAACAACTGTGAGGCCCAAAGAATCCGGCAGATCCTTCTCACGACCGGTCCTAATCAAGACAAGATAATGGCTGTCAGCGTGAGCACGAAAAGACCGAACTGTACCCGGCGAACACAGAGGGGAAAATATAACCATTCCTGCTTTGGACTAACTCCAAAGAGACCAAAGAAAGGAGTTAGTTGCATATCCTTTACATGACGTTGCAGTCATGGCCAACCTGTTTCAGTTTCCTAGACATGAAGGTGTTTACGAGCCAGTTTTCTTCGATGCTGAGATCATGTAAAATGTCCATAGTTGCCTTCTTCTTGATCTACGGTATTCAAAGAACTGTTGTTGTAGTTGTTCTACTGCTTTTTCGTTTCTCTTTCGATGGGAATGTCACACCTAGTTATACACCTAATTGGACAGTGTTCAACTTTGTCGGACATTTGTGTCAGGTTCACTACCTCTAGTCAGATTCCACCCAAGGTAACGGACTCTCCCTATCCGTGGGTAGATTCTCTTTACTAACAATTTTGCTAGACCGGCAGCCTTACACCCTATTCTTTACGATTTTCATCTGTTCTAACTGGACCTCCTTTTTCGGCCGTATCTGAGGCGGCTACGTATATCATCTCACTATCTAAATGATCAGAAGGTCGTGTGTTATCATAAGATACCCATGGCTCTTGGAAAAGTTCCCAGCCCCTTGCTGAGATCGAACACAGTACCTCCTAATCCTCAACCTCAACCTCTCAGCCACGACTCTCACTTAAGAATTATTCTGCAGCACCACCTTCATCTTCATCCTGTGCCATGCCGATAGACATTCCAAGTCTTGGTCTTGGATCAGGTCTGTACATTTTCCCCAAAGACAAAAGAGAGCTTTGACACTGAAGTTCAAATGTCTCGACTTTCTATTTAGTGCTTGTGAAATGGTCCATGATTTATACGACTGGAAACTGGAATCTAGTCAAGCTTACCGTCTACTTCTCATAATTCTCCACCCTACTCCCATCCCTCACCCCCAACCCCACCCCGAAACCACTTTCCCGTCAAAGACACATTTCCGGTCCAGCTGCTTTGTTATATTTAATCATACATCTGCATTCACCCGGGAATGTTAACCCGGTCAACAAATGCTCGCAGAAGTCGGGTGTGTCTGCTTAAAGGCACATTTAAACAGGCACAACGCAATTACATCTGTCCGAGATAGGACTCACTCGTAAGAGCGCACAAGACAAGAATCACGGTGAATGAACCCACAAAAATCACGGCTCTCAAAATAACCACCGCTGAGGAAGCAGGTAGACGAGACCGAATTTTGAATTTTTTTTTTTTTTTTCGAAAATTGGAATTGGAATTGGAATTACATCTGGACAAAAAAAAAACACCCCGGATGAACGAAGAAGAAGAAGAAGAAGAAGAAGAAGAAGAAGAAGAAGAAGAAGAAGAAGAAGAAGAAGAAGAAGAAGAAGAAGAAGAAGAAGAAGAAGAAGAAGAAGAAGAAGAACAACAACAACAACAACAACAACAACAACAACAAGAAGTAGAAGAAGAAGAAGAAGAAGAAGAAGACATCTGGATTCGCCCACAACACAGAAACAGATGGGTAACGTTTTTGTACATATATTTTCATGTAGTGTTTTCCATGTACAGTAGTTGTATCTGCGTGTGTTTGTGTTTGTGTGCCGACGAAGGCTTTGGCCTCAACCCAAATGTCTTTACTCATGATCGTATTCTGGTATAGCGTACCGTCTACTTCCTGTTGTTGGTGATACATTCATTGCGTGAGTATGTTGACACAGGATGCATGTTCTCAAAATGTTTACTTTTATTTATTTGCTGATGTATTGCCAAAGACTTTGAATGTTGTTTGCCCTGTGTATTGCTAGGACCAGTCTCCTTCTGACGCCTTGTAAACAGTCTCCATTGATATTAATTACGGAGCCAAAGTGTTCAAAGTCTAACATTTTGTGTGTTTTAGCATTTTCCCTTTCAGTTGCATATTAATCGTTCAATTGGCTAATTATGCCAGAAGCTAACTAATTCAAATTCTCCAGCGCCCATTGCGTAGAAAAAGAATGCATTACAAATTTTTTTTAAAAAAAGCTTAACTGGCAAGCCTGCATCCGATTGTGAGTCGGCGAGTTTGATATGGTTTCAAGTCCGACCTATCTCCATGACAGAAGAGCTTCTTTTACTTAACCTTCAGCATAACCAGCCACCAACACACGACGCTTGCACACACACACACACACGCACACACACACGCGCACATACATTCACAAGTTCTCTCACAGAATATATATATATATATATATATATATATATATATATATATATATATATATATATATATATATATATATATATATATATATATATCCAACACCTCCTATAAACAACAATCTCTTTCAAATTAATTTCCGAAATGTCGCTGATTTGGTCACAGGATTATTAATCTGAGGCTGGGATGGACCCTAATTATAACTTCTCTTCTGAGGTTGAACCATCCATCCATCATGTGCCATGCCGATAAGCGTGGGCGGTCATGTTCTGCCATCTCACTCGATCACCAGAGTCGTGGATCAGCTCCGTGTTCCTGTCTCGACCGTGCCATGCGGCCAAGCCATCCAGGTACTTACTTCTCGGTCTTCCCCTTGGTCTCTTCCCTATAAGTATAAGCTAATGGAAAAATGACCGACTGAGAAACTTTTTATCAAGATTAAAATAAATCAAGGTAAAAATAATATTAACAAAGATTGATATGATAAGATAGATGAAGAAATACGAGGTAAATGTGTAAAAGGTAAAACAAAATTTGTTCAATGAAGCCTACAACAAACTGAAATACATCATAGTAAAGATATACAAAATTGCACAAATAAAGCAGTGGGCTCATCGTCATCTCATCTCATCTCATCATGTTCCTCTTTTACCTTGCGGTGTCGAGGTGAAGTATAAACAGCGAGAGAGTGCCTGCTTATGGGCTTCATGTATCGATATTCCCATGGACTATGTTATTCCATGTGTCCATCGTTTACATGGTCGGCCTCTTCCTCTGCTTCCCTCTGGTCTGTACACCATTGCTTGTTGTGGTATACTGTTAGCTGGTAATCTACTTGCATGGCCAAACCATTTGACTTGCTGCCTTCTAATAAAATCTAGAGTAGCTATAACCCCCACTTTAGTCCTGATTTCTTCATCTCTGATCTTATCTCTTCTTGATACATTGAATATTCGTCTCAGGAATTTCATTTCTGTTGTTGCGATTTTTCTTTTCTCTTGTTCTGTCATTGTCCAGGTTTGGCATTGGTAACATAGAGTTTGTAGGAAGATTGTGTTCTAAAGTGCTTTCTTAGTAGTTATTGATACATGTTTGTTCTTTAGTATTGGTGCCATTTGTCCAATGAGTTGGTTTGCCTTATCGCATCTATTTTCTATCTCGTCTTCTGATTTGTCATTTGATGATATTATACTATTATTAATATTACAGTGGGATCACAAGAAGAAAATAAGAGTAAACTATTTTAAGAAAAGAAAAAAAAAACCAAGAAAGGTAACATTGAAAGTGGGTGTTATAATAAGGAGATGGAATGAAAACAATTAAAATGTTATATTCTTTATTTCTTTCTTTCTTTTTTCCTTTATGTCTGTCTGTCTTTCTTTATTTCATGTGTTTACAATAGCTTGTTCAATCTTTCTGGGTTATATTTAGGAGGAGGAAGGGGAGGAAGAGGAGGGGGGGGGAGGAGGTATATCATCATCATCATCATCATCATCATCATCATCATCATCATCATCATCATCAGGTGCCTTGCCAGCTGGCATAGACGTTCATGTCTCTCCACATATCTCAGTCTTTGGTATTCTGGATCAACTCTGGTGATATTCCTCCAGATATATATATATATATATATATATATATATATATATATATATATATATATATATATATATATATATATATATATATATATATATATATAGAGAGAGAGAGAGAGAGAGAGAGAGAGAGAGAGAGAGAGAGATGACATAAGCCTGGGTCATTGACAATGAGTTGAGTGACCGGGCATGAGAGAGAAGGGATGAAAATGGGAGACAGTAAAGTGACTGACCTGGCTATGGGGAAAACAGCCAGTCCTGAGAAATAAAATAGTGAGGGTAGAGAAAATCTCCCAGGGTGATTCTTCTTCTTCTTCTTTCGTTCGCTTGAAATATGTCTATATCTGCAATGTCGTCTCTTGCATGAATTGAACTGTTTTTTTCAGTTCACACAGTGGTCCATAGAGTTTATCTTCCACCGTCGTCTCTCTAGGCCAGAAGGTTTGCCTAGATATGTTATATTTTGGGCAGTCTTGGAGTATGTGCTCTGCTGTCTGCGACGCCAATCCACATGTGCACATGGCTGTTTCACCAATCTTGAATTTTGTATACATGTGGTTGCGTAATCTATTGTGTCCTGTTCTGAGGCGCAGAATAATGACTTGTTCTGGTCTGTCCATAATGTGGTAGTCATCTTGAGCAGGTTTTGGTGGCTTTCTGACTGATTTGATCATTCTTTTCTTTTGGTGGTATGTAACGGGCACATCAGGCTGTTCCTCTTTGGCTCCTTCCTTAGCCAATTGATCAGCTCTGTCGTTTCCGGGTACTCCACAGTGGGATGGTATCCACTGTATGGTGACTTTATGCTGACTGCTAAGTTCAGAAAGTAGTGTCCTTAGTACTGGCAATTTCCCAGAGAGGAGCGCCTCGAGTACTGATTTTGCATCTGTTAGTAGCACCACAGGTTGTGTACCATTGCTGTTATTTAGTAATTTCTCTGTTGCTATCTTGATTGCCTCAATTTCGGCATCATAGTTATGGCAGTACTTTCCTGTCGGTACTCTGGCTGTGTCCCTAGTATTATTTGGGTATTCTATGTACACTCCCGCTCCTCCATTTCGAACAGCATTTTGTGCTGACCCATCTGTGTAGACTCGGATCCAGAGGTCCTGTGGGTATTCTTCATCAAGGAAGCTGAGAGTGGCTGTTCTGCGCTGCACACTGTTCTGTTCTTCCTTGTCAAATATTCCTCTCACTTTTGTCTGGATTTGTAATGATAGTCTATGCTCATCTTTCCATGGAGTTCGCTCTGGAATAGTTGTTAGGGGGATACCAACTGTGGGCAGATCAGTGGTTTCTCTGCAGAGTCGTTTGGCCTGGTGGATAAAACTACTTCTTTTCAACCGCCCCATAGCTAGGTTTTCAAATCTGTTCTTCATAGGGTGGCCTGGCAAGCTGAGGAACTTTTCTGCTTGTATTAGCGTTTTCGTATCTCTGCGCTCACTCAGTGCCTGTGTCCTCCCCATCTTCTCCATTTCCACTATAGGGGTTGATCTCATCCCTCCTGTGGTGACTCTAAGTGCTTGATTTTGCACCTTGTCCAGCTCTTGTAGTGTGGTATTTGATGCTGAACACCACGCAGTTGACCCATATTCCAGGTGTGGTCGTATGCTCTGTTGGTAAACTTTGCTAAGTATTTTCGTACTGGCTCCCCATGTGGTTCCACTTAGCTTTCTCAGGATGGCTATTTTCCTTCTGGCTTTTGCTACTGCTTTGTTGATGTGCTTTCTCCATGTCAGCTTGCCATCAAATGTTACTCCAAGGTATGTTGGTTCTTTATCTTCTCTTAGGGGTGTTCCATTTATCTGGATGATCCCTGCCTTTTGTTTTGGAGAGAGGGTAAATAGGGTGGTGCTGCACTTGTCAGTGTTTATGCTGACACACCATCTATTTGCCCATGCAGCAAATGTATCTACAGCTCTTTGTAGCAATCTGGTGGCCACTGATGCATATTCATTTGTGCTCCATAGAACCAGGTCATCGGCGTACATTGCCGCTTTAATTCCATGCGGTAGGTGAGCAACAAGATCATTGATGAAGATTAGAAAAAGTGTGGGGGACAAGACTCCGCCCTGGGGGACACCGTGACGCAGTAGTACTTTCTTGCTCTTGAGTCCGTCTATCTGTACTCGGGCTCTTCTGTTGTGCAAGTATGCTTTCACCCATTTGTACATTCTTCCATTGACTTTGCAGTTTCTCAGTTTCTTCATCAGACCTTCTTTCCAGACTTTGTCAAAGGCTTTCTTCAGATCTATCCATGCCGCAAGCACCAGCTTCTTCTCTTGGAATGCATCCTCAATTTCTTGAGAGAGGTAGGTTGTCTGATCTTCCGTAGAGTAGCACTGCCTAAAGCCAGCCTGCTGTGGCACAAGGATGTTTTTACTTTCAATGTACCACTGCAGTCTGTGATTGATGATGCGCTCCAGTGTTTTGCAGAGACAGCTGGTGAGGCTAATTGGTCTGTAGCTAGAGGCAATGGAACCATCTTTCCCTGATTTTAGGAGGGGTATCATGATTGCTTCTCTCCAGGCTTGTGGAACACTGCCTAAGGTCCAGCTGTTATTGAAGATCTGCAACAGCTTTGTTTTGGCCTCTGTTCCTAGGTTCCTGATCATTTCATTGGAGATACCATCAGCTCCTGGTGACTTTCTCATTTTCAGTTTTGATATGGCTAGCTCCAGTTCGCTGATTGTGATGGGTGCCTCCAGAACCTCATGTACTATTTCCTTCTGTCCTGTATGTTGTCGTTTCTCTCGAATCTCTTGTTGATTCTCTGGACTAATTTTGATATTGCTATCTTGTGCGAACGAGTCCGCAAAATGGTCAGCTGCTTGCTTTCTTGTTAAGATTTTTCCATCTTTATGTAGTGCAATTTTTGAGTTTCTCCCTGTGCCCTCGTCATTAAGCTGTTTTATTAGCTTCCACAATTTCCTTGTGTCTCTTTCAAAGTTCAGAGACTCCGTTTTCTCCTGCCAGCTTTTCCGTCTAGCCTGCAGCTTGGCCCTTTGAAATTTGGCTTTTGCATGCTGGAATTTATTGTGGTGCTCTTGGCTGGGTGTGGCCTCTGCTTGCTTTCTACACACTTCAACATCATTATGCAACTGTTCCAGTTCACTACTCCAGTAGGGTTTATATTGTTTACGGGCTCCTCTTGGTACTGTTTCTCGCGCTGCCTGTAGTATGCATTTCCCAAACTCTTCAACTGCTTTATTTATGTCTTTCTCAGTGTTCAGGTTTCTAACCAGTATGCTGATGCGATGCTTGTACATTGCCCAGTCTGCTTTCTTGTAGTTCCACCTCGAGAGGGTGCTGCTTTCACTTACAAGCTCATTTTCTACGGTTAGAAAGACTGGCCGATGGTCACTGCCACCAAGTTGTTTCCCAACAGTTCGTGTAATGTTCCACCCCAGGTCTGGTGAATGAAAAGCCAGGTCAGGTGTAGTTGAAGAGTGCCATGATCTCGAGTAGAAAGTATGTGGGTCGGACGGCTTGTTAATCAACATGAATCTATTCTCATCTTGCCAGTCTTCCAGTCTCTCTCCTCTCTGGTCCATGTGATCATAGCCCCAGCTCTGCGAGTGGCTGTTGAAATCGCCACACACAATCATTTTTTCTTTTAGTGGTAGAGTGTCCAGTGCCTGTGGGCGGTCACTTGGACAGTAGTAATTGATCAGATGTAGATCTGTATTACCTGTCTTAAGTTTAAGTGTCTGATACTCAGCCCCTTCCATGTAGACTTTGATTTGGGAAGCCATGATGTTATTTCTTACAAGGGTCAGTATCCCACCTTTTCGCCTGTTCTTTCGGTCAGATCGGTAACACTGGTAGCCTCTGATTTTGAAGGCTATATTTTCATTGAGGTGAGTTTCTTGCAAGCAACATATGCTTACTTTCTCTTTGTCCAGGATGTTTTCTAATTCAACTTTTTTGTTGCTGACTCCCTCCGCATTCCAGTGCATTATTTTAAGTCTTAGTTTAGTATGGCCAGTCGTCCTATTCTCATGTCCCCTGGCTCCACAGGACATCTGAGAAGGACCTCCAGTAGTTGGGGTTGGACCCTTTCGAGACATAGGGCCCGGCACTGCACCTGCCTGGGGGTCCAAAGCAGGACGAGCACCATAACGATTAGCAGTAGTCGACATATTCCATTTTGCGTGATTGCGTGGCATCCTGATTTCTGTGGTGCGCCTCTTGGCTGGTTGCCTCCGTCTTCAGCACCTTTCTTTGCTAGAGCAGACTGTGGTCTCACTCGAGTGTAGATGTGTACGCGCGCATACGCCTGTCTGCGCATGCATGTCCGTGCATACACATCTAGAGCATCTCCCAGGGTGATGGGGGAAGGACAGTTTAGTTTTGTGTGAAGTCAAGGGACTTCAAGACAGTTAATGTGTAGATGCCGAACTGGTCGGTAGTCTAAGGAGAAGCGGAGTTAGAGATCTCCGTGTTGTGTTGTTCTCCCAGTTGTGAAGACAGGCTGAACCAGAGTGGGTTCTATAGTGAGTGAGGGCCTGAACCCAGTGGGTGGGTGTATTGTGCGAGGTCCAGCGGTGGATAGGAGCTGGATTACCTGTCTTATGGATTTGATATGAAGCAGGCTTGAGAAGGCATTGATGTGTGCGTGTTAATATTGCGAGGAGGAGATAGATATTCGATGGATTATATATTGTTTTCTAGATATATACATATGTTCCGTGAGTCTGTGTTATTTTTGTAATAAAGGATTATGTGCGCCAACTGATTCTTGTTTAATGACTGGCGAATGTGCACTGCGGGGGTGAGTTATATTGCAAGACAGTTAGATAGCTCAATTGACACTCCAGGAGTATCGTTACCTAGACAACGACCATCACACGAAACTTATCATCAAGAACATCGACAGTCTCGTCAACATACGTCGTGTGACATCTGGGATCTCGTCGCTTAGTAAGGAGTATCTGAGAGCTCGTCCGATCAAGAAACCCATTGTAATATAGACATTGTTGTCATTCTGAGATATATGTGGGCTCTTCGCTGAGAGAGGAGTTATTATCTGGTGACTCCGTTCCATCAAACTAACAAACCCTTGACAATTTGGATTGCGTGTGTGTAGGACATCGCTGTCGGTGATAAAGACAGGATTGATAATTCAAGATATTGACAGGTGTGTGTGGTGAGGGAACGCACCGTGTTGTCGCTTTTTGACTTGTCAAGATTTGTCGACGCCGTTAAAAGACGAGGCGGGGCGGAGTTAAGAGACAGTGTAGGTGGAAATTGTGAGTCTCCACGGACAATTCGAGTCAGCGCTGTTTACGAGAACATTGAACCCCCGGGAAGGGGGGAGTTAATGAATGTGTAGAATACACTGAGAAAATTGACATTTGCTGTTCACCGGGAAGGGTGACATACAGGGGTAGTGTACCACAGGGGTTGGGGCACGGCAGGTGTCGTTGTGGATAACGGAAAATTTCCGGACATTACTTTGTTCACAGCCGGGTCGGGGCTGAGAAGTTGTGTGGAAAGTGTTTTGTATAACGGGAAAAGTGTCCGGTCAGTTTACAGTGTGTATTATTGTGACAAAGATTACTGAAGTTGACCTGCGGGTCAAGGTTGAGGACAGTGAAAAGTTACTGAGATTTTCCAGAGAACTGGATAAACAACTTGTTTATGAACGAAAACCAGACTTTATGTTTCGTCTTTGTTGAACTGTTCTACTATCGTTATCATTACTCTGTCATGGGCAATCATTGTTACAACGAAGGATGACATGTCATCACCGCAGGCTGGGTTGCATACAGTTACCGAAAAAGAACTGACTCTACACAGTTACAGTGGGGAACAGTTGAGGTCTTTTTGTGTTGAACTTTGTCTTTAAAAGTAAATCTATCACATAATTGATACAACTACGGACCATCTCCACAACGATAGGATAAAGACGGTTGGATTATTACTTGGTATCACCACGTCCAGATGAAAGTACAATAACGTTACGGACTGTGTCAAGACAGAACAGTTTGGATATTACTATCATCTTCAATTTTTTAAGACAGTTGGAACTTGTGATCACCACGTGAATTCAGGAACCACTCAACAAAACAAGAAGTCGGTTTGAAATCTAGCGTCGTAGACATTTCGGAATTTTAACAAACAAACACTTCCATCCTATTGTAAAAAGATTATTAAATACGAACTGTTGGCGACGGATTATAAGTACAGATTTATCGGCCAACCAGTTGGACATTCTGTTGCTCTCATCGTATTAACTGTCGTTATCGTGTGTCTACTTATATATATATATATATATATATATATATATATATATATATATATATATATATATATATATATATATATATATATATATATATATATATATATGGATATTTGATTATGTGTGGTTGTTGAATAGGAATTTTTTGCGATCTCTATCTACACTAGGATAGGACTTGCAAAAGGTGGTTTTTTTCTGGTGCTTAAGATATTTTTTGTAAGGAAAACGTTAATGAGTTAACGTGTCGTGCAGTGGCATTGGAATAGTCCTAACCAATATCTAGAGCCGAGTTGTTTCACGTCAGATTTGTGTATATTTTTACGCTATAATTTTTCTTTTCTCTTTCTTCTTTTCGTTATATTTACATATGATATTTGTTGTGGTCGGATATATGTTATTATTGTGATCTTTCGTCTTTTCTACTGTCTAGTAGTCTTTGTCAGTTTATATTTTATATATTACGCGCACTGTGGGTGTCCCTACACAAGCTTGTGGTTGTTACTGTGGTTTATGTCTTTGTGATCACCGTCTCCGTGTACTTGGCTTGTGAGTCTAGCGTTTTACAGAAAACACTTAGTGTTATCATCCATTTGTTTGTATATGTATTTATATGTACGTTTAACAATATTTCCAGAAATGTTATACAACTATTGGTCATAGATATATAGATATAAGGGAGTATAGGTGATACTTCCCTCCTCACTACCTAGTGCTTATAGAGTGACTGGGTGAGTACAGAGTGATATTTTAGCACTACGAATTTACGTACACAGGGAGTACTGGTGTACTTAGGGAGGGCACACAAAGACTAGTAGCAGAGTCTTTACATTTATAATTGGCTGACAGACAGCAACGTGTCCACAAGTACAAGATGCCTACTTTAATGGAGTATATTGAAGCAGGTGAACGAATAGGCCTGAAAGGTAAAGAGTTACAGGAGTATGCCGAAGCAAAAGAACAAAAACAGACGGAAAGAGAGGAGAGGCATAATGAACGCGAGGCAAAGCGTCTACAGGAAGAGAAAGAGACACAAGTAAAACTAGCTGAAATGGAAAACAAGCGTCTACAGGAAGAGAAAGAGACACAAGTAAAACTAGCTGAAATGGAAAACAAACGTCTACAGGAAGTAAAGTTAGCTGAAATGGAAATTGAGAAAGAGAAGATTAAGATGGAAGCTGAAATTGCTCTCAGAAAATTAGAACTATCTTCGAAAGGTCAAAGTGAGGAAAGCAGAAGACCGTCGCAGTCGTCACAGAGATTAAAACTGCCATATTTTACAGACCGGGACCAACTTGAAAATTATTTGGCCAGGTTCGAGGCATCAGCCAAAGCGGTAGGTATTCCAGAGAAAGAGTATGCGATGCGACTTGGCGAGTTTTTTACGGGTAAGGCTCTAGATACAATGTTTAATTTACCTGTAGAAGAAAGGAACAACTACACTATCTTACGTCAACGTTTGCTTACAAAGTTCCAACTAACTGAACATGGATATAGAACAAAGTTTAGACAGTTAGTGCCAGAGACAAATCAAGATTTCACAGATTTTGTTATCACTGTAAAGAATACATTTAACAAATGGATGGAGCTCGCAGGAGTAGGGAAAGATTTTAATAAATTAGTAGATTTAGTGTTAAGAGACAAAGTATTAGCTTCATGTAATACCAATTTAGTGGCTTTCTTTGAGGAACGTAAGCCAAAGGACATAGACACAATGTCCCAGTTAGGGCAAAACTACATGACTGCACATCCTAACGTATCTATTGGGAAACTAATGAGTGAGGAAATAGTTTGTGCAGCGTACACTAAACAGGACCAGAATCCAGTCATCAGACCAAGGGCGAAAAGTGTGGATTCAGCACATAAAGGTGAGCAGCAAGAACTTCAGGATAATTGTTTCCGAGGAAACAATGTTAGTAGAGCAGGACGGTACCCATATAGAAGAGGGAACTTCCAGAGACGTCCAAATTATGCCGGATGTTGGAATTGTGGGAGTTGGAGACACAAGGCAGCAGAGTGTGATGCACAACCATCAGATGGACCAACGAACAGCAGTAAAAAGGAGATCATCTGTTTCAAATGTGGAAAGAAGGGGCATGTCAGCCATCAATGTAGGATGAGAGAAACAGAGCACTCAAATGCAGCGCAAGTAATTGAGACGCTGAACAATGAAGATTGTAGTGGGTGCAAACCTCTTTTTGAAAAATACAGTCAGCCAGTCTTAATATGTGGTCATACAGTGAAAGCAGGATCAGCAGTCCATGAAGGAGGAAGTCTGAAGATGCATCATGGGTTTGTTAATGATAGGCCAGCGTTAACAATTAGGGATTCCGGATGTACGTCCATCGGGGTGAGAAAGAGTTTAGTGCATCCCTCGGATTATACAGGGAAAAAGATTAGATCCATAACATTTAATGGGACAGTAGAGTTCTACCCATTAGCCATAATAACAGTAAAAACACCATATATCACGGGAAGAGTGACAGCGTGTGTTTTGGACTCACCAGTGGCTGATTTGATAATAGGAAATGTTATAGGAGTTAAAGATTGTACAGAAGAGGACGTAGTTTATTGGGACCAAAATTATAGTGTAAGCAGTAATGAGGTGGTTACCACAAGAGAACCTAAATTAGAGAGTATAGCTGAGGTAGAAGAGGCACTTGAAGTAGACACAGGAACTCAGGACAAGGATAGTACAGCTGAGCAGATGAGAATGGATCCCAAATATAGTGCTAGTGAATCCCAGAGACAAGATACTACTCTGAACAAATGTTTCCAAGGGTGTAGTAGAGTAGAAAATAGTCAGTCAGGGAAAGGTAGATGGTGTTTCGAGAGGAAGAACAATGTTCTCACTCGCAGGTTTTCAGATAGCAGAACTGCACGTGGGCAAGGAGCAGTACCTTTAGCACATAGAGACCGATATACTAGAACAGCTCAGGATAGTGCATGTGCAGGGCACATAGGCATAAGACGTATGCAGCAGAAAGCAAGGTGCCAGATATATGGGCCAAGATTGAATAAAGAATTCAGACTAAACAGAGACTCAAGTGTAACGGTGCAATATGCAGATAGGAAAGTTGAGTCAGGTCAAAAGAGTGTTCGCGACATTACTGACCCAGGGCTAGGGATAGCAAACAGATGTTGTAATTGTAGAGGTACCATGAGTCATGGGTACATGAAAGGTAGACACAGCATCGACAGGAATCAGAGGTGGGTTAATGCAAGAACAGAACCACCTGATATAGGGTCGGTACACAAATAGTATGGTGTGGTCGTGAAGTAGTAAGAGACCTGTGGGTACATAAGTATAATGCTTTCCTATGATGTATTATTATTATGTGATGTATTAGTTCATGCATTGGTACACAAGATAGAAAGATTGTGGTATTTATGTGTGGGGAATATGGGAGTGCACTATGAGCATTTGATGTATTATTTAGGGTGGTAGCTAAAGTGAGATGGAGCCATACTTAGGGCTACACAGGCAATATGTCTGGGTCACATGTTTAGTAAGTGCAGTCTCCCAATATTTGAAAACGAAGTTTTCTTTTAAGAGGGGGGTGATGACATAAGCCTGGGTCATTGACAATGAGTTGAGTGACCGGGCATGAGAGAGAAGGGATGAAAGTGGGAGACAGTAAAGTGACTGACCTGGCTATGGGGAAAACAGCCAGTCCTGAGAAATAAAATAGTGAGGGTAGAGAAAATCTCCCAGGGGGATGGGGGAAGGACAGTTTAGTTTTGTGTGAAGTCAAGGGACTTCAAGACAGTTAATGTGTAGATGCCGAACTGGTCGGTAGTCTAAGGAGAAGCGGATTTAGAGATCTCCGTGTTGTGTTGTTCTCCCAGTTGTGAAGACAGGCTGAACCAGAGTGGGTTCTATAGTGAGTGAGGGCCTGAACCCAGTGGGTGGGTGTATTGTGCGAGGTCCAGCGGCGGATAGGAGCTGGATTACCTGTCTTATGGATTTGATATGAAGCAGGCTTGAGAAGGCATTGATGTGTGCGTCTTAATATTGCGAGGAGGAGATGGATATTCGATGGATTATATATTGTTTTCTGGATATATACATATGTTCCGTGAGTCTGTGTTATTTTTGTAATAAAGGATTATGTGCGCCAACTGAATCTTGTTTAATGACTGGCGAATGTGCACTGCGGGGGTGAGTTATATTGCAAGACAGTTAGATAGCTCAATTGACACTCCAGGAGTATCGTTACCTAGACAACGACCATCACACGAAACTTATCATCAAGAACATCGACAGTATCGTCAACATACGTCGTGTGACTATATATATATATATATATATATATATATATATATATATATATATATATATATATATATATATATATATATATATATATATATATGGTTCCAAATGTTGCTGTATGTAGCCAGGACGCAGTGTTGGGGTAAGCGCCCAACATTGCTTAAATACCCCAATGGCTCGTGAATACATAACCTCTGCAGCAAAAGTCCAACTCCTGGCCTTCGCGTGGCGGAACTGTTTTAACTAGCATGAGAAGGGGCGACGGCGAGTTTCTGGCGCCGCAAAATAACCAGTATGCTCTAGATGTGTATGCACGTACATGCATGCACAGATACGTGTGTGCGCGCGTACACATCTACACTCGAGTGAGACCACAGAAATCAGGATGCCAAGCAATCACGCAAAATGGAATATGTCGACTACTGCTAAATGTTATGGTTCTCGCCCTTCTTTGGACCCCCAGGCAGGTGCAGTGCCGGGCCCTATGTCTCGAAAGGGTCCAACCATAACTACTGGAGGTCCTTCTCAGATGTCCTGTGGAGCCAGGGTACACGGGAATAGGACGACTGGCCATACTAAACAAAGACTTAAAATAATGCACTGGAATGCGGAGGGAGTCAGCAAAAAAAAAAAAAAAGAATTAGAAAATATCTTGGACCAAGAAAAAGTAAGCATATGTTGCTTGCAAGAAACTCACCTCAACGAAAATATAGCCTTCAAAATCAGAGGCTACCAGTGTTACCGATCTGACCGAAAGGACAGGCGAAAGGGTGGGATACTGACCCTTGTAAAAAATAACATTATTGCTTCCCAAATCGAAGTCTACATGGAAGGGGCTGAGTATCAGACACTTAAACTTAAGACAGGTAATACAGACCTACATTTGATCAATTACTACTGTCCAAGTGACCGCCCACAGGCACTGGACACATTACCATTAAAAGAAGAAATGATTGTGTGTGGCGATTTCAACAGCCACTCGCAGAGCTGGGGATATGATCACATGGTTCAGAGAGGAGAGAGACTGGAAGACTGGCAGGATGAGAATAGATTAATCTTGATTAACAAGCCGTCCGACCCACATACTTTCTACTCGAGATCATGGCACACTACAACTACACCTGACCTGGCTTTTCATTCATCAGACCTGGAGTGAAACATTACACGAATTGTTGGGAAACAACTTGGTGGCAGTGTCCATCGGCCAGTCTTTCTAACCGTAGAAAATGAGCTTGTAAGTGAAAGCAGCACCCTCTCGAGGTGGAACTACAAGAAAGCAGACTGGGCAATGTACAAGCATCGCACCAGCATACTGGTTAGAGACCTGAACACTGAGAAATACATAAATAAAGTAGTTGAAGAGTTTGGGAAATGCACACTACAGGCAGCGCGAGAAACAGTACCAAGAGGAGCCCGTAAACAATATAAACCCTAATGGAGTAGTGAACTGGAACAGTTGCATAACGATGTGGAAGTGTGTAGAAAGCAAGCAGAGGCCACACCCAGCCAAGAGGACCACAATAAATTCCAGCACGCAAAAGCCAAATTTCAAATGGCCAAGCTGCAGGCTAGACGGGAAAGCTGGCAGGAGAAGACGGAGTCTCTGAACTTTGAAAAAGACACAAGGAAATTGTGGAAGCTAATAAAACAACTTAACGATGAGGGTGTCATGAAATGCAGCCTTTACAGCCCAGAACAATTTTCGGTTCACTTTTGATAGACTGCTTTCTCTATAAGCATGTATAAGACGTTTCATATGACGCAAGATTACAAACCACCACAGATGGCTTTCTGTATGGGAAATTTAATTTGACACCAGTACAGGTCACCCCCAGAGGTTATCAATCCAGCCAGACTGGAGGGCAGACTCAGTGGAGGGTGTAATTAAACCTCATCAGACATGAAGCAAGCAAACCAGGTTACCAACAGAGTTGTAAACTGTCAGCTGACCATGAGAACCTAATTGTTCCTTTGACATGACACCTGATAAGCAGAGCTAGGAAATCGCCCAACCACGATGGCTGACCTCCATCTGAAACAGACTAGAGGTGCAAGGTGTGAAATCACTGATAAGACTCAGGGGGCTAAAAATTGCCAGACTCACAGGTGTGAGGGCTAGTGTGCATGCAGAAAGATTTATGACTGACAGGGGGAGATAAGTCAGTATGCATGGGAAAAGAAGCGTGAACTGGCCCAACACTTGAATAGAAATAATTACCTGTAGGAGGTCAGCATGTTTCTGTCATACCAGACAGAAAGGTGCCAAAGAGCTAATAGTGTCTCAGACACTGTCTGCGGGACTCAGCTTAAATAAGGCTCCCTAAACTTGTTTCAGGTTAGATACGAACATCAGTTTGAACAGGTAGGAACTATCTCAATGTTCTGTAGTCATATGCATGATTATTATGTTGGCTTCTAGGAAGGATTTCTTAGTAACTATGCAACAGTCTTTTAGACACATGAACTTTCAGTCTATATCTGACCTAGGTTATTTTCAAGAACTATCATTGGCGTAGGTTACTTGAGTGTTCTTTCTAAGTTCTGTGTTCAATATTATTGTGCTTCATGTGTTACTCTTCTGAGAAGTAGGAACCTTATGTAAGACAGATCTTGTCTAGATATACTTGAGGTGTCGTGATAGATTCTTGTTAGTTCTTTGTAAACTAGCCTAGTTGCCTGTTGGTGTGTGCATTTGTTGTACAGAATATAGTCAACTGCCTATTTCCTTAATTCTTACCACAGCAGTGGCTAAGTAGGAACTGCTCTGAGTATTGTTTCTATGTCTCATATTTATGTAAACAATATTGTTACTAACTTTGCATAATGCTATTATGTTAAAGTATTGGAGGTTTGATATATTTGAATTGCCGTATGCATCAGTGTTGTTATACTCTGGATATGCACTCGGCAAACATTTATTTAGTTTGTAACGTATAAGGAAACTATGTTTCCCAGTTTGTTGTAGATAAGGATATTACTTACTTTTTTGTATTATACATTGTAGGTAAGAATAGCCTTATATGCCATTTTGTATTCGCATACCTTAGATTTATTTGATGTGATTTGTTATATGGTAACTCACTAAGAATAAATTGGTGTTATGCTATTGTGTGCGCATTGGCACACTGGCCATCGATTACAGTGGAAGCAGAGGTGTAATGGTACAGACATTACCCACAATTGGTATAGGATATATGGTGCTAAACCTTTTCAGTGTATTGTGGGCGTGCGTTCACGGTAATTCACGAAAACCTGGCACAGGTACTGGTCACGGCTTGTAAGCCCGGATGACCAGGAACTATTATGATATCATTACCGAACCTGTGAGCTGCTAAACCAATTTTGAACGGAGCGGCTGTACGACCCAGAATGTCGGTATGAGCGACATGGACATGGGACGACAGAAATGTAATAATTACAGGCGTGTGAGACAATTGAAAAGCCCGTCCCAGACTAAGACCGTAGGACAGAGATATGGAGGGAGAAGGAGGATGGTGAACGCAGTAGAGCTGGAAGATAAACTTGGCCAGACTGGTCATTATATATGAGTGTGCTAGGATATGTTTTACTTAGGATTGCACTGATGTAGAACTAGATATAAGACATTCTTGACTTTCTTTCAAGCTCTCACAAAGAGCGCCTATGTTTAGATCTCAAGAACTGGAGACGACTAGGTAGTGCCAGGACTGACAGGCGTCAGAATACGAGCAAGCTGTTTTGTTTCTACTGGAGAGGGGGGATCTGGACCACAGATCCAGATAGTGACAAGTAAATTGAAGTTATGTAATGATTTTCATCACTATCCATATGGTATAGAATTTCATCATCATCATCTTGAATAACATCTGATGTCTAATATGATTAGTAAATAAATGTTGTAGTATTTTAACTCATAAGTTCAGTGTTATATTTGTAATTCCAATTGTGCATACGTGTTATGTGTATACATTGGTGGGGGTTCACTTACACACCAAGGAAGGGAGCAGTCAGGGAGAAAAACCTGTACTGGGATAGTTGTCAATTACACTTAAATTTAGACTTAAAAATCTATCTTAGCTAACCTTCTCTTTCCTATTCCTTGGCGAATATTCAGCACAGTTCATTTCAATTTTGTAACGAGCCACTTGGAGCTGTACGTTGGATATTCAGGGCTTAATCTATAGTTCAGCCATATAGATTTTGTCCCTAGTCAGTTTCTGACTATTTGGGGTTGCTCGCCAGTGAATAATACTTTCATCTAGGCGGTGGGCACCCCGACTTCTGACAGAGGGTACAGGGAGAAATTCAAACATTGCACTACTTAAAGATGGAAACATCTTAACAAGAAAGCAAGCAGCTGACCATTTTGCGGACTCATTCGCACAAGATAACAATATCAATATACAGGACAGAAGGAATTAGTACATGAGGTTCTGGAGGCACCCATCACAATTAGCGAACTGGAGCTAGCCATATAAAAACTGAAAATGAGAAAGTCACCAAAGAGCTGATGGTATCTCCAATGAAATGATCAGGAACCTAGGAACAGAGGTCAAAGCAAAGCTGTTGCAGATCTTCAATAACAGCTGGACCTTAGGCAGTGTTCCACAAGCGTGGAGAGAAGCAATCATGATACCCCTCCTAAAATCAGGGAAAGATGGTTCCATTGCCTCTAGCTACAGACCAATTAGCCTCACCAGCTGTCTCTGCAAAATACTGGAGCGCATCATCAATCACAGACTGCAGTGGTACATTGAAAGTAAAAACATCATTGTGCCACAGCAGGCTGGCTTTAGGCAGTGCTACTCTACGGAAGATCAGACAACCTACCCCTCTCAAGAAATTGAGGATGCATTCAAGAGAAGAAGCTGGTGCTTGCGGCATGGATAGATCTGAAGAAAGCCTCTGACAAAGTCTGGAAAGAAGGTCTGATGAAGAAACTGAGAAACTGCAAAGTCAATGGAAGAATGTACAAAGAATGCACAACAGAAGAGCCCGAGTACAGATAGACGGACTGAAGAGCAAGAAAGTACTACTGCGTCACGGTGTTCCCCAGGGCGGAGTCTTGTCCCCAACACTTTTTCTAATCTTCATCAATGATCTCGTTGCTAATCTACCGCATGTAATTAAAGCGGCAATGTACGCCGATGACCTGGTTTTATGGAGCACAAATGAACATGCATCAGTGGCCACCAAATTGCTACAAAGAGCTGTAGATAAATTTGCTGCATGGGCAAATAGATGGTGTGTCAGCATAAACACTGACAAGTGCAGCACCACTCTATTTACCCTCTCTTCAAAACAAAAGGCAGGGATCATCCAGATAAATGGAACATCCCTAAGAGAAGATAAAGAACCAACATACCTTGGAGTAACATTTGATAGCAGGCTGACAAGGAGAAAGCACATCAACAAAGCAGTAGCAAAAGCCAGAAGGAAAATAGCCATCCTGAGAAAGCTAAGTGGAACCACATGGGGAGCCAGTGGGAAAATACTTAGCAAAATTTATCAACAGAGCATACGACCACACCTGGAATATGGGTCAACTGCGTGGTGTTCAGCATCAAAAACCACGCTACAAGAGCTGGACAAGGTGCAAAATCAAGCACTTAGAGTCACCACAGGAGGGATGAGATCAACCCCTATAGTGGAAATGGAGAAGATGGGGGAGGACACAAGCACTGAGTGAGCGCAGAGATGCGAAAACGCTAATACAAGCAGAAAATTTCCTCAGCTTGCCAGGCCACCCTATGAAGAACAGATTTGAAAACCTAGCTATGGGGCGGTTGAAAAGAAGTAGTTTTATCCACCAGGCCAAACGACTCTGCAGAGAAACCACTGATCTGCCCACAGTTGGTATCCCCCTAACAACTATTCCAGAGCGAACTCCATGGAAAGATTAGCATAGACTATCATTACAAATCCAAGCAAAAGTGAGAGGAATATTTAACAAGGAAGAACAGAACAGTGTGCAGCGCAGAACAGCCACTCTCAGCTTCCTTGATGAAGAATACCCACAGGACCTCTGGATCCGAGTCTACACAGATGGGTCGGCACAAAATGCTGTTCGAAATGGAGTTGTGTATTTTCTTTTGTTTGCTGTATTTCGTTGTGTTAGCTGTCTGTGGTGTCCTGTCCTTGATAAAGATTCTAAGAATCGAAACGTTGGCCGTCCTGTGTGTCGTATTGTACGCGTTTGTGTGTATTTTATTTATTTTATTATTCATTTTATATATTTATTGAATGCTTCTGATTTCGGATTTTCACCTATATTTCGCGATACAATGGATCTCCTTGTAAGGTATGTGCAACGTGTTTGATGTTTAGTACGTTTCTTCTCGCAGGAGCTTTATATACCTATTTGTTTCCTATTCATGTTGTTATATCCTGCTGCAGCCACTGCTTTTTCTTTCTATGGACCACTGTGTGAACTGAAAAAGACAGTTAAATTCGTACAAGAGACAACATTGCAGATATAGACATATTTCAAGCGAACGAAAGAAGAACACACACACACACACACACACACACACACACACACACACACACACACACACACACACACACACACACACACACACACACATATATATATAAAATTGTAAGTTAATAAGTAAGTCACAAATGGTTGTAGAAAAATAACTAAATACGATAACAACTTGAAACCAGTTTATTTGTATACATACATTGTCCCTTTATTTCTCAACATAATTTCCACCAACATTGATGCATTTATCCCATAGTTTTATCAGTTCTCACAAACCGACTGCATAGATCTACGTGCCCTGTTCTAATTTACCTGCCATCCCACAGAACTGTGTGAATTATTTATTGACTCGCCCGCGTAACTTTTTCTACCCAACTATGCATCGCTTTACTGGAAATTGCTAGGGGCTAAGTCCACTGAAAAGCCACCTTGGCGGGAGACATTTCGCGAACGACGCCGAAGTTGAATGTGAAGTGAAAACATGGTTTAGAAAACAGAGCTCGTAGTTCTATGCAGCCGGTTCTATGAACTGATAAAACTATGGGATAAGTTCATCAATGTTGATGGAAATTATGTTGAGAAATAAAGGAACAATGTATATAAATAAACTGGTTTTAAGTTATCATATTTAGTTATTTTTCTACAGCCATTTGTGACTTACTTATTAACTTACCCTCGTATATGAAGTCATTTCAAGTTTCTATCATAAAGACAAACCAGAGATTATGTCGCTATCATATGTAAGTTGTATGTTACATCTTGAATCCATATACATTGTGGTCTTCTTCATCTAGCCTACCTGGCAGATTTTCCTCTGTAATTATCTTTTCCAAACTTTCATGTGATGTTAAATATCTAAAATATTTCAGTTTAATTACGCACAATAATAGAGCAAGGCACTGAAATTAATATATTGGATTTTTGGACAATGAAAAGGCTTAAATGATAGCATTGATAAGGAATGTGTAAGAAAATTGATAAAGCACTATGATATACCACAGAAGACTATTAACTTAATAACAGCAACATATAGAAACATGCAATGCTTCATGAGGGGAAAATAATTTATTTTTTTTTCCCGCGTTTCCATCCTGTTTCAGGATATTGCGGTCAACACCAGCATCTTTCAGCTGTATGTTGATTCCTAGGCTAGATTACGCTCATCAGCACGCCACGACTTTCTGAGCGACCGGCTCCATACTCTCATAAGTCACTTTTGCGATTCGAACCACTGCTAATTCTCGTCGCGTCACGTGACGAGAGTATTCGGGGTTAGCGGAGAAAGCTGCTAACCCCTCGGCCACGGAGCCGGTGAGGGGAAAATAAGATGTTTCAAATAAGAAAAAGAGTGTGAGATGCTTTTTATTATCTTTAGTATTCTTACAGACGGAATTATAAAGTCCATAGAATGGAATTCAATGGATGTTGACAGAGCAGCTTGATTATCTAGACTTCACAGATGACACTGCCCTCCTGTCTCACACACAAAATCAGATGCAAGACAAATTAAACACACTTTTTGTGAGGTGACAATTAGTTCTAAACATTCACAGAAGAAAGACAACAATAATACAAATTAATCAACCAAATGATAGCCTTACCTCCCTTGATGAAACCTCTCTTCAAGAGGTGGAATCATACACATATTTAGGTAGCAAAGATGAGGTAACAGATACAGCAATATTAAAATGAAAGTATAATAGGTTTTTGTATGGATGTGAAGCATGGACAATGAGCAGGCAAGATGAGAAACATCTGATGGCTGTGGAAATGTGGTTTCTGAGGAGAATGCAAAGAATACCATGGACAGACAGAAAAACCAACAACCAAGACCTACAAGAAACAAATGAAAATCGTTAATTGATTAGAGAAATTAGACATAGACAGTCAAAATGTTTTGTTATGAGAAGAAATAAATTAGAGAACTTGGTGACAACTGGCAAGATCGAGGGGAAGGGAACCAGGGGAAGATAGAGAAGTAAATACCTGGATGGCTTGACCATGTGGCATGGTCGAGACAAGAACACTGAGCTGATCCATGACTCTGGTGATCGAGTGAGATGGCGAATCATGACCGCCCACGCTTACCTTCATGGTACATGATGAATGGATGTATGATAGGCTAGAGGAACTTTCATAGCATTAGGAGAACAACTAAAACAATTACTAATAGACTACAAACATTTATTAACTGGTTCCTGAACAGAACAGAAAAGTTAAACTGAACTAATTCAGTGATTGTCAATGAATAAGTATATTCTTGTGCGTTTTTTTTTTTATGTTATTCAAAATTCTTCACATCTTAAGATGATCCATTCCTCTGGACATTGAGTTGGAGTCTATTAACAATGAAATACCTAAATACCCGGGAAGGTTAACCGAGTCAACAAATGCCAGCAGAAGTCTGATGTGTCAGCCAAAACGTGCAAGTATCGCAGCTCTGCTGTAAACTGGTATAATGCAAATATGTCTAAAACAACATTCCGGAAGAATGCTGAAGAACAAGAAGAAGAAGAGGAAGATATTCATAAATACTAAGGAGGATATATATAATGGGCTTAATCCCACCAGTTCTGTATGTGTTATGCTTAATTATCACCTGGCTACTGTCTGTTATACATTCCTGTGAAGTTGCAGCACCAATTGTTCCTCCTGCAAGTTTCTGAATTTGTAGAGTGAAAGGAGAGCTTTGCAACAATCTCCATAGCGATGATATTTTGGTACTAGGTGTGACGAAACGGACTATATTCAGTCTGTCATCTGCATTATTTCCCTTTGATCGGAATACGACGAGTTGGTCTCCCTTCAGATAGTGACCATAGCTAGGGAAATCCCCGGTTAAAATAGTCCGTGACGTCATAAGTCCGGTAAGTTCGAAAAGCTTCTCGACGCTTCGCGAAGGGACTGGGCAATGTTCCTACGTGATGTTGCTGTCACGCTGGACCCACAATTGCATCAGGAAACACGGGATTCTGAAATTATCGTTGTCAGGGTCTTAAACCTGGCTCGTTAACCTAACACATGTGAGACAGTACAAGTACAACGTGATTTGACTTGAGACTCAACGACACGAAGTTTCGATGGATTTATTTACAGATCACGATCTAGAGATGATCATCACAATACATAAGTTATAACAATACACTTACAGGCAACCCACAGCTTACAATCAGTCTCACAAGATGTACAAGGACACGTCTTTCGGGCCACAGAACTACACAAGCCTTTCTCCCATCATACGTCCAGTCGAGTCCGAGTCCCAGAGCTGTCTGGCCATTTCTCGCAACGCGCCTGTCCACCTGAAGTGGCTTCACGAGGCCTGCGTGCGTCCTGCTTTGTCCTTGCCTGACCGCTGGCTGTCTCGTCAGCCAGCAACCTCGCAGGCAGGTAACTAATACTCGCCTGGCGGTCGTAACGATGTTACAGCATCCCCGCTAGGGACTATTCGCCTGGCGGGCGTAACGATGTCCCTGCATCTCTGCTGGCAATACATTAGACTCTGACAATCGTGACCCATGGGATTTACTAGGCCCGAGATGTGATTGTGATTGTGAATGCACACTTAGCTATCCGCTATCAGTCGAACATCGTCAAATGCGGCCGCAGTTACTTACTGATAGAAATTGATGTTTGTTATCGCGGCCAGTGCGGGACATCTGCAGTCAAGAGATGTGACTCGAAGATCTAAGGTAATGAAGTAATACTTTATTAATTAACGGTTATCCTTAAATAAAACGCCGGCAGTCGAAATAATTTTAAGCGCTGAAAACACCCAGAATTGCCACCGCACCACGTAGAAGTTTACGCCCCGCCTATCTGCATTAGTAATTAGCCGCTATCGATCGGTTAGGAATATTTAGGTCAGATGTCTCTAGTAGCTACAGGTGTTGTGTGTGTCAAAACATTAGGCCTGTGTAATTTGTCCTAGCTGATCTGTTGTGGAAATCTAATGTTATTGTAGCTGATAGAATTTAAAGATGTTAGATTACCATTGTATGCATTGTTAGGGAAATGTACGATGATGTTATCACTGCTATGTGTAAGTAGATTTGAGGGATTTTAACAGTTTTGAAGCCAGTGTGTTAACTATCTTGTTTCGTGAATACATTCTTAGGACGGTGAGGAATGTTGCCACTAGTTAGAGTGTGTGATGGTAAAGGCAGTAATAGTGATAAATGATTAGCTTGAGCTAGCCAGTAATGTGTAGTTTGCTTAGCTAGTAAGTGCTATAATGTATGCCTTAAGAAAGTGGCGTTTCTGAATTCCTGGACTCAAGGTGTTTGTATTTCCATTGGGAGATGAAGGTAAGTATTGGCTAAGTTAGGTAACCAGGCTATTCCACTTTTATATAGAAATGTTTTGTATTTACTTAATAGAGGTAGATAGGAATTAGCTGTGGATTTCTGATGTCACTGCTTGTTTATATGCCCGCCCGCCAGAGTGACTATGCGTGCCCAATCGTGCATATAGTGTCTTCTAGACCGACTGGTTATGTGGCCTGTCCGACCAAAGTGATTGTGCGTAACCGATGGTTGAATTAACATACCTGACCGAGAGCGATGCGACGCTCTGTAATCAAGGCCGTTGCGCTAATGATGATCTGAACTTCGAACAGAACATTGTCTGTCTCTACAGTTCTTCTCTTCTATAACCCTGACTCTGTGGGTGGGATAACGTAACCACTAGGGTGTGGTAGTTATATCCAAGCCATTTAAGCCACCATTGAGGGGGGGGACTGGAGATTTAATGGATGAGGGGCTGGATGCCACTCAACACTGGACAACGTGGCTTACCTCGCCACGGAACAAGGTTCTCTTTGCCACAGCAGCTGTGGGGAAGATTACTTGGTGGATGGCCACCATATCTGTGATAGACCGGCACAGGCTTGACCGTCAGAGGTGAAGGTCAATTAATAAAAGTCAAAGGAGGTTTGAGGCAGTACTGGGAGCGGTCATCTGAATCTGCCAGAGTCAACTCATGAGAGAAACTGAGTGTAGAATGATACGGTGGGTCTAAGCTAAGACCACTGTTACGAGTCCGACGTAGATTTAGTCAAGCGATCCAGGTAGAGTCCAGGACTGAAGCGTCTCTGGAGTCACACCGGTAAGATACTGGTGCAGTTCTACAATTACTCAGTGATGACCTGTGAACTCTCAATGAAATGAATTCCAGTTGGGTTGATGAGAGTAAATGCTGTTTACTCGTCACGACAATGGCCAGTTTATTATGTTTCCGGCCCGGCTGGGTCGTCATGGGACACATTGTATAACTTCATGTTGACTATGGTGTGAATCTACAGTTGTGAACCGTACTGAAGCCGAAACTTGGTCAAGTGACCTATAACAGTGATTTGCTAGTCTTGTGAACACCGGAGCGACATTCGTGTTTGGGTAGGGATATACCCATTCCGAGGTGTTGGTGGACAATGATAGTGTCCGTGTGAAGGTAGTAGATACCTACAGAACTGTGTAGAACAGAGACATGTGAATTAGTTGAGTTCTTACATTCACCTGTTGGAGGATTCAATTGTGCCAATGTTGTTATATGGAGCCAGCGCTCCAGTATAGGTTGCAGACAGTTTTCCCATTAAGTTGAGAAGCCGAAGAATAACCAGGCTCTTAGATACGAGTGTGTTGTGCTATAGTACTTTTCTTCAGTGGGGACATCTAGAATTCTAGGGTCGACCCAGACGTCATCAGCGGAGTGGAACTTGTGAGTTATTACGTCATCGAGGGATGACCAGTGAACTTTGGTGAAGTGTCAGTCAGGTATTAGTGATACGCCTGACCAGTCCGAGATATTACTCAACAATGGAAGGGTCTACGCCTTGGAGTTCCTTTGCATTGGAGGTTCCTCGGGTGAGTCGTTAGCCACGACGGGACGACAGCACGAACTGAAGTCACATGCTCCGTGATGAAGACTGATCATCCATAGATCGTCTTGCTGTTTTCCTCCAGCTATGTACATATTGTCTTCTATCCAGGCTTTTCAGCCATCCCTCTCTTAGTTCAGTGGACATATTCAGAAATTAAATTTTGCTTTGTTAGCCATGGCTTTGAGTACTGGTATGACTGTTGTCTTGTCTGAGCCCCCCTGTGGGTAGGAATCCATAAGTGGGGAGGGGAAGGTCAGCTGTCCCGGCTTGTGTGGGGCCTTGTAGATGTAGAGTCCTATTGGGGTGGTCGAGGCAAAGGCTGGGGATATTAACTATAGTAATATACCTGTCCAAGCCCGGGGGGTTTTGTTACACTAGGTTGAATGAAAAGTGCCTACACCAACCTCTCCATACGATACAAACCTTTTCAGGACTCAGACAATCTAATGCTGATGCATTGGACTTATAATAATTAAAACTCAGTCTTCTAGTGGATTCACAAACAACAACAACAACAACAACAACAACAACAACAACAATAACAGACAAGATGGCTATACTATCTGCACAGAATTTGATGATTATAGTTTATTCTGTTTCTTTTAAACCAATACATCTTTTTTGTTCCGTGACAAAATCCTTTATGATTATCTTTGAGGTGGTAATGTATACATTATTTTATGTTTGTTTATGTAGCCTGCTAATTTCTTATTTCAAATGAAACAGTATCCTAAAGTAAATGGTGTTTTAAACATGTTAATATTTTCACAATGAAAATGAAATCAACATGAAAAGATAAACACATGAAAAGGCACTTGTTAAATCTGACACTCTTTAATAATTAATCTGAAATAAATGTAATAGTTTCAGCTATTTTTGTCTCTTTCTTAAGTTTATAAGCTATATATATATATCATTCTGATCACTCATTTACAAATGAAACAGCAATCAATAATCAACAATTAAAGAAAATGATTATGTGATCATAAATGATAATTGTAGATTATAGGTCTAACTGGCATCTCAAAAATGAAATATAGATATGCAAAAACAAAAGCAGAATCTAACTGTAAAACAAAATTGCACGCAGACCAATAATAGGTTAGATAAACAACTTTACAGACTAAACAAAACATCACTTTTATTCAAAGCAGTGTATTCTCTTAATGAATTTAAACAAATAAGCCACAAACATGTTGCATGATTTATTGCCTGGCATGTTTCGCTGCATTTCGTCAGGTGCACACTGCAGAATGATATACCATGGGAATTGAATAATGTGAATTTCAGCCAGTTTTGTGCAAACAGAAAGAGTTCGTGGTAAATTTGATACTGCTGTAGAGGTAACAGATGTTCCACATTCAAACAATACCTGTGACTATGCATTATAATTGTTTCAGCGGAAGTATTATTAATTTATTCATTTCATATGATATATAACTCTGCAGTATGCACTTGACGAAATGCACCAAAATATGCCAGGCCATAAGTCGTGCAACATATTGTTTGTGGCTTCTCTGTTTAAAATCGCATTCATTGATAACAATAGTCAATCTTATATATTTTCACACAAACAGTTGTGTGTTATAATTTGCTTTGCAGAAAATATGCTAAAAGTAAATGAGGACAAGTCATGAAGCAGAAAAAAGTGAAATGATTTTCATAAGGCCTTTGGACGGCAAGTTTGCTGGCATAGATATATTTAACTGCTGTTTGTTTTCATTCAGCACATTTATCATTTAATTTGATAACTATATGACAGTAATCCCATACTGTGGAGCACCTCGCAGTATTTTGTTGCTTAACATTCCTTAACATCATCATAACATCTTAGAAGCTGCCGTTTCTTCCCAGATGGTATTCACAAAATAAGGCATTATAAATAATAACATATATCTAATGCAATGTCCAAAGTGGGTACCTGAAATTGTTCTGGGAAATAAAGGTGTGATACTTTTTCACTCATCCAGTGCTGATTGGTCTATACAAATACTGGGCTGTGATAGAACAGTGGCTAGCATCCTTGCCTGCTAGCCCAGTGGCCGTGTGTTTAAATCCCCATAAAGGTGAGGAATTTGTAAAAAAAAACTGACCTGGTCCCCCATGTCAATCCACCCTGAAATGGGTACCAGGAGATGCTCTGGGAAGTAAAGATGGCTGGCTGGGAAATGACCACATCAACTATAGAGCGCCAGTTGGTATATTTAAATACAGGGAAGGCACCTTATACCCATTATGTCTTAAGGTGTGGGATAGGGCCCTTTAATTTACTTATCATACACTCTATATGTCTCAAGGCAGAGAAAAGATAAATACATTGTCAGGTTTTTTTCTTTAGTATGCTCTGGCTAAACGTAAGAAGTACAATCATACATAATGTTCTTGATACATACGAGACATCTTTTTGGGTACACATGAAAAATATGTGAAGCATGGTGCATTCCTTGGGACAGAAAGAGTTAACTCTTAAAGGCTGTTAGGGTTTAGTGCAGGATTTTCTTTATGAGTGTTAAATGGCTAAAAAATAAATGGTTAATGGTTAAAATAATATTTTCAGTTTTCAAAACTAAACTGACTCTATAAGTCATAATGAAGGGGATTTGTAACATGCTGACAAGGACACAATTAAATTAAAGCATCCTATCATATAAAAACATGCATGTAATGACCGGTGCACATATCACCATCATCATCATCACCATCATCGTCATCAAGTACCCTGCCAGCTGGCATAGACGTTCATGGCTCTCCACAGATCTTGGTCTTTGGTGTTCTGGATCAACTCTGCTGATGATATTCTTCCGTGCCACTGTCTCAATCATCCAGAGCACATAGAAAGCCCTCTAATCTCTACTTCTTTCTTTGATTTCAATGATTTCCAATCATTATTTTATACTTGTTTATGTACTGACTCAATGGCCTCAATTATTACCCCACAACTGATATTTCCAGACAAAATATATATCATGAATGTTTGGAAGTACTGGTCCCAAATACTGGCCTCCCAGTCTTTAAGAGTTAAGTTGTGAAAGACACAGAAAGAATAGGGTAGAACGTTATTTTCACAATATTTAAAAATAACAATAATAATAATTAAGAGAAAAAGAAATTATTTCTCTCCATTTTTACTTTTTGGAAGTGATTATGATTATTAATGCTTAGCAAACAAGCTTCGCCCATATGTTACTGGGACTTATAAAGGAAGCAAAGAATAATAACACTGTAATCTAACATGGCCGGTCTCTGTGGCTAAGGGCTTGCAGACACGATTCGTGAGCTGCTTACCTGCATTCAAAACACAGCTTGAATGATTTGGCAGCAGACCATGTCGTATACATTTCAATTAACGCCCTTGGTGTAATAATGTAATAACAATTAAATGAAAGGGACATAACTTCAAAAATTAAGAAATATAATATCTTACAATAATTCTTCTATTTCTTGATGTTAGTTAGTTAGTTAGTTATCAGTTGGGGTATCTTCGTTGCACTCCGGACATGTCCATAGGTGCACAGATCCTCCCCCCCCCAGCATATGCATCAGCGTCCGGTGGCTAATAGTTTTTCTTGATGTTTTTCCATACTAGCGAAAAAATGTCGGTAGTATGAATAAATTAATCAAGACATGATTCTAAGATTACATTTAATGAAAAATATTAATACACAATTCGTGTATTCGAAATTATTGAATCGTCAATAGTTTAGAAGTGTTATAACTGTTTAAGCTTTTGTTTGTCGTCTGCTAGTTTTAAACTAAATTTCTAACTCATCCGGAAGTACACACGAACAGCTGATGTTGAAATTTGTAGAACACACTTGTTCCGGTCTGATGTAGTAAAACGGAATGTGCAATGTTCTGATCGTTCATGTGTTGGTTGTTTCACTGGAAAAACTTCTGGATGTCACACTTTCACACACGGAGTTAAAATATCACTGGATATGTTCCAAATGCAGATACCACGGATAAATTTGACAGTTCGCTTACGGTAAGTTCAGAGCGAATGTGGTACTGTTCTTGTTTCGTAATATACACAATTAATAAAGTTCTCTTTCTACCACACACTACACAATTATTCACGACAATCACTACATTAATAATAAAATAAGAAAACTATATATATTGGGAATAAACCCTATCACATCATATAGACATACACAGCTTTCGTGAAAAAAAAAACTTCACTGATGCATGGCTGTGTTGGTCTGAGTGTATTTTACACACTGCACTCAGACATTGGTGCTTACTGGGTCGGTCGGACAACAGGACAAAAGATCGGCAATGGTGTTGGTTCTGCCCGCGATGTGTCGAACTTCAAAGCTGTAATCTTGAAGCTTAAGAGACCAGCGAGCTATCATTTGGTTGGAAGGTACACCTGAATTGATAAATCTCAATGGACTACTGTCAGACTCCACAATAAAATGACGTCCCAGGAGGAATCTGGACAATTTAGTTATACCCACCACTAGAGCTAGGGCTTCCAACTGAGGTGTTGACCAAGCACGTTCTCTCGGTTTTAATTTTCGGGAGACGAAGTACACAGGATGTAGGATGTTATTGTGCTCTTGTAACAAGACTGCTCCAATCGCCACGGAGCTCGCGTCTGTGCGTAATCTGAAATCGATTTGTAAATTGGGCAATTTTAGAATGGGATTGTATAAGCTATTATCAGAAAAATACGATAATACTTTCTGGAATGCAAATTTTAGGCATTCATTGCTTACAATTTTTTCGGGTTGATCTTTTGTTAGTAGGTTAGTAAATACCTCGGTCAGTTCAGCAAAATCTGGTATGAACTGCCTATAATAATTTATAAGTCCCAACAAACTTCTGACTTGCTTTTTCGTAGTCGGAAGTGAGAGTTTTAGTACCTTGGACACAATGTTATCGTCTGTCGTGACAAAGCCATTAGATATTTTGTACCCCAAGAAGGATATTTCCTGATAGGCTATGTCTACTTTTGCAGGCTTCACCGTCAGTCCGTGCTGTCTAATGCGTTCAAATGTCTGTTCTAATGTCTTTATGTGGTCTGTCATCGTCTTTGTGTGAACACAAATGTCGTCTATGTAACAAATAATATTCGGTATGTCTACTAGTAGAAGTCGTGTCATACGTACGAATGTTGCTGGGGCATTGACAAGCCCAAATGGAAGTTTGCACCATTCGTACAGTTCCCAAGGTGTGGCAAAAGCTGCTCTGTTCGTCTACTGCTATTTGCCAGTAACCTTTAGTCATGTCTACCTTCGTAAAGAACCTAGCGTCTGTCAGTTCTGTCAATAGATCTTCCGAGTTTGCCATTGGCTCTAAATCTAAAAGAGTTATCTTATTTAATTTCCTATAGTCGACACAGAGTCTTATTGTGTTGTCCTTTTTGCGTACTATGACCATTGGAGATGAGAAATTTGATTGGGATCGTCTAATGATGTTGTTTTTCTCTAAGCTAATGATCTCTTGATGTAAGTGTTCTTTGTAATGCAATGGAATGGTGTATGGTCTGCATTTTATGGGTGTATTTGACGTGAGTGTGATGTGATGCTGTACTAATTCTGTTTGTCCTGGGTTGTTGGAGAAGATGGTGTTGTACTGTTGTATGAGCTGTTTGCAACTGTCTGTTTCTGCTTGAGTTAACTTTGGGTTGATCTTAATTTCCTTCAAGCAGTTTGTCGTGTCTAATGCAGGTGTTGGAATTTCGTCACTAGCCTCGTCATCTTCATGGTCTATTATCACTGTACATGCTGTTGTATCGTCTTGTTCGTTGTCTCTGTTGTAATATGGTCTTAGCATATTGACGTGGAATATTTTGTGTTTGTCTTTTATTTGGATCTCATAGTCTACAGGTGAAATCTGTCTCGTCACTTTAAATGGTCCTTGCCAAGAATCAGTCAATAAATGTCTGTCACTAGGTAGGAGAAGAAGAACGTCCTGTCCAGGTGTCAACGTTATTGTCCTGTTACCTTTGTCAGCATACTGTCTATATGTAGCACCAGATAATTTTAGTGCATTCTTTGCAATTATACAAGATTTGATGATTCTTTCACGCAATGATGTAACGTATACATATGATGATATGGGTTTGAGTAAAGGAGTGGATTCAGTTAACATTTTGTGATAGATGCTTAATGGGCCACGTGGTTTGGCACCATAGATAAGTTCAAAAGGAGAGAAACCTGTACTAGCATGTGGCACCTCGCGATAAGCAAAGAGAATAGCAGGTAAATATACGTCCCAGTTATTGGGGTGCTCTTGCGTGACTTTAGCAAGCATATGCTTTAAATCACCGTTAAATTTTTCTATAATTCCACTTGAGTGAGGATGGTACGGGGAATTGAAACATTGCTTCACTCCTAACATTTTGGTGAAAGCTTGAGTAGATGCGGCGATAAACTGACTTCCCCTATCTGATTGGATAGTGTCTGGAAATCCTATCCGTGAAAATATATGGAAGAAAACTTCCATTATGTCATTGGCAGTTATGTTCTTTAGCGGAATCGCTTCAGGCCAGCGGCTACATTGATCAATAATAGTTAATATATATCTATTCCCTCTTGTTGTAATCTGATTCAGAGGGCCCACTATGTCGACAGATATTTTCTCAAAAGGTCGACTGGCTAAGTCAGTAATTTGTAACTTTGCCTGTGGTTTTTTTCCTTTCTTTACAAGTTTTTGGCAGATGTCACAACTCCTGCAATATTGCTTAATATCATTGCAGAATTTGGGCCAATAAAACTGTAATAATAATCTCGATCTGGTCTTAGCGTATGCCATATGCCCTGCAAGAGGTATATCATGGGCAAGATGTAAGGCTTGCTTACGATACTCAATTGGCAAAACAGTTTGCTCTGTTGTGGTGTCACCTCTGGTATAATACCTGGTGAGGATACAATTTTTCAAAGCAAAATGCCATCTTGCATTTTTGGTTAACTTTGGCTTCTGGCCGATCAGATTAAAATATTTTGACAATGAAGGATCAGCCTTTTGGGCTGTTACAAAAGTCTCCTTCATGGTTTTAGGAGGTAGTAATACTGGGCTAAGCATTTCTATAGCCTCAGTCTGATTAATTTCATCTTGCATTCTAGCAGTAGATCTGGTTACTGCGTTCACACATTCAATGATATCAGATGGTGATGAAACAGTGTTATCAATGATGTCATGAGATCCTAGTGCTACATTAGCTACCATACATTCATTAGGTGGTACAACATTATCAATGATGACATTTGATGGTGATGTTGTGATCTCATTAATGCAAAGAGATGTTATGTCATGAGGCATATCATTCACCTCTGGTAAATTTCCAATTATAATATCACACACCGGGTTTGTTAATGCTGCGCATTTTACTTTCCCAGTGAGGAAAGGTGTTTGAATATATGCCCATGCTAGTGGGTACTTTTCAATATTGCCAGAGAATGTTCTGCATGTTACGTGCCTGCCTGTATAGTCTGTAGGCATTATGAACGTTCTCTTCAGTCCAATCAGTGAACTTCCCGTGTCCCGAAGGACTGTAGCAGGCTTGCCATTCACATATCCTTGATGGATGTTTATTCTGCCTTTGGAATCTACTACCAAATTAGCTTCTTCATTGGCAATAGGGATGGAGTGGCCGCATGTTAAAATACCATCTTCATAGAAAGTATTACAAACAGTACATTTATTTGCGTTAAACATATCAAAAGCCTGTGCTGAGTTCACAGGGTGTTTCTCTGATTGTTCTTCATCGGATGATGAACTATCAAATAAGGCGGCATTGGCTTTCTTGGTCATTTGCCTACCTTTACAATCATGGCGATAATGTCCATACGCCTTACAGAGAAAACATTTACGCAAATTTCTAAAGGATTTACGCTCCTTATCTTGTCTGTTTACGATGTTCTGTAAATATGTAAGATATGCGGGGTTCTTGTCGCACATCTCACCTTGATGATGTGAAATTCTACAATATTTACAATGGTTGTACTTCTCAGATGTAGGCTTATAAGGTTTTTGCCTACTATAGGGTTTGTCATAGTTAGCCGATGCTACAAAATTGGTTTCAGTAGCTTCACTGGCAAACCAATGTTTGTTGGCTGTGTAATAAGCCGAACCACGTCTCTCAATCTGCTCTACACTCGTACATTCATTCTCTTGCAAAAACTTTGAAAATGCTGATGGAATAGATGAAATGACTTTATCTCTGATGATAAGATCTTCTAACTTTTGATAGTTCTTATCAATTTTAGCTGCTGAAGTCCATTTGGTAAATATATATCGGACTTAGCAGAGGTAGTCAGAGAACGTTTGAGTCGGTTTGGGGCTCAACTTGCTGAATTGTTCTCTGTAACCTGCCTCATCTAACATAAAATGTGCCATAATCTTTGATTTTAGATAATGGTAATCTTTTCTGAGGTCTTTGGGGATAGTCTCTATGACTTTCAGAGGCTCCCCTGATAAACTTCTCATATAAATTATATTTCATTCAGACAATGGGACCTGGTAATGGTCCATTAACGTCTCAAAATTTTGGGTGAAGGCTGCAATGCAGACACCCGAGGTGTAATTTCTTACAATACCTTGGTATTTCTTGTACTGGTTTTCTTTCTCCAGTCTCTCAGATTTCTTGGACTCCTTGTTTATGGCAGTCTCAGTATCAAGTTGTTTGATTTTTAATTGCACTTCCAGCTCTTCCCGTTTACTCTGAGCTACTATCTCTGCCTTCTTTAATTCTGTCTCTCTTTCAATCTCTGCTTGCTTTGTTTTTGCAGATAGCTCTGCTTCTGCTTGCTTGGCAGCTCTTTCAGCCGCTCTTTCTTCACGCTCGTGGTATTCAGAGTATTTCTTCTCACTCCATTTCGTTAACTCATCACCTGTTAACTTTAACTTCAACCCCATATCGATGAAATCATTTAATGACGACATGATGGAGAATGCAAATGAAATATCAGACACACAATTTGTTACAAGTTGTTAGTAACGTGAACAATTTACAATTGTGTTCTAATTACAATATGTGCCTAAATTTGCATCCGAAAGTATATAGAAAGAAAAATATACTCAAGTGTCCTGGATGCGGTGAAGAACGGTTGAAATTCGGACTAGGAACTGTAGGGTCGCTACTTCAAAACACAAATGACCTCTACGGGCAAGGGTTTCAGATGGCACAGAAAACCTGCTTTGTTTTTGGAGGAAATAAATTAACGTCTGTTTGATGTGGTGTGTATGCTTGTCACTAAGTGTTGATTAGGTTTGTATGGCGTTGAGTGTAATTGTAGGTCGTAATGTTGTCAGTCAACAATTTTTTTTTCTACAAGTCACTTTCTTTCCGAAACTTTCTGCTTTCCACAATTCACTTTTCAAAGACAATCTAACTATATCTCAACACTCTACAACATTGATGACACATCACTTACATCAAGATGACATTCAGTAAGGACATAGACATCAAGTTTACAAGATGGCGACAAGGTCACAATGGCGGCAACTTCACAATGTCGACAAGGTCAAAACAGTGACAAGTTGCACAATCACAAATGTTTTACACGTTTACAAGATCAAACAATATGTATGTACTATACGTTCACATTTAGTCTCCATGTTTAAACAATGTAATAATCTATATCAAAATGAGCCTTCACAATCACATTTAAATGTACTCTAAAGTTGGACAAAAAATTTCTAAGTTCACAAATCTAGATTTTTTAAATGTTAATTACTTAAACCACGTTCATTTTAAAGCCGGACGAATGCCACCACGTCCACACATGTCAGGGTCTTAAACCTGGCTCGTTAACCTAACACATGTGAGACAGTACAAGTACAACGTGATTTGACTTGAGACTCAACGACACGAAGTTTCGATGGATTTATTTACAGATCACGATCTAGAGATGATCATCACAATACATAAGTTATAACAATACACTTACAGGCAACCCACAGCTTACAATCAGTCTCACAAGATGTACAAGCACTCGACTTTCGGGCCACAGAACTACACAAGCCTTTCTCCCATCATACGTCCAGTCGAGTCCGAGTCCCAGAGCTGTCTGGCTATTTCTCGCAACGCGCCTGTCCACCTGAAGTGGCTTCACGAGGCCTGCGTGCGTCCTGCTTTGTCCTTGCCTGACCGTTGGCTGTCTCGTCAGCCGGCAACCTCGCAGGCAGGTAACTAATACTCGCCTGGCGGCCGTAACGATGTTACAGCATCCCCGCTAGGGACTATTCGCCTGGCGGGCGTAACGATGTCCCTGCATCTCTGCTGGCAATACATTAGACTCTGACAATCGTGACCCATGGGATTTACTAGGCCCGAGATGTGATTGTGAATGCACACTTAGCTATCCGCTATCAGTCGAACATCGTCAAATGCGGCCGCAGTTACTTACTGCTAGAAATTGATGTTTGTTATCGCGGCCAGTGCGGGACATCTGCAGTCAAGAGATGTGACTCGAAGATCTAAGGTAATGAAGTAATACTTTATTAATTAACGGTTATCCTTAAATAAAACGCCGGCAGTCGAAATAATTTTAAGCGCTGAAAACACCCAGAATTGCCACCGCACCACGTAGAAGTTTACGCCCCGCCTATCTGCATTAGTAATTAGCCGCTATCGATCGGCTAGGAATATTTAGGTCAGATGTCTCTAGTAGCTACAGGTGTTGTGTGTGTCAAAACATTAGGCCTGTGTAATTTGTCCTAGCTGATCTGTTATGGAAATCTAATGTTATTGTAGCTGATAGAATTTAAAGATGTTAGATTACCATTGTATGCATTGTTAGGGAAATGTACGATGATGTTATCACTGCTATGTGTAAGTAGATTTGAGGGATTTTAACAGTTTTGAAGCCAGTGTGTTAACTATCTTGTTTCGTGAATACATTCTTAGGACGGTGAGGAATGTTGCCACTAGTTAGAGTGTGTGATGGTAAAGGCAGTAATAGTGATAAATGATTAGCTTGAGCTAGCCAGTAATGTGTAGTTTGCTTAGCTAGTAAGTGCTATAATGTATGCCTTAAGTAAGTGGCGTTTCTGAATTCCTGGACTCAAGGTGTTTGTATTTCCATTGGGAGATGAAGGTAAGTATTGGCTAAGTTAGGTAACCAGGCTATTCCACTTTTATATAGAAATGTTTTGTATTTACTTAATAGAGGTAGATAGGAATTAGCTGTGGATTTCTGATGTCACTGCTTGTTTATATGCCCGCCCGCCAGAGTGACTATGCGTGCCCAATCGTGCATATAGTGTCTTCTAGACCGACTGGTTATGTGGCCTGTCCGACCAAAGTGATTGTGCGTAACCGATGGTTGAATTAACATACCTGACCGAGAGCGATGCGACGCTCTGTAATCAAGGCCGTTGCGCTAATGATGATCTGAACTTCGAACAGAACATTGTCTGTCTCTACAGTTCTTCTCTTCTATAACCCTGACTCTGTGGGTGGGATAACGTAACCACTAGGGTGTGGTAGTTATATCCAAGCCATTTAAGCCACCATTGAGGGTGGGGGGGGGGACTGGAGATTTAATGGATGAGGGGCTGGATGCCACTCAACACTGGACAACGTGGCTTACCTCGCCACGGAACAAGGTTCTCTTTGAAACAGCAGCTGTGGGGAAGATTACTTGGTGGATGGCCACCATATCTGTGATAGACCGGCACAGGCTTGACCGTCAGAGGTGAAGGTCAATTAATAAAAGTCAAAGGAGGTTTGAGGCAGTACTGGGAGCGGTCATCTGAATCTGCCAGAGTTAACGCATGAGAGAAACTGAGTGTAGAATGATACGGTGGGTCTAAGCTAAGACCACTGTTACGAGTCCGACGTAGATTTAGTCAAGCGATCCAGGTAGAGTCCAGGACTGAAGCGTCTCTGGAGTCACACCGGTAAGATACTGGTGCAGTTCTACAATTACTCAGTGATGACCTGTGAACTCTCAATGAAATGAATTCCAGTTGGGTTGATGAGAGTGAATGCTGTTTACTCGTCACGACAATGGCCAGTTTATTATGTTTCCGGCCCGGCTGGGTCGTCATGGGACACATTGTATAACTTCATGTTGACTATGGTGTGAATCTACAGTTGTGAACCGTACTGAAGCCGAAACTTGGTCAAGTGACCTATAACAGTGATTTGCTAGTCTTGTGAACACCGGAGCGACATTCGTGTTTGGGTAGGGATCTACCCATTCCGAGGTGTTGGTGGACAATGATAGTGTCTGTGTGAAGGTAGTAGATACCTACAGAACTGTGTAGAACAGAGACATGTGAATTAGTTGAGTTCTTACATTCACCTGTTGGAGGATTCAATTGTGCCAATGTTGTTATATGGAGCCAGCGCTCCAGTATAGGTTGCAGACAGTTTTCCCATTAAGTTGAGAAGCCGAAGAATAACCAGGCTCTTAGATACGAGTGTGTTGTGCTATAGTACTTTTCTTCAGTGGGGACATCTAGAATTCTAGGGTCGACCCAGACGTCATCAGCGGAGTGGAACTTGTGAGTTATTACATCATCGAGGGATGACCAGTGAACTTTGGTGAAGTGTCAGTCAGGTATTAGTGATATGCCTGACCAGTCCGAGATATTACTCAACAATGGAAGGGTCTACGCCTTGGAGTTCCTTTGCATTGGAGGTTCCTCGGGTGAGTCGTTAGCCACGACGGGACGACAGCACGAACTGAAGTCACATGCTCCATGATGAAGACTGATCATCCATAGATCGTCTTGCTGTTTTCCTCCAGCTATGTACATATTGTCTTCTATCCAGGCTTTTCAGCCATCCCTCTCTTAGTTCAGTGGACATATTCAGAAATTAAATTTTGCTTTGTTAGCCATGGCTTTGAGTATTGGTATGACTGTTGTCTTGTCTGAGCCCCCTGTGGGTAGGAATCCATAAGTGGGGAGGGGAAGGTCAGCTGTCCCGGCTTGTGTGGGGCCTTGTTGATGTAGAGTCCTATTGGGGTGGTCGGAGCAAAGGCTGGGGATATTAACTATAGTAATATACCTGTCCAAGCCCGGGGGGTTTTGTTACACTAGGTTGAATGAAAAGTGCCTACACCAACCTCTCCATACGATACAAACCTTTTCAGGACTCAGACAATCTAATGCTGATGCATTGGACTTATAATAATTAAAACTCAGTCTTCTAGTGGATTCACAAACAACAACAACAACAACAACAACAACAGCAGCAACAACAACAACAACAACAGACAAGATGGCTATACTGTCTGCACAGAATTTGATGATTATAGTTTATTCTGTTTCTTTTAAACCAATACATCTTTTTTGTTCCGTGACAAAATCCTTTATGATTATCTTTGAGGTGGTAATGTATACATTATTTTATGTTTGTTTATGTAGCCTGCTAATTTCTTATTTCATATGAAACAGTATCCTAAAGTAAATGGCGTTTTAAACATGTTAAGATTTTCACAATGAAAATGAAATCAACATGAAAAGATAAACACATGAAAAGGCACTTGTTAAATCTGACACTCTTTAATAATTAATCTGAAATAAATGTAATAGTTTCAGCTATTTTTGTCTCTTTCTTAAGTTTATAAGCTATATATATCATTCTGATCACTCATTTACAAATGAAACAGCAATCAATAATCAACAATTAAAGAAAATGATTATGTGATCATAAATGATAATTCTAGATTTTAGGTCTAACTGGCATCTCAAAAATGAAATATAGATATACAAAAACAAAAGCAGAATCTAACTGTAAAACAAAATTGCACGCAGACCAATAATAGGTTAGATAAACAACTTTACAGACTAAACAAAACATCACTTTTATTCAAAGCAGTGTATTCTCTTAATGAATTTAAACAAATAAGCCACAAACATGTTGCATGATTTATTGCCTGGCATGTTTCGCTGCATTTCGTCAGGTGCACACTGCAGAATGATATACCATGGGAATTGAATAATGTGAATTTCAGCCAGTTTTGTGCAAACAGAAAGAGTTCGTGGTAAATTTGATACTGCTGTAGAGGTAACAGATGCTCCACATTCAAACAATACCTGTGACTATGCATTTTAATTGTTTCAGCTGAAGTATCATTCATTTATTCACTTCATATGATATATAACTCTGCAGTATGCACTTGACGAAATGCACCAAAATATGCCAGGCCATAAGTCGTGCAACATATTGTTTGTGGCTTCTCTGTTTAAAATCGCATTCATTGATAACAATAGTCAATCTTATATATTTTCACACAAACAGTTGTGTGTTATAATTTGCTTTGCAGAAAATATGCTAAAAGTAAATGAGGACAAGTCATGAAGCAGAAAAAAGTGAAATGATTTTCATAAGGCCTTTGGACGGCAAGTTTGCTGGCATAGATATATTTAACTGCTGTTTGTTTTCATTCAGCACATTTATCATTTAATTTGATAACTATATGACAGTAATCCCATACTGTGGAGCACCTCGCAGTATTTTGTTGCTTAACATTCCTTAACATCATCATAACATCTTAGAAGCTGCCGTTTCTTCCCAGATGGTATTCACAAAATAAGGCATTAAAATAATAACATATATCTAATGCAATGTCCAAAGTGGGTACCTGAAATTGTTCTGAGAAATAAAGGTGTGATACTTTTTCACTCATCCAGTGCTGATTGGTCTATACAAATACTGGGCTGTGATAGAACAGTGGCTAGCATCCTTGCCTGCTAGCCCAGTGGCCGTGTGTTTAAATCCCCATAAAGGTGAGGAATTTGTAAAAAAAACTGACCTGGTCCCCCATGTCAATCCACCCTGAAATGGGTACCAGGAGATGCTCTGGGAAGTAAAGATGGCTGGCTGGGAAATGACCACATCAACTATAGAGCGCCAGTTGGTATATTTAAATACAGGGAAGGCACCTTATACCCAATATGTCTTAAGGTGTGGGATAGGGCCCTTTAATTTACTTATCATACACTCTATATGCCTCAAGGCAGAGAAAAGATAAATACATTGTCAGGTTTTTTTCTTTAGTATGCTCTGGCTAAACGTAAGAAGTACAATCATACATAATGTTCTTGATACATACGAGACATCTTTTTGGGTACACATGAAAAATATGTGAAGCATGGTGCATTTCTTGGGACAGAAAGAGTTAACTCTTAAAGGCTGTTAGGGTTTAGTGCAGGATTTTCTTTATGAGTGTTAAATGGCTAAAAAATAAATGGTTAATGGTTAAAATAATATTTTCAGTTTTCAAAACTAAACTGACTCTATAAGTCATAATGAAGGGGATTTGTAACATGCTGACAAGGACACAATTAAATTAAAGCATCCTATCATATAAAAACATGCATGTAATGACCGGTGCACATATCACCATCACCATCATCGTCATCAAGTACCCTGCCAGCTGGCATAGACATTCATGGCTCTCCACAGATCTTGGTCTTTGGTGTTCTGGATCAACTCTGCTGATGATATTCTTCCGTGCGACTGTCTCAATCATCCAGAGCACATAGAAAGCCCTCTAATCTCTACTTCTTTCTTTGATTTCAATGATTTCCAATCATTATTTTATACTTGTTTATGTACTGACTCAATGGCCTCAATTATTACCCCACAACTGATATTTCCAGACAAAATATATATCATGAATGTTTGGAAGTACTGGTCCCAAATACTGGCCTCCCAGTCTTTAAGAGTTAAGTTGTGAAAGACACAGAAAGAATGGGGTAGAACGTTATTTTCACAATATTTAAAAATAACAATAATAATAATTAAGAGAAAAAGACATTATTTCTCTCCATTTTTACTTTTTGGAAGTGATTATGATTATTAATGCTTAGCAAACAAGCTTCGCCCATATGTTACTGGGACTTATAAAGGAAGCAAAGAATAATAACACTGTAATCTAACATGGCCGGTCTCTGTGGCTAAGGGCTTGCAGACACGATTCGTGAGCTGCTTACCTGCATTCAAAACACAGCTTGAATGATTTGGCAGCAGACCATGTCGTGCGGGTCTTAACGTGTATGGGAGACGGTTGATCAGAAAGCAATGGCATACTAATGAACGTAAACTTGCCAAGACATCAACAACAGCAGTAAAATGCTGGTGTTGACAGCAATGTTCTGTAAATAGGATATGCAAAAAATAAGACAAAAATCTAACATGCATGACATAAGAGGCAACTATGGAGAGTTTGCAAGGGACTGGCTATCTTATCCTGTAGAAGGCTTTAACTGCAAAACACAACCGAATATGAACAAGCCTAAAGGTAAGGAAAGAACAATAACTCAGCCAACCAAGAAGAAAGGAGGTTTTTTCTGGAAGTATGAGATGCAGAGAAAGCCGCAAGAGATCTGGATCACTGACTTTTGTTTTGTTTTTTTCACCCAGGAACATCCTAAAAATTGGTACCTGGAGCTGTGTGAATTGGAAAGACAGCACAATTGGTAGAAGAAATTAAATATTATATAAGATTAGCATTTTGGGATTATGCAAAACAAAATGGTATGGAGTGGGCAAAAAGCTTCTAAATACAGGCAACACAATGCTGTTCCAAGGTCAAGAGTAAAATGCCTCAAACAATGAAAGAGTCATTGTAGTGCTACCTAAAGAGGCGTGGAACCACTAATAAAGTGGCAAGGAGTGAGTTCAAGAATGATAACTGTAGCATTCAGAACCACACAAAAAAAGTAAACACAAATGTGATCCAGTGTTATGCACCAAACGATAAGGATGAATTAATTAACAATATATATATATATATATATATATATATATATATATATATATATATATATATATATATATATATATATATATATATATATGAAACAATCAATTTATATAAAGGCAAGCAAAGCGTGTTTGTAATAAATTTTAAAAACAATCTCAACAAAAGTAATTAATCAGATGCAATGAGAAGTTTGCCGGTCTCCTTGGCTAAGGGCTTGCAGACCCGATTCGTGAGCCCGCTTACCTGCGTTCGAAATACAGCTGAGACCGATTTAGATCAGACCATGTCGCGTTGGGTTTGAATGTGTTGGTATGGGAGCCGGTCGTTCAGAAAGCTATGGCAAACTACTGAACGTAAACTTGCAAAGACATCAACAACAGCATTAAAAGCTGGTGTTGACAATGATGTCCTGTAAATAGGGTATGCAATAAAAAGAATGAGAAGATTAAGAGGAAATTGTTTAGTTATGATGAGAGTATTCAACCATGAAAACAGAAAAAAAAGAGATTTCAAAATTTAGAATTTATGAGATTTATGAGTTCATGAGATTTTTTAACATGTAGAATATTTTACAATATAACAAAGAAACATGGTACAGTGTAGAAATAAATATTTACAGAGACAGAAATAAACTACATTATTTCTTCATTTTGCAAAGAATTCAAAACAAATATTCTTGATGTCTGACCAAGATGTATATTCACTGACTGGTGAATAATTCTATATAACAGTAGGTTATGATATATTATGTGTAACTCACATATGTATTTGACTTGTACTCTTATGCAATTTGGCCAAATGTGGAAAGCTGAATAACATGGTATATTTTGCTTGCTTCACATAGAGAATAGTTGATCACAAATAGGGGAAGTAAAGAGTTAATGCTCCATTCATTTAATAATGTTTAGTGTTGTTCACAGTTTATACTTGATAATTTTTAAAAAAAAAGCTGTGTTAAAATTATGACAACTTAATTTCAAGACCATATGGTAAAACTAGTAAAAGTAATTAAGGGGATAAATGGTTAGGAGATTATGATGTAAATATAGCAGAAATTCGAAGCAGAAATTAAAAACAATATGTGGCAAATAAATTATGCAAACAACAATTTGCAATGGTTCATCATCAAATGTTTTGCACTTAGTTCTTCCTATTACCATCAATGGTAGGACAAATGATGGCACAAATTATAAAACCAAATGACCTATTTATGTTCTAATCCATATAATTTGCAGATCCTGACAATTCTCATTGGTGCCCAACTAATAAGAAAATAATAAGGATATATTTGCCACTGTAAGTTTAACTTGTGTCTTTGTACATAAAATATCTACAATATGTATGAAAATATTCTAATAATCACACAGTAAGTTAAATTATGAAAAATAAAATCTGGAAGAGTGGGACAATAACTGTCAGGTAAAGTAAGTAAGTGGGAAGTAAGGAGGATCAGCGGAAAATATGGGGCTAACACCATATACCAATACACTTGAAGGTGTGTGAAAGGGCCCGTTGGTGGGCTACATGGTCTCAAGGTATGGTGTCCGCCTTGAGTGCTGGAGGTCCCGGGTTCATGCCCCGGTGAGGACCGGGATTTTTTCACATGGACTTCTAGTAATAAAATTTCCCCTGGTCTCTGGGTAGTGAGATTGGACACCCGTGTGTATTGTTGCGCACGTAAACAATTTCTTGGCAGTTGGAAATCGAAAAAGAGTAGCCTAATGGCGCTGCCCGGGCAAAATTTCAAGTTAAAAATCTACCCAAAGTATTTCAAGATCCTCACCTGTGCTATGGAGTTCGTGCACTGAGCTGAGTTTCTCCAGACTCAGGTTTGAGTTAGGAGGAGAACGGAGCACTTATGGGTTACACCCATGTGCCGTAATGTTGATCCATCGACTAAAACTTAAAAAAAACTAAAAGCCCTTTAGCTTAATTTATTTAGGAAACTGAAGCATCAAAGCTATATTATTGTAATGAATAAATCATATCATCAAAACATCTCAAATAATTGTTAATACATTAAATATATCCCTGTCATCTTTCCATTCAACAAAACAGAACAAATATTAATCTGTAACACCAAATAAGGTGCTACAGATAACAACAGCAGTTTTTGCAACAAAATTTAGCAAATCATAGAGAATATGTAACTTTTAAGTGTCACAGAGTCAGTATTTAGTGCTATTAATGGGAAGCAAATTACTGTTTCCAGATACTTCCATAAACTATTTGTTTTGTTCCCCACAGGCCATACTTTCTAAATGTGTCCTTTGTAACTATGCATTACACCAGTACAGTTTTTCACAAAAACATCATAGAATTAAGTAAGGTTAAACTTCAACTTTATATGACAAGTCATTGAAATAGAAAAATCTTGCACCAAACATTCAAATCCTGTGTCCTGTAAGAGTTAATTAGTAAGTGAGTCGTTACAGAACTATTAATGGCATTAAAATATCTTCTGTAAGAAAACAATGACATAGATCACTGTGATGATTTATAGATATGTAATAAAGACACAACAAATCTCAATTAACTGGTTTGCTACTGATTAATAAATTTAGCTATTTCCTGATAAAAAATCCTTTAATAATAAGTATATAAATCACTATAATCTTTTTTTAATAATCAGACAAGATCAAGAAACAAATTATGTTTCACTTATCTGGTTTTGTTACTGGTTCATAAAGGAATAGATAAAGGTAGCCGCATAGTGGATGCTGCCGTTGCAGTGTGAAATATTATGCCTTCACATACACTAGCCCATGATACAGTAGGTGTAGTAGTAAGTTCTTTTCTTCAATGCCTTTCCTTCTCAGACTTCCAGACAATTTTCTGGTATCTATTTGTATGAGAATAGGCCAACCTCAGAGACACTGAAAGGAAAAAATATCCTGCCACTGATGGGGATTCAACCCAGACCACCATCTTAGTAGGCAAGAACACTAACTGCTACACTACCACAGCTCCTTCCCAAAAGAAAATCTGGCTCTAGTTCATAAGTATCCATTAATTCTGTGTTTATCATTATTATACTTTTGCCACAAGCCAAAGAAGATCAACACCATCAATAACCTGCTTCATTTACAGCGTGACAGAAGAGATATGGTTAATCAATCATCATCAAGTGCCTTGTGGGCAATCATGCTTCTCCATCTTTTACAAATCTCCAACAGCATGATAAATAAATATTATTATATAAAAATAAAATAATGTTACAGATGAATGAATATGTGACCATATCACACTAGAGAAGCTTTTACTATAGAAGCCTTGGGAATCTTTGATACTTCTTTATTCTCCGACCTTATATCCTTCAGCCATTTCAGTCCAAGCCCTCCTATTCTATGCTACCTCTTGTAATTCCTTCTAGGCGTGTTCCACATTTCTGACCTCTTGTCTCTAGTTCTCTTCTCCATTTGTAGTTTGGTCTTCCTATATTTCTCCTATTCTATATTGCCTCTTGTAATTCCTTAGGTAAAGAAAAGAACAAATGCATCAATACTTCAATTGAAGAAGGTTGGCTATTAAAGAAAATAAAACAAAGAAAATTGAAATATTTTGGTCACTTGAAACATCACGAAAGTTTGGAGAGAACAGTAATGGAGGGGTATATGCCTACGAAGAGAGGAAGAGGAAGGCCCAAAGAGAAGATGGGTGCAGGATGTGGCGGATGACCTCCAGATAGGTGTATCGAATGTGGGACATCTTGCTTATGATCGAGAGGTTTTCCGGAAGGTTGTTATGGGAGCGGGGTTCTGCAAAGGACATGCTACTGAATGAATGAATGAATGAATTCCTTCTAGGCTTGTTCCACATTTTTTACCTCTTGTCTCTAGTTCTCTTCTCCGTGTTTATTTTGGACTTCCTATATTTCTCCTATTCTATGCAACCTCTTGTAATTCCTTCTAGGCTTGTTCCACATTTCTTACCTCTTGTCTTTAGTTCTCTTCTCCGTGTGTATTTTGGTCTTCCTATATGTCTCTTATTCTATGCAACCTTTTGTAATTCCTTCTAGGCTTGTACCACATTTCTTACCTCTTGTCTCTAGTTCACTTCTCCATGTGTATTTTGGTCTTCCTATATTTCTCTTTAAGGGGTTAAGGACACTGTTCATGAAACCCAGCGTCGCGCTGGTTACTTACAGAGGTATGTGAGCTGGTCGATCAAAAAGCAATGGCAAACTACTGAACATAAAACTTGCCAAGACATCAACAGCAGCTGAACAATGTTGGTATTGACTGCAATGTCCTGTAAAGGATATGCAAAAAAAAAATTTCTCTTTGGAAGCCGTGGTAGCACAGTGACCTGCTGGTCCAGTGGTCATGTGTTTGAATCCCCATCATAGCAAATTCTGTAAAACTGACCAGAGCGCCCAGGTCACCCAGCCTAAAATGGGTAGCAGGAAGTGTCCAGGTAGAAGTAGAGGCAACTGGCATGATATTGACCACATTACACATCAAGTGCCAACCGGTCTATACAAATTTGAACTAGCACCATATGTCCAAAATGCCTCAAGGCATGTAAAAATGTTTTTTTTTTTGCGAACGCGGTTTGTGAGCCCGTATACCCGGGTTCGAAACACGGCGGTGCTGGTTTTTTCGAAAAAGGTATAGAGCCGGTCGTTCAGAAAGCAATGGCAAACTACTGAACGTAACACTTGCCTAGTACATCAACAGCAGCTGAAAATGCTGGTGTTGACTGCAACGTCCCGTAAGGGATACGCAACACAATAATAAAAAAGTTCCAATGCGTTTTTCCTTACTACCTGATTCACTGAAATATGTATGGCTCTTTCCATGTAATCCAATTTGGTGATTGTGTAATATCATTTTAATCCTTGGTCTGCACGTGTTTATATGAAGTTAGCTGTTAAGTACTGACTCTAGTGATAACTTCCTATGCTCAAGTCGCATTAACAGATTGAGATTTTAACATTCTACGCACATATTCACAAACAAGCAATCAGTCACATATTTCTGAAACCATGTCTTTGTCTTCTGATTAACCATTATTGTATCTTTTAGGAAAGTAGTTACTGCTGTAGTAGATTTCTGTTCACAAATTCAGCAGCACAGCACAAGAAGTGTCTCTACATTGTTGCTTTCTGTTTTTATCCTTTGCTCACTTTCAACTCGAGCATAGCCCATACATATGCTACAAGAGGTAGCATAGTGCACTGAACTGATTTTTGCGCATAGATTAGCTGTCCCTATTACTAGTGTCCCTCGCCATCTGGAGAACCCCCATTTTTTAGTCCAACTGACTGGAGTAGAGGTTGAACTTGCTACCTCGGCATCAGCACACTGGATATTTAAGAACGAGCCCTTTTATCTATTCTGCCATGCTGACCTCCTTGCCTTCTGTGTTCTATAAGGTCTCCAATCTTCATATATCTTATGAACACAATGTGTAACAATTAAGCACGTAAATGGCAAGAATAACTAGAATTTCTGTAAAGAGACATCAAACAATACATAAAGGGCAGTAAAAATTATGACATGCAGAACTTTTACAAACAGAAATAAACAAGAATAAAAATACATAATGTTTTGATACAAGTAAAGTTTGTTAGATATCAAATGAGTGAACAAATGATCATCATCAACATCAAGTGCCATGCCAGCTGGCATAGGCGTTCATGTCACTCCACATATCTCAGTCTTTGGTGTTCTGGATCAACTCTGCTGATGACATTTATGCATACCATGTCTCAATCCATCCAGCATCATTTTTCTTGGTCGGCCTCTGCTTCTCTTTCCCTCGATCTTTACAGTCATCAGTCAAAATGATGCTGGATGGATTGAGAACAAATGATAAGAAAATATTTCACCAAGTAAAACTATTAATATTTTATAATAAACAAATGACAATCATGTAAAACATTTATGTCAGGCCCTGCTGATTGGCACCCATTATTTAAAAAAAAATTACAGATCATTTACTTCAAACTATAAGGCAAATAAATGTAGTAATATTTTGACATCTAGTTCTCGTTTAAAATAGCATCAGAAATGGAATAAAAGCATTTATTTACTGATAAATGGCAAACACGACAAATTACAGAAAATTACTTCTTAATGGCACAAAAATCTATGTCCCTCAGCATTATTTCAGTTACATGATAACAATTCAGCATACATTTCATTTGGACATAAGATGCCTATTTGTCTACTTAATGGTTAGTTAAATGTTGATTCTATATAGCGTTTTCCAGATTTCTACCAACACGAAGTGGCTGCAAAAACAGCCTCTGTTCTATAAACTAATACTGACACCTGCCATTTTGATCACCATAATTAATACTGTAACTGGTGCTAGTACTGCTGGCTGAGCTGAGGTGTTGTTACCACTAAACCACTATGCCGATTTGATTTTAGTTGAAATTTAGTCTTCACAGAAAGTGCCGCCATAAAGTAAACAAAGCAAAGGCGTGTTGGGTACTGTATAATAAAACACGATTACTCTAATATGTAGAGGCCACAACAATTAAGTGTCTAAAACCTAGGTTATGCGGACAGAAAGATTTCATAGTGACGCTGTGATTACGTGCAAATAACAAATGTTCCACATACGAACAGTATTTAGTGACTATGTATGTTAAGTATTTCAGCCAAAACATGATTCATCTATTCACTTCATATGATACATAACTCTGCAGTATGCACCTAATGAGATGCAGCCAGATATTCTAGGCAATAAATTGTGCAGCCTATTTGTGGTTTCTTTGTTACAATTCAGTCAGGGAATACATTTTCTGGAACTTCACAGAATTAATGCAGAATTAATAGTGTTCATGCTCTACCACCAAGACTGAGCGAATGTTTGAAGGAATTAAGGGAATGAGGGAGACAGCATGACATCTGCTGAAGGAGACACAGCACTTATGAGTGGGTTCTGAGTCCTAGCACCAGCTGATTCTAGCCATAAATCATTCAAGCTGATGTTTTTTTAAATAATTAAAGTGCTCATCTTCTTCTACTTTGGGTGCAATGGACACACAGAGAGACCACTACCCCATCCTCTTCCACACCTCTTCAGAAAGCCATACTAATGGTTTTGTCTATGATGTTGCATTTCTCAATATCTGTCATTTCAGCAACTTTTTGATTATCCTAGAGTCATCAAATATGCTCTTATAAATCATAAACCAAATGGCAGTATCCATATCTAATATGTAATAATTTTCATATCTATCTTGACAGTTACAAGACTTAAGTTATGTGAAGAAAAGAAAATGTAATTCATCATTATAAACACACAAATGCATAATTGCATTTTTTAAACGTTTGGCCCCTTATTATCATATTACTAAATACATTTAATAAAAGAACAATAATCAGCAATCAAAAACCACTTTAACAGTAGTAGTACATGATATGCTTTGCTCACTAAATACATTAAAACAAGTTTCACATTGCTGACTGTACAGTACAGTGTAGGATAGGTGCACTTGTAAGTGTTAACAAAATGTTCTCTTCAAACTAGACAGTTGATATAGTAAAGAAAAACTTATAAAGTGGACAAATATTCAGTGGGCTGATATTTCTCTGTCCAGATGCATACATAATTGCGGTCAATAATAAATTAAACAGATAATATAAAATTATAATGGCAAAGAATATTATCCATTTAATACAAACATCATTTATGAAATTTGTGAAATATGTGCTGCAACACCTGTAGAGGATGCATTCATTATAAGCAGGAACAAAACAAAAAAAAAAAAAAAAAAACAACCTATAGTACAACATTTGTATCATTACTGGTGTTGTTAGAAGAATCATAGAATGGCTGAGGATTATAGGTCACTTGTTTTACAGCAGTCTCCACTAGAAGGCCTGAGGATTAAAGGTCATTTCTACAACAGCCATCACTATAAGATCTGAAGAGTAAAGGTCACTTGTCCTACAACAGTCACCACTATAAGTGTTGAGGACCAAGAGCAATTTCTCCTATACCAGTCACCACTAGAAGGTCTGAGAATGAAAGGTCCCTTGTCCTACAACAGTCACCACTAGAAGGTCTGAGAATGAAAGGTCACGTGTGAAGTGAGGTTAAGCAGACACATATTGGATATGATGATTCCCAGAGCATCATGGATCGGCTTTGCATTAATGAAAGCCTCCATGGATGGCAGGGAAAGCCCATGTGTTGCCCCAGCTATCCCTTGGGGGTTGAATGGCATGGGCTTGTTGGGGTACATCCTCTGTGGATAGAATGAGCACATACGATGTCACCACACTGACAGTGGAATGTTATATGAAACTACCCAGGAAGGCTATCTCAGTTAATAAATGCTGGGAAGCAGTTGATGTGTCATCTGACAGCATCAATATTGCAGCTCTGCTGTAAACAGACGCAATGCACAATAAAGAAATGAGAAATAAAAAATAGTGTGGACTCAGAGGATTTGCCTTATTTGGGATCAGAACTTACTGCCTGAGAAACTGGTATGCTAACTGTTTGGTCACTTGCTAAAATTAACAGTAACATGCACTATACAACCCTTAGATTAATTCATTTATACATAATAATTATAAAGAAATTCATAAACAAACATTCTTATTCACTAATAAGTGCATAAGTTTCTATTCTGCATGAATGATTTGACTCCCTAGAGATCTTGCTCCAGGATGTGATAGTTGGATACAACAATTATCTAACATATACAAAATAACATAAAAGATATGTCAACATCCTGCAGAAAAATAACAAACATAAATATATTTTAACAGATTCAGTGCTAAACAAAAAATATGTCAGGGTCAAACAAACATGGATGACGGAAAAGGGGAAGTAGAGGCGTGTCACAGTTATAACTGAAAAGTTATTAATATGATAGCAGACATGTTGTATTTAGAGTTCATTTGAGTTGAGCTAAGAACCAACATCACTACACTCATGGCATTCCCTCACACGTTCCGTCCCCTTGTTCAACAGCCAGCGAAGAGTCATACTGCTAATCGTTCCAACTACAATCTGATTGAAAGTTCTCCTGGTTTTCCCTCTCTGTTTTGAGTTTCATCCAGAGCCCCTGCCGATCCCCTGCCATATAATTCTCTCCACATATGGGTTCTCAGTCGCCCCCCCCCCCCCCCCCCCCCCTGCTTTCTCCACCTGGTCCCACAGGCGCCCGACCACCTCTCCCTTGATCATTGGTAATCTACCATCGAGAGGTGCATTCCCTGCCAGCCTATCAGCCTGTTCATTCCCCACGAGGCGAGCCATTCTACAAGACACATTCCTTTCCCCACCTTACTAAGCATTCTTCGTTAGTCCGTAATGAATACAATGTGTGTTGCACCGGTCTCCTCCAATCATCGGAAGGCTGTTGTTACTGCCTCCACCTCCATTCTCATGCTGGAGGTTGCAGTTTCATAAGCCAGACTCTCCTTTTTCAAAATTCGTCCATTAGCCTTCGCAATGAAACCCCAGCCACAACGTCTGTTTCTCACAAGGACCCATCAGTGTAGATCACTATGTCACCTTGATGTGTGTTGCCCTGGATCAGTTGTTGCACCTCAAACTCTATGCAGCCTGCAGCCCATTCTTGTATTATAATGCAGGAGCAACATTTAAAAGATATATAAGCCCAAAAGATATATAAGAAGTCGTTTCAGACTAACCATCCCATGGCATTTAATCAGTTAAGGACCCCTGGCCAGGTGAACAGAAATACAGAAATGTGTAAATATTGGGAACATGAATAAAAATTACATGACGACTAAAAGTAAAACAAAATATATCAAAACATACCACAAATGTCTGCCGGTTTGGTTATAACAATGTATCAAGAACTATACATGCATGACCAATAGGATACAATGTAAGTGTTCAGGGTCTGACAGTTTATTTCGTTCACCTTTTGCCCTTTATACTCCACTGGAGCATAGCCCTCAACCAACTTACCCCAAGCCATCCTATCTTTAGCTATCTAATGCAGCTCCATCCACATCCTCCCTTTATTATTTATTTGCCTCCAATTCTTTTCTGCGTATGTTTCTTGATCTTTCTCTATTTCATTTGAGTTCCAGAAAAAGGATTTTTTGGTTATACTGTTATCAGGTTTTCTCAATGTATGTCATATTCTGTGCTTTCTTCACCTCTTGATTCACTGGTATTTGTTAACTTCTCATGAGCTTTTTGTTAACTTTTCATGAGCCCCACAATGGTGATTCTGTCATACCATTTAAGTCCTATTATGCATAGGAACCAATCAATGAATGCGTGTAGCTTATTAGTAATCATTTTAGTCATTCTCAATGTTTCTAATCCATACAGCAGTGCTGATTTAATGTCAAGAGTTAAATATTCTAAGTTTGGTATTATTTTAAATTTCTTTTGACTCATAAATTTACTAGTGTTATAAAAGCTCATCTTACCTTTTGTATTAGTATTTCAATAACTTTATCTGTTCCCCAATATTCGTTTCCATTACTACTTAAATAGGTGTATGATTCTGCCTCTTGAAGTGTGGTCTCACAGAGGGAGATTGGGTTATCTTTGTTTTACCCCCGTGGAATTTTAGACCCAGTTGTTGCAACCTCCTATCCAATGTGTTTAGTTTATCTTGCATAGTTAACCTCTTGATGAATTTGTTCTATGTTCTCAGGGAACTTCATGTGCTTATGTGTTTGCTTTTATCAAGTGTTGAAGTAACTAAGAAGCTGCACATGATAACTATAATAAAATGGTAATGTTAAACAATAATACAAGCAATATGAGGTTAAGTAGGTCATTTTCACTGTCTAGTTTATATGATAACAGCATTTCAAGATACAATTAGACCAGCTTAAAATACAAATGATTTTATTCTCTTTCATGATTTATTTATCAACTGAAATATAGTTTAACTAGATGAACACAATTGTTGTGAAATATAAATTGAATTCTGTTAATGAGAACACTTCATGACAAATCAGATGCTGACAGAATCACACTGGGATAATGAACCTATAGCTTCATCTTCAAACAAGAACTGGTCTCCCCTTAACAACAATTTATATGTATTTGTATTAATTTCTGCAATTGCAGAGCTGACACTGTCTAGCTGAATATCCAAAGGGTTCTGTGGAGGGATAATTGTTTCCTGAAAGGAAACTTCATCATCATCATAATCATGGTTATTTTTATTGATAGCTGACATAGCAGTGCTAAGACCGTCACAGATGATCTGTGATACTGATTCAGGTGGTATAAATGAAATCTGGTCTAGATATGACTCCTGCCTTCTTTCATCCATTTGTTCACATACTTCTTTAATTGTGTAGCAGCTAAACTCATCAGGCATGTCTCCAAGGCCATCAATATAAGCTAAAGGAGGAGCTGAGGGATAGGTTATGTGTTCAAAGACTGCGCTTGGACTTCCAGAAAAACTACCCTGTCGGGATATGGAACCTATCGGATAAGAAACTGAACACCCAGAGTCTCCAGAGTCTACAGACTCTCCTCTGCCACACAGAGGTTTCGGATCTCGGAGATCACCAAAGTTGTTTTCAAACCACTGTGGATTGCTTTCTTCATAGGTTTTAACATATTTGCTTGCAGAAATCATCCGAATTCCTTCAGGGAGTTTTTCAATGTTCTCAACATTCAGTGGCAATACTTTCTGTAAAAGAAAATAAAACATAAGAATTAACTCTTAAAGATTATGAGATTTCATATTTAAGGTGCATGATTTTTCTCTCTTTTAGTTTTCACATGCTGTTATTTGTTTAATGATTAATTATTTTAATTTCATAACAAATAACATCAACGTCGTATACACTTGGCCTATAGCACTATATGGCTCTGAAACATGCACAGAAAAAAGGTAAAAAGAACATGGACGATTTTTGAGATGTCATGTTACTGCAGGATGCAAAGAGAGCTGGTTAGAAAAGGGATGAAATAAATAAATGCTTAAGACAGGGTGGGTGGGTGCGTTTTCTTCACATTTTAGTCCAACTGACTGACGTAGGGGTTGAACCTGCTACCTCAGTATCAGCACACTGGAAGTTTAAGAGAATGCGCTCTTATCCATTTGACCATGCTGACCCCAGCACCAGGTTGTCTCATATGGTTCTGTCCTCTTTCTGCATCGTGGCCTGCCAAAAGTTGCACAGAGTATGAACATTGCAGCGACCTCAAAGTGTCTCTGAAAGAAATTGCACTCGCAAACCAAATGACGGAATTTGAAAATGAACTCATGACCTTCACAGCAAAGGCACCCAGCCTGATTACTATAACGCGGACACTTCCTAGTTAGTTAGTTAGTCAAGGTTCCAACTTCACGGCAACGGGTCGTCCCCATTATGCTCCATTCCTGTGCCAGTGAATATCACACAAAATTCTCCCCACTGTCCAATGTGAAAAGTGGAATAGACAGGAGTCTCGGCAATCCAACAGCCCGCACAGGTACACTGTGCATAATGCTGCTGCCAGAATGCCAACACAAAATTCATCCACAAAAACCACAGTTCATCGTCGATGGACTCGGCAGTCACTCAGCAGAAAGACCTCATTGACCCGGGTTTTCTCACATGGCTCGGTCTTTTACCGCAGGGCGACCCACCTAAAGTGTCGCATAAAGCACGAACTCCGTAGCTTCAGCGCCGACTCCCAGGAGTCTCCTGAAAAATGCACCCATGAACCGAAAGGCAAATCAGTCAATTCAGCAACAGCCGGTAGCCATTGTTCCAAACATGCAAGGTCACTGTACAAGACAGATGTAAAAGCATTCCACATGAATTTCACAGCTCACAGTGTCGCCCACGCACTCACTCAGTAGCAGGGCGACGGAACCATGTACTACCAGTCCAACATGAGGAAAATGTGATTGCAAACCGTAGCTACAAGCATAAACATGCCACAGGCCTTAACGGTTCAACGCCTAGCCGCCATGTTGACGACCAGAAGTTTGGACACTTCCTATAAATGTTTAATTTAAAATATTATGTGCTATAGAATTATCATTATCTAAATGTTGCAGATTTAATCCCCAAACTACTATGCTAGTCTGCCATTGCACATTACCGATAACACCATCATAGCTTGATTACCAAGCAAGGCTTACAATTCCAATCATACAGCCATATTTGGTAACATGAACATAAATATATATCACAAGCCTGCTTACTAGGTAGCATAATGTCTACATGGAAGTGTAAAGAAACATAAGATGGTCTGAAATATGTGAGTGATGGAAAGGAATAACATTCATACCAAAGACTGTTCATAGAACAATCAGCTGAAAGGAAGATACGCTAATGCCATCTTCTTGCACAACAAACACCATCAATATCAAAATAAAGAATATTCAGAGCACCCTAATATATTATAATGCAAGAATCAGCACTGTAAGCCAAGACAAACAGTGTTCCAATTTATATACACATGCAGATATAAACTAAATTTATTTCTCTGAGTATCTTTCTAGGCCTCTCTCAGCCTTTCAGTTCACTGCGACCAGATTTTAACCATATTATTTATTTCCACATTTAATAAGCTTAATACATACATCTGATAACTTGAACATACATGCTCATAATAAGTCTGTGCACTAGACTATTTATCTTACCAAAGTGTCAGCTAGCAAAGCTCTCTCCATGCATATAAATGCCTTGGAGTTATAAAGTCTTCCGTTGTCACATATACAAGGTCATAGCATAATTTTGTGGGATAACCATCTGGTCTTCACTGCCATCTTTCATTGGCAGAGCCCATTTTATGATGCTGAGTTGACCCTAGACCCATACTAGTAACACAAATCCAATCCTACTACTATGATGGATCAAACCCCAGATAACTGAACTAGTAAGCAAGAACACTAATCACTACACCTCAATACGTTCATGTAATGAATGGAAATACTCACACTGTAAGAACTTACAGCAGAAGAATCAAGCTGATGAATCTTCTGAAGTAAATAACACAGATGCTTGGGTAGCTTGAAAACATGAGGGATCTGCAGGTATTTCTGGCAATGCTTTCCATGGAATGAAACAAGGATCAAAGACTTCTCCCTGACGTCATCATTAAAAATGTGCTTCAGACTTAACATGAACAGGTCACCTTCTGGTCCAACTTTCCTGCTCGTATATGATGTCTTACTTAAATACGCTTCAATCATTTTCTGTGCTCCTTCAGAATTAACAAACATAATGAAATCAGATTTGGTAATACTGCTGATGAACCATTCAAAGGCCCCGGTCTCATACGGATTCCTATGTGATGGTAAAATGACTCTGCAGCGGCAATGTACCTGTAACACAGATTAATACACATGTAGTAAATCACAGACACTCATAGAACACCACACAACAGAAATCAATAACATACAAAACTAAATGCACGCATATACAATCAATAAATGTAGCCCACCAATGCTGTAAATCAGTGGGTGTGTATACGGATAATAAATAATTCAGTAAAGGATCCTTTTTCATGCCTTATGGTGTATTAGGTATATGGTGCTAAACTCCTATTTTTATAGATCAACTAGCTGACCCGGCCCGGCTTCACCCAGCCCCTGGTGGGGATCTATCTATCTATCTATCTGTCTGCTTGTCTGTCTGACCCGGCCTCGCCCAGCTCCTGGTGGGGAGCATCTCATTTAATTCATATAAGTAGTCATATAAGCTCCCGTTCCCGACTATCTGTCTGTCTGTCTGTCTGTCCGACCTGGCCCGACTTCGCCCAGGTCCTGGTGGGGAGCACCTCATTTAATTCGTATAAGTAGTCATATAAGCTTCCGTTCCCGACTATCTGTCTGTCTGTCTGACCCGGCCTCGCCCAACCTCTGGTGGGGAGCATCTCATTTAATTCATATAAGTAGTCATATAAGCTCCCGTTCCCGACTATCTGTCTGTCTGTCTGTCTATCTATCTGACCCGGCGCAGCTTCGCCCAGCTCCTGGCGGGGAACGTCTCATTAAATTCATATAACAAAAAAAAATTTACTTAAGAATGTCCTTCCACAAACCATCCATTATTTTTAATGAAAACTGTTTTTAATCACCTACATGACTGTAGATAACTTCTTTAAACATAAAAAGATGAGTTAGAAAATTTTCACTATTTAAATAGATGCATTATTTTTATGAAAACTTTGAAAATGCCTTAAAGATTATATCATTATTTATTATAACGCATATGCCTGTAAATAACTGTAGACAAAGAGTTTATAAACCTTTGAAAACAATGCAACAATCTATATATAAAATATATAGCAATGCTATTAAAAGTTATGCCCCTTGAAATAACTTTTCTTAAGTTAAATTCCCTCGCTATATTTAATGATAATGTAAATTAAAATATTAAATTTTAGTAAGTAAATAGCTGATTGTACACTAACAAACTATGACAGTTCGCTGCAAGGGAATGAAAAGAAAACTTGTAGAAAATTTCATCTCAATCAGATGGAACGTTATCGAACGCATCAAATACATCCCTACATACATTGTCTTTTATATATATAGATTGGCACTTAGTGGGTGATGTGGTCTGTATCACTGCCTTTACTTCCAAACACATTCACTGGTACCCATTTTAGGCTGAGTTGACCAGATGCAGATTTGAACCCATAACCATTGAGCCAGCAAGCATCTAGACACTGGACTATCACAGCTCCCTTGCATACCGCAGCTCACTAAAAATGCACTGGTGTCAATGTGAACTGATCTACACCAGCTGACAACAATTATATGTATGACATTGTTCATGTTTCTGTTCACCCATGTAATTAATAATTATGCCTGACTGAACTGTAATGACATCAGACAGACCTGTGCAGAAAAGAAGCTGGCAAAGGGGTTTATTAGTGGCCCCTGATAGAATATTTACAGCATGCAAATCTCTTGCGTGAAAGCTAGTTAGTTGCGTATACTTTACATAATGTCGCAGTCAACCCCAGCATTTATTGGCTGTTTGTAATTTTTTGGCAAGTTTATTTGTAGTTTGCCTTTGCTTTATGGATGACCAACACTCATACCATTGTATGAAAACCAGTATAAGGCAGTCTGCTGCTAAAGTGCCTGCAGCTTATTTCAAACGCGGCATGCAGGATTGCGAATTGTGTCTGTAACACCTTCGCCACAGAGCCAGCATGTGGAAGCTAATCACACAAATTTCACAAGAATAAGTTTATGGTCAGTTAGCAGGGTAGATTAATGATGGTATGACATGAAGCAAAGCACGCTGTTATGATGTTACAGTAATTATAATGAATTTGAGCCACTACTATGAAGTAGAGCACACTGTTACAAATCAGACTACACTTTTCTGAATCAGACCAGTTTTCTGAATCAGACCAGTTTTATGAAACAGACCACACTATTATGAATCAGACCAAACTATTATGAATCAGACAAGTTTTAAAAAATCAGACGTTTTATAAATCAGACCACACTGTTATGAATCAGACCAGTTTTATACATCAGACCACACTGTTATGAATCAGATCACACTGTTATGAATCAGATCACACTGTTATGAATCAGAGTAAAATGTTATGAAATATACTACGTTGTTATGAAGAATCACAGTACACTTATGAAGAATCATAGTACAGTGTTATGAAATAGAGTACACTGTTACAAAATAGAGTACACTTTTATGAAATAGAGTACACTCTTGTGAATTTGTTTTGAAGAATCAGAGTAGACCATTATGAATTAGAGCACACCGTTATGAATCAAAGTTGTTGCATGTTCTGTGCAGCATGTTCCAATCAACCCTAACCCCAGGTTGATTTTCTAGGCAAGTTTACGTTTAGTAGTTTGACGACATTGATTTCTGAATGAGAAACCAGCGTTGAAGTCCAACTGATCTGTGTAGTGAATGATCCTCTCTACATTGCCATCAGCACACCAAAAGTTCAAGTGCAAGAACATTAAGCCCCACAGCTACGAAGTCCATGAATCAGAGTGTACCATTATGAATGAGAGTACAACATTATGAATTTAAGTACACTGTTATGAACCTCAATGGCTCGGAACGCTGAAGAAGAAGAAGAAGTTATGAATCAGAGTACAATGTTATGAATCAGAGTAGAACATTATGAATCAGATCACACTGTTGTGAAAAACAGTACACTATTAAGAATCAGAGTACACTACTGTGAATCAGAGTATACTACTATGAATACAAAGACAGATGTACAATATTTACATGGCTGTACAACACAGAGCAACTATCTTTCTTTTTACTAAGTGAAGACATGGAGAACTGTAGGCAGCAAGCAAACACTAAAAATGCACTCACTTCTAGGAATTTGGCCAATGCTTCAGTTAGACATACATGAGCTTCATGATCATCTGCAGATACCAAATAAACAGTCTTCCTGGACAAATTAGGAACTGCTCCAATCTGTGGTGGTGAAGCTGAAAGTGATAAAGAAAATGTTTAACATGCAGCAGATGAATGCTGCGAGGATGGATTAGTTTATTCAACACTAGTATCTAGTTCTGTAGAAATCAAAATAAAAGAAACAATAAATTGTCTAACAATTAAAAGCAGAATAAAGCAAAAATGCTTCAGATAAGATGTTTACATATGGTTTTATTTTGGTGGTCTCTGTAGTGAAGTGGGCAAGCCTTCTACCTCATGCTTTGAAGGCTGTGGGTTCATTTTCAGACAGCATTGTTCAGTACACGAGTGCAATTTTTCTGGAGACCCCTGCAGGTCATGGCTTGAGCTATGAAGTTTGTGCTTTGTGTGATGCTCTCAGTAAGCAGCTTGCCCTTCTGTGGAAAGTCAGATGGTGTCAAACCTAGTACAATGAATCTGATTTCCTGCCTTTATCCTATATACGGCTTTTTAAAACAACTGATAGTCCCATGGTAGGTACGTTATGAGAAGAAATAAATTGGAGAACTTGGTGACAAGTGGCACGATTGAGGGGAAAAGAACAAGAGGAAGGCAGAGAAGTAAATACCCGGATGACTTGGCCATGTGGTATGGTCAAGACAAAAACACAGAGCTGATCCACGACTCTGGTGATCGTGTGAGATGGCAAAACATGACCGTCCACGCTTATTGCCTCTAATTTCATCCTAGATGTTGGGACTGCATAAACTCTGTGTTGCTCTTCTACAGTTATACCCTGCACTATGGCCACAAACCCCCACCCACAGCATTTCCCATGTAGCACTAGTCTAGCAGTGTCAGCACTGATCTGACAGCATCATCACTGATCTGGCAGTGTCAGCACTGATCTGGCAGTGTCAGAACATCATCTGGCAGTGTCAGCACTGATCTGGCAGTGTCAGAACATCATCTGGTAGTGTCAGCACTGATCTGGCAGTGTAAATAAGATATTGTAAAAAATGGCATGATCCAATAACAGTTGCTGAATGCTTGCCTTGATTTGCCCAGCACACCATTCTCTGCATTCCCTGTCCAGATCCATATTCTAGATCACAGCATAGAGGTAGGGTTGCCAGTTCCCACCCTCACCACTTTTCCTGCACATAAAATTCCCAGAAAATTATCTGACCACTATTTTATACGGCTGGGTCAACCTCAGAATCATACTAGTTAGAAAACAGAAGCTTACTAACACAGGAGACTGAAACCTGACTACCGTCTTTGCAGCAAGGAAGAACAAATCACCATTTTGCCACTACGGCTCCATTAATAAAACATACAATTCTTAAATGGAACCAGCTTAACAGGAAGTCAAAATGCTGTAGCCCAAGAAAATGTAAGAGTAACTACGTGTAAGGTGGCTGAAAAAAATTAGTTTTCACAAGTGCAGAGTTGAATAAAACTGCCTAGAACAGAAGTTAATGACAAAGAGAGATGTTAAAAGTGACAGAAAAGATGTTATAAGTGAAAGATAAGACGTTATAAATACCAAAATGACTAATGGAAAAAAAAAGTTCCCCACCCCTGAAGTAAATGAACAGACAGAACACCATGGCAGGAGACAGAACAATAAAAACTGGGATTTAAGAAAACATGACTGAATCAAAGTAAAGTAAGATAATTAAGATACTTCGGCCATACAAAAAGATGCATCTCCTTGATAAAGGATGTTCTAGAGGGAAAGGCAGAGTAAAAGCATGCAAGAGGAAAACAGTGTTATAGGTGGGTGGACAACATCAAGAGATGGACATCTGTATGAGTGTACCATAAAGATGAAAGACAGAAAGAGGGCGTTGGCAATTAATGACAGGAGACCTTCAATGTGGAGAGGACTCTTGATTGAATGACTGATACACAAGCATACCCGATGGCAGATCCCCATATTCCGGGGGAAATTCTGGCTGTGATAAGCGACTACGACAGTGCTCTATCCAATGCTTCACTGTGAAATATAAAAAATAATTAGTAAAATAAGCATGATAACTTATTTGCTAAAATTTTTTAAAACAACAGAAGTATAACTGATTTCGTTTTTAAATGTGAGCATGTAACAGTTACACTGTCATCTTATATATGATATGCTGTACCATCCAGATTACGACAGCTGCCTATTAGTTTATTTTACACAGGCATGGCTTAAAAGAACTTGTGATGGCATAGTGGTTACCGTACTTGCCTACCAAGACAGTGTCTGGGTTTACATCTCAGCAAAGACAGAATTATTTTTTTCAAAGCGGCACACAAATGGGGTCAATAAAGATACCAGACAATTCTGAAAATGCTCTGGGCAGTAAAGGTGATGAGAAGAGGAACTGGCCATCCCACCTCATGTGTCAGGACCTAGAAAATGTGATGGCCTCACTTCACAACTCAGTTACGAGTTTCTGATATGGGACTACATCTACCTTTCCACTATTTAGAAGAAAGACGTAGCATAACTATTCTGTAATGCTGAAATAAAATAAAATGTTAACTACAGCTAGAGGACAATTGCAACCAAATCATTAGTGAAAGAAATTGCCCCAAAACATACCTAATGTTGTGTTTGATTTAATGTGGCTGGATAGGCCAGAATTCTTTTCTACAGTTATAATGAAACGTGAGCAGCCATAGTGTAGTGGCTAGCATGCCTGCCTATTGACCTGATGGTCATGTGTTTAAATCCCTCTCGAGGAGCGATTTTTCTAAAAACTTACCTGGGCACCTAGGTCTACCCAGCCTAAAATAGGTACCAGAAAATATTCTGGGAAGTAAAGGCACCTGGTGTTAATTAAACCACATCACCCATCATGTGTTGATTGGTCTATACAATTATGGAGCCAGTACCATATACCCAATATGTTTCAAGGCTTAGAAGAGGAACCTTGACTTATATGAGGGAACAGTTCCTGAGCGCTCATAATCACCAGAAGGATAACATATCATTTCCAGTGAAAGTCTCATTATATGTCAAGACTGACTTACTATTTTTTCACATAATTTCTCATCACATGTATAGTGCACAACACACTGTAGAGTGCACAACTGCAGTGAATAACTCACCGTCTCCAGTGAATAATACATAATCATATATGCCAATACAGCATAGCAAATCATGGTTCTCTATCTCACACAAACTCTATAGTCTTGCATCTTGTCTGTAGTCTTGTCCCAGTTATGTCCCTAGGCCAAGCCATCTAGGTAATTATCTCTTTGTCATCCGCTTGCTATTTTGTCATCAAGTTTGAGTTGTCACTAAGTTTTCAAGACTATTATCAAATTTACTTCTCCTCATAACATGATGCAAAGAATATTAATTAGCAAATCTGTATCTGTTTGCGGTAACTGAACACATCCATAGCAAGATTTCCAGATAGAGAGATACCCAAAACAGAATATATGGGGAAATTTATACTTTCCAAGAAGTGTATGGCTAGTCTTCTTAAAATTTATATGTGTGATGTTCTGTATAGATATGATTTCTGGACAATGAGCAATGAAATAAAACATTTGGGGGTAGTAAAGATGTAGTATTGTAGAAGATAGTGAGAATATTGTGGACAGGGAAGGAAAATGCTAAGGCATTTATCACCTATCAAAACCATAAGGAAAGGACAAAATGCATAGGACATAACAAAAGACGAAATGGAATAATAAAATTAGCCTCACATCCGTGGTGAAGGGGTTATGGACACAGTTCATAATCCTGAATACCACGTTCGAAACACAGCTGCGGGCGATTTGGCAGCAGACCGCTTTGCGTTGGGTTTTTATTAAATGTTATGGGTTCCAGTCGTTCAGAAATAAATGGCAAACTACTGAAAGTAAATTTGCCCAGGAATCACAAACAGCTAAAAATGCTGGGGTTGACTGCTGCGTCCTACAAAGGATATGCAACTAACTTTTAACTCATATTGGAAAACACTCTGTGGTCATGGGTTTAAACTTGCATCGAGGCGATTGTTTCAAATTGCTGTGGACTCTCAGTCAACCTAGCCTAAAATGGATACCAGAAAATGTCTTGGGTAGTGAAGGTGGCCGGCCTGACTACATTACCCTCTGAGTGCTGATGGGTTAAGGAAAATACTAGGCAAGTGAAGCAATGGAAGACTGAGAAAGGTGTATATGGAAAGTCTCGACAACTGAACACAAATACAAGTAATAACATAACAAACATCATCTTCATTACAATATCAGAAGACAAAGAAAAATGAAGAGCAAGATCACCAATATCTGCTATTAATCAGGGATTTGTAGAATATGGTACTGTAGAATATGATACTGTAGAATAACATTCAGTGGAATACGATACAGTAGAATAAGATGCTGTAGAATAGAATACAGTAGAATAAAATACTGTAGAATAAGATTCGGTGGAATACAATACTGTAAAGTAAAGGCTTACCTTTACTCTTATTCCTAAAAAGGCAAAAGCATATGATAGCAAGTGCCAGCAGAGCCACGAATGCAACAACCACTCCAATGATGACTGCCAATTGTACATCATTTGGCTCCACAGGCTTAACATTTGGATGTGTTGATGTTGATGACACAGTACTGTCAAACGTAGTAGTGGGTGCAGGAGGAACAGTTGCTGGGACAGCTGATGGTGGATCTGTGAAAGTTTATACTGGAAAATTGCTTTCACAAAATAAACACTTCATCTTCATGTTTCTGAATGTTAAATATATAACTCTTTCTCATCCATATAAATAAATAGCCATGTTAGTCTGAATGGAATACCCAACCAAAATTTTAAAAAGTAAGCTGAAGTATTTGTTACAAATTATATTGTCATCATGTCTTGCCAGCTGACGAGGCACTTTCATGTCTTTTCACAGATCTTGGACCTTAGTGCTCTGAATCAACTCTTCTGCTGCTATTCCTCAATGCCATCATTTCAGTCCATCCAGCAGCATTTATCTTGGTCTGTCTCTGCCTCTTTTCTCATTGATCTTTCCAGCTGTCATAATATTCTCCAATGCCTCTCTTACAAATTATATAAGTAAATAAGTAACACACCTTTTCACACATCTAGAGGCATATTTGGCACATAGTGCCAGTCCCATATTTTAATAGACCGATCAGCACGCAATGGGTAACACTGGCCATCTTTACTTCAAAGGACATTTCTTGGCACCAATTTTAGGCTTGGTCAACCTGGAAGCCTAAGTAAATTTATTTCAAATCAGCTCTTTGGGGATTCAAACACTTGACCATTGGTTTGACAGGCAAGTAAGGTAGCTACTGTGCTACTGCGACCCACACACATTTTATACAGCCGTAGTCATTAACAAACACAACTTACAAGAATTATCATCCAGTGCCTTGCTGGCTGACATGGGCGACCATGCCTCTCCACAAATTGTGATCTCCGACAGCATGGATCAATTCGTGTGTTGACTCCCTTCCTTGCCATGACACAAGACTGTCTAGAATCTTCTCCTGCTGTTTTCCCCTAGCTCTCTTTACGCAAATCTTTCCGGTCGTCACAACATGTTCCAGTTTTTGTCTTCTCATAATCTGGTCAATAAATTATGACTGCTCTTTCTGATGTTTGTAATTAGTTGTCTTTGCAACTTAGTTTCCCTCAGAATGTCCAGATTGCTAATTTTGGCTGTCCAATTAATTTTCAGCATTCTTCTATAAAACCACATCTCCAAGGCTTCCAGGGATTTTTTTCTCCTGTTTACTTATTGACCAGGATTTGCAACCGTATGTTAAAATTGGATCTATGTAACATGCAAGAACTCTCTAACTTTCAAGGACAATGACATATTGCACCAAACGTTCTTCATTTGACAGAATGAAGTTTTTCCTTGTCCTACTCTGTTCTTTATCTCAGTCATGCATCTTCCATCGATGTTATCTATGTGTCTAGATATCTGAATTTCTACACTTGCCCCAAAATAACGTCATTTACTTTAATTAAACATGTAGGCACATTCTGTTTCTTTGAAACCACCATACTTAAAAAGTAGTATTAACATACAAAATTAAGACACGTGTTGTCTCCTGCATTAAAAAAAGAAATGTTTGCAATGAAAGGATGAAATTTAATGGACTTCCAACAAATGACATTCAAGACACCCTCGGCATGAAAATGTGGTGTGGGCAAACTGCAGAGCAGGTTCCCAGGATTTCGTACAGTAAATCCAACTGAGAAGGGAATAATGGCCTAGTGAGACGGCACTGCATTCAAAATTGAATGGAACAAAGGAAGAGCTCCAAAAATAAACCTGTTGACTACATCACAAGAACTTGCCTGTTAGTGTAAACATGAAAGAACGAATGCTAGTAGAAGTAGAAAATTGAAAAGGTAGGGGAATGCACAAAGAACTGAGAGTATTTTTAGCACACTGAAATGACACAGATGGGTCGGTCATTCGACGAGTGAGAAGTTCATGGGCTTTTATGGTTCAGGCCGAAAGGAGAATTGTGAAGGAAGATTCTCGTGCTTTTGCTTTGACCACAAGTAGCCCAACTATGGAAGTCATGGCAGTAAGTAAAGCAATAACATGGCTCGAGACACAGACATTCACTAGGGCATGTTTCCTTAGTGACTCAATGAGTATGCTCAAGAAGATAGAGATGAGGTTGATCCAAAGAGAGTGGTTGCTGTCTCTGGAGCGGTCTCGGTTGACAAAGGTTAGCTTCATTTTCGTGCCAGGGCATGTGGGTGTACAAGGAAATGAGCAGGCTGACAAAAAGGTGGACAAGCCATGGATCAGGCTGATATTCTGAATGCCCTACGAGAAGTAAGTCATTTGTGAGAACCAAGTGATGACTATGAATCCATAACCATGGTCAGGATGCAAGAACAGCAAATTAAAAGAGGTGTGGCTAAACAAGAAAACTACATGGGAAGCCAAAGAAGATTAATAAACCAACACAAAACTGGTGTCATTAGCCGCACACGCTGTGGGATTTACTGAGGAGGGGATCCAAGCATTTATGGACTGAATGGGTCGATGTGCAATGAGTATGATCTGCCGACTAACTAACTAAGATAGGGAAACACTGTAATAGAATACAAATGTTAACTGTTACATTTTAATTTTTAAGAACTACTTACTTGTTATGTTCACATAGAACGGAGTGGTTTGAGTGCCTCCACAAGAGTTTTTGCAAGTTCTCACGTTGTTCATCCATGCCCAGCACTGACACAAACCAGGCTGCATAGAGAACTTGTCCTGCGCCCAGACCTGCAATTGGGAAAGGACATAAATGCGTATTATAAAGTAATATTTTAAATTCAGTTATTGTCTTCTCTGTAGCCATGGTAAAGTAGTGGCACTCATCTGTCAGCATGGTCGTCATGGGTTTGAATCCGAATTGGAACAGATTTTCAAAAATGACCTGAGCTCCAAGGTCGACAAAGCCTAAATCGTGTACCAGGAAATGTCTTGGGAAGTAAAGGTGGCCAATGAGACACTGACTACATCACCCACCGAGTGCTGATTGGTCTATACAAATATGGGTTAGTTTAGTTTAGTCGACGAATCAACATCACGGCACACAAGTGTAACCCATAAGTGCTCCGTTCTACTCCTAACTCAAGCCTGAGTCCAGAGAATCTCAGCTCAGTGCACGAACTCTGTACCACTGGCGAGGCTCCTGAAATACTTTGGGTAGATTTTAAACTCAAAATTTTGCCCGTTAGGCTACTCTTTTTCGATTTCCAACTGCTAAGGGATTTTTTACGTGTGCAACAATACATATGGGCATCTGATCTCACTACCCAGAGACCAGGGAAAATTTTTTTACTAGAAGTCCACGTGAAAAAATCATGGCCCTCACCAGAGCTTGAACCCAGGACCTCCAGCACTTGAGGCGGACAAAACACCATGCCTCGAGACCACTCAACCCCCTAACAAATATGGGTCTAGCACCATATATGCCTGATACATCTATGACATGTAAGAGGGCCCTTTACTGTACTTAATTATGTTTGCTCTTTAATACAGCCTAGACATTTTTCTCCCATTCTGATACAGAATCCATTTAGAAACTGATAGAGCACTATGAGATCCCACAGAAAACCATGATCTTAATAAGGGCAACATACAAAGACATGAAATGTGGAGTTTATCATGTGGGAAAACTAGCAGATACATTTGAATTAAGAATAGTAGTGAAACAGGGATACCTTTTTTTGTCACCTGAATTATTCTTACTGATTATAGACAGGATTATGAAGACAATAACTACCACCAGAAATGACATTCAATGGACTCTACAAAGCAGCTTGATGATCTGAGGACATTTCCCTCCTGTCCCACAAAAATAAGATGCTACAGAAACTAAACACATTAATGGTAAGTCACAACAACTAAGTCTAAAAATTTATAGGGAAAAGACAAAGACAATGAGGATAAACCAAGAAAATGTTAAATCAATCTCCTCTGGTGAAAACTCACTTCAAGAGGTGGAGTCATACATCTATTTATGTAGCAATTAAGGAAATTTGGGGAAACAGTTGAAAATATTAAAATAAGAATACAAAAAGCAAGAGGGGCTTTCACAGCACTAGGAAATTTGTGGAGACAAAAGAAATTAAAAACAGCACAAAACTCAGAACATTTAACTTTAATGTTAAATCAGCACTACCATACGGATCAGAAACATCAAGAACAACCAAAACAAATTACTAATAAACTAAAATCATGAACTAACTGGTACCTGTGCATAATAGAAGGACTAAAATGGTGTGACAGAATTACCAATGTGGAGAGAAATAAACCAACATCAGAGAATCAAGAGGTGAGGATAAGACACTGGCGCGATAGAATACATACCGAGAAAACCTGATAATACTACAATTAGAAGTGTCCTTCTCTTGAACCCACAGGGCAAAAGAAATAGAGGGAGACCTAAAACACTTAGATAAGAGAAGTAGAGACAGAGATAATTTGGGGAGAACATGGCAAGAGCTGTAGGAGATAGCAAAAGATGGGACAGCTTGGCATCAGCTAGTCGACAGCCTATGTTCCAAACGGAGGTAAAGGGCAATAGCCGAAGAAGAAGAAGAAGAAGAAGAAGAAGAAGAAGAAGAAGAAGAAGAAGAAGAAGAAGAAGAAGAAGAAGAAGAAGAAGAAGAAGAAGAAGAAGAAGAAGAAGAAGAAGAAGACACAATTTGGTATGTTTTAAGAGTCAGAATAAAAAAAGTCGCTTAAAAGTTGACAGGGTCGACTTCATTGCACCAGGTTTATCCCATTTGGTGCAATCTCTTTCCGCAGCACAGAAAGCGTCACACAAAGCACAAACTCCGTAGCTCCAAAATGAAACTAGACTTCTAAAACAGCATTGCAAGTAAGTGGGCCAGCAAGCTAGCTACTACACATATGTATACCAGTGGCATTTATCTAAAATATAATGATAGCAAGATCATGGCCCAATAGTTAGTAATTGATGTACTTCAGGTAAAGTGAAGGCATGTGTAATGTACACGGTAATTTTTGAAATGTTAGGCAATGAAGAATCTTGAAGAACAATGAATGTGCGTAAAGTTCTGTTTTAATTTCACACAATACTTTTACTGAAACTTTTCAAATGCTGTAACAGGCCTATGAGTACAACAACCGTTTGAGATGTGTGCAACGTTTGGAGTGGTACCAGTGTTTCAAATCAGGAAGGAGCAGCAGACAGACAACCTTCTGTATTCATGGATGGTGGTCACATTGAGTAGTGAGTTCCGTGGTTCATGCAAATCAGCGCCTGATTGTTTGTGACGTGTCAGAGAAAGTTGTAGGAATCTGTAAAAGTTCATGCTATGTGGTTTTAAAAGAAAAACAAAATATATGTCATGTTGCTGCAAAATTTGTGCAAAGCCAGCATACAGGTGATTAAAAAGAGATCTGACTCAGTGTCAGTCAAGAACCGCCAGATCAATTGAATGTTGATGAAAACTCCATGAAAAATGACTTCACAGATGATAAAACCTGGGTTTATGGCTACAATGTCAAAACAAAAAGGCATTCATCACAGTGAATCAGCATTTCGTCACTGTGATAAAAAGAAAAGCACATCAGACTCACTAAAATGTGCAGGTTTTGTTGACTGTTTTTTGTTTATACAGATGATCAATAAAGAATTCTACTTTAATGAATGAAGTGTTTTAGAAAGGCTGTAGACAAAACAAGGCCTGAAGCATGGACACAAAAAAACCTTGAAGCTGCACCACGACAATGCTCCTGCAAGAATGTCACTAGTTATTCATAACTTTTTAGTAAAGCACAAGATGACTTCTGCCCCATAGCCGACCTACTCCTAGAAATCTGGCTCCTGTAGATTTTGTCGTTCTCAAAGTTGAAACCCACCCTTAAGGGCTGCCAATTTTAGACCACAGAAGAGATCTTGGAAAATTTGCTACGAGACACAAACTACCTCAGAAAATTATTTCCAAGACGCATTAAACAACTAGAAAACACATTGAAAGTGGCGTATCAACTATCAAAGGAATTATTTAAAAGTAGATAAGTCTGACTAAATTATAAGCACTAACTAAAATATTTTTTAAACTTAGTTTCTTTTTTGGGCAGTCCTCACATAACATTTTTAATGTTTTTAGTACAACAACCATTTATGCAGTAAAAATAGGTATGTTTGTTGTACTGAAATCTTCCTTTTTTTGGGGTTTGTGGAATGCACATTCCTATTGTCATCTGCTCCTCTGGAACCATCTGTATAAATTATGATACTGCTTTTAAAAGATATTTGTTGTATGTGACTACTGGATACATCTTTCATAATATCTTGGAGGGACACCTTACTTAATGCTAAGCCTAACTGACAGTCAGTGTTGGTAAATTGGCACACAATGACTTGGCATTAGATTGGCAAAAGCATATGGTCTACATGCAGCTAAATAATAGAAGAGGAAAACAATTATTTATTGCCTACTCTATTTTTTACATTTTTGTTTTATGCTGTTTTTGGTTGCATGTCCTTTACAGGATGTTGCAATCAACCCCAGCATTTATTGGCTGTTTGTGATTTTTTAGGCAATTTTATGTTCAGTAGTTTGCCACTGATTTCTGAATGGACAACACTCATACGATTGAGAAAAATTAATGCAAAGCAATCTGCTTCCAAATCGCCTGTGACTGACTTCAAACTCAGTTTGATGGGATTGTGAAACCATGTTTACTATCCCTAAGCCATAAATGCAGCATTTATGTGGTTAGCTTCTAAAATTAAACTGTTATTTAGTCTTTTCGTTATTAACAAATCATGTCTTACAATATTATCATCATTAGGCCTCTCCTGAATATCAAACAACTTGTTTAGGTCATGACTTTATAAGTTAGTTAGTTGCATTTCCTTTACAGAACATAGCAGTCAACTCCAGCATTTTGTGACTGTTTGTGATTCTTGAGCAAGTTTACGTTCAGTAGTTTTGCCAATACTTTCTGAACGACCGGCATTCATACCTTTGTAAAGAAACCAATGCAAGGCGGTTTGCTTCCAATTGGCCACAGCTGTGTTTCAAGTGCGAAATGTGGGATTACGAATTATATCATAAGTAACATTTTAAAAACAGGGGTTAATTACAAGTGTAGAATAAACTAAAAAAAAAATATGAAAGCTGACGACTTAATAAGGCAACTATGGCATGAATCATTTCTTCATCTCATTTTTGTTAACAACTTACCACAACATAGTAGAAACCTGAACTTCTGGCAGTCATTGACACAGTAAACTCTGTATTGGTCTCTGTCCTTATCTGCAACAGAAAAAAAAAACAATTGGACTTCTTATATCATCATCATCAAGTGCCTTGTGGACTGGTAAAGGTGATGATGCTTCTCTACATCTTGCTATCTTCAATGGCATTATCAATTCACGTGTTGACTCCCTTCTGTGCCATGGCTCAACATTGTCAAGAATATTTTCTCGCAGTCTTCTTCTGTCTTTCTTTCCATAAATCTGTCCAGCTGTCACAACACGTTCCAGTTTTTGTCTTCTCATAATGTGGCTAAAATATGATGACTGCCACTTTATGACGTTTGTGATAAGTTGTCTTTGCGACTAACCCTCCCTCAAAATGTGGATGATCATGCTTCTCCACATCTTTCTAACACAGTAGATCTAAAATTGAAAAATAAAATATTTTAGGACAAAGAGGGTGTATTCATGTTATTTTTTAAATTTGCTGATATTTTTCACAACTTTCTGTTCCAGACAATAAACTGTCATTTTTGCCACTTAATGCCAATATAGTACCTTGCGGTGAATGGCAGGGGGTCTTGAACCTGAGGAATTAAGGCCGCCTGGCTAGTGCAATCGCCGCAAACTGTGCAGGTTAGAGTTTTCTTTATGCCCCCAACAGGAAAAAAAACTCCACACCGCACCGAGGATTTGAACCCAGGTTTCCCGAAGGAGAATCTGGCATTCTAACCATTCGGCCAGCCACTCCTGACAATGCTATATTTCAATTAACACCTATCTGAGTCTAAAATAATTAACATAATAATCTGGGTCAGAAGGAGTTAAAGTTAGACCTAACTGCACATTAAATAAAATGTACAACTCATAAAGTGGCAAATGTTTGGTTAAAAAAATATGGGTTATATATGAACAAGATATTAAAACACTAATCTGGGTTGTATGTGAACAAGATATAAGGACACATTTGTTTTGGAAAGGTAATGAATAAATGTGTTCTGCAAAATGTGTAGTCTTTGTGTGCTGAGAAAAGTTTATAGTTGTGTGTGGCTAGAAGTCATAAGTCAGGGACTCAGGAAGTTTGGATTTACTGTCTTTAATTTTTTATTTTTAGCACCTTGCATCACAGCTACCTGCCTACATGCCATTAATATACAGCATTACACATGGTTTATGTGGAAGGTGATTATCATCAAGTGCCTTGTCAAATGGTGTGGGTTATTATGCTTCTCCATGTCTTGCAATCTTCAACAGTACATATCATTTCATGTGCTAACACCCTTCCGTGCATAACATAAGGCTGTCAAGAATATTCTTTTGCTGTCTTCCTCTATCTCTTTTGTCCACAAATCTTTCCAGTTGCTACAATGTATTCTTGTTTCTGTCTTCCCATAATGTGGCTGAGAAATGATAACTGTCTCTTTCTGATGTTTGTGATGGAGGCAGTCAGCCTATGTGGACGACAGACCTAACTAATTAAGACACCTTTTTAAGGGTGTCTAGTTGGCCTTGCATCAAAGTACAATTTTTTTTTTTTAGCAAGGCACTATGATCCGGTAAAAATGGCGACGATGTAACAGTGTTTTCTTCAGATACCATGGACAGACAGAAAAACCAATGACCAAGTTCTACAAGAAACAAATGTAAATCGTAAACTGATCAGAGAAATTAGAAGTAGACAGTCACAGTTTTTTTCTGCATGTTATGAGAAGAAATAAATTGGAGAACTTGGTGACAACTGGCAAGATCGAGGGGAAGAGAACAAGGGGAAGACAAAGAAGTAAATACCTGGATGGCTTGGCCACGCAGCATGGTCGAGACAAGAATACTGAGCTGATCCATGACTCTGGTGATCGAGTGAAAAGGCAATCATGACCGCCCATGCTTATTGGTATGACACATGATAGATGGATGTGATCATTTGAAGGTGGCAGTTTCATATCCTGGTGTGGCCACTATAGCTTATAACTGTTATATTGTCTAGTATGTCTTCTAATTTTCTCTTCTTTTCTTAACTTCTATCAGTTCAAAGTAATACCCTAATGGTACTCATCCATCTTGACAGACAATAGTTTGGTACATTGTGCTTCAAAAAGGCTTAATAACTGCGACCCATGGCGGTGGCGAGTGTGGCTGATAAGGCCAATTTGTGCTGTAAATGTTTGTCCACAGTGGATGCATGTAAAAACATGGTCATTTCCACCATCATGCACCATATTACGTCTCTCACGCTTTGAATGTGCTTTATCTGCAATAATTTTCTTCTTTGTCTTTATTCCATTTCTGATAGTTGCCCTCCATGCAACACGTTCAGCGGCGACTTGCTCCCAATGTGCATTATCAATGCCTGTATCAATCATGTCCCGCTTACACACATCTTTGTATCATAGTAGAGGCAGACCCTGAAATCTCCTACCCATCTGTAACTCACCAAACAAGATGTCCTTTGGTACTCTACCATCATCCATCCTCCTAACATGTCCTATCCATCTAAGTCAACGAAGACTGAGCATGGAACACACCGTCACACAACCTGATCTTTCCAATACTTCAGTATTTGTGATTTTCTCTTGCCACTTAATACCAAGAATTCTTCGCAGACACCGCATATGAAAGCTGTTTAAACGTTTCTCTTGGTGTGAGTAAGTTGATCAGGTTTCACTGCTAAAAAAGAAGAGTACTAAGGACACAGGCTTGGTAGACGAGGACTTTTGTTTTGGCAGTAAGCTTCCTGATCTCCCAGACTCTTTTTGCTAACATGTTCATTGTTGTTGCTGCCTTACCAATCCTGATGTTGATTTCCTGATCTAGGGATAATTTACTATTTACCTCTGATCCTAGACATGTAAAATGGTCTACTATCTCCAGTTCGGCGTCGTCAATAAAGATTGATGGTACCCCATGTGCACCTTGTGACATAATCTGTGTCTTCTTTTTGTTAATTGTTAAACCAAATTCAGAACAAGCATTGGAGAATGCAGATAGTAGATGTTGCAATTCTTCCTCAGAGTGGGTCGTAATTGCAGCATCATCTGCAAAAAGCAACTCTGTGATTAGCACTCTCCTAATTTTGATCTTGGCCTTCAATCTCTGAGCATTGTAGAGGCCGCCATCTGAGCGTGAGTGAATGTATATACCACCATCCTGATCACGAAAGACATATTTCAGTAGAAGTGAAAAGTATATTCCAAAGAATGTGGGGTGGGGGCGCGCTAGTACAAAACCTTGCTTAACTCCACTCTTGATTTCAAACTCTTCTGAAATTGCACCATCAAGCTTGATTATACCCTTCATGCCTGTATGGAACGATTCCACAATGAACAGAAGAATTGGTGGGCAGCCAATCTCCTTTAGTGCCTTGAACAGACCCTCACAACTGACCAAATCAAATGCCTTTGTGAGATCGATGAAGGCAATAAACAGTGGTTGATTTTGTTCCCGGCATTTTTCTTGCATTTGCCGCAAAGATAATATAATATCAATGGTAGACCGGTTCTGTCGGAAGCACTGTGATTCGGGGTATACTTGATCTCCTAGGACTTGAAGTCTGCACAGAACAATTCTGGCAGATACTTTCCCAACATTACACAGAAGTGAAATACCCCTATAGTTGTTGCAGTCCCTTTGATCGCCCTTGTTCTTGTACAGCGTTATGATGCTTGAATCTTTGAAATCCTGTGGGACTTGTCCTCCTCGCCAGCATAGCTGCATTAGCTGGTGGATCTGTAGAGTGAGTGTTTCTTGCCCATTCCTGATTACCTCTATTGGAATCCCATCCTTACCTGGAGCCTTGCCAGATGCAAGTTCATTTATAGCACACTTAACTTCTGTTATGGTAGGAAGTGTGTCCAGGTGGTCAAGAGTTGGCAGGGCCTCTATGGCGTTGAGGGCATCATCCGCTAGTTTGGTCTCACTTGAGTAAAGCTCTAAATAGTGCTCTACCCATCTATCCATCTGCTGTTTCTTATCAGTGATGATTTCTCCAGTCAAGGTTTTCAGTGGTGCACTTCTTTTGATTTGATCATTGGACCACAGGCTTTCTTTATCCCTTCATACATGCTTCTGATGTTTCCCTTATCACTTGCGATTTGAATGGACTCACATAACTTGATCCAATCAAGCAATACCCATGAATTTATTAACCATGTTAATTCAATAGCATCAGGGGCTCCTCAACAACTGATATTAAATATTTTTATATTTCATAATAATATATAAAATATATAGCTCTTCTGGAAAAAAAAAACTGTCCTAAAAATCATCAAGTGCTATCTCCTCATTGAAGGGCGGCTGTCATGAGACTCCAATACCAAAAATCTGTGAATTCAAACTCAGCACTTTTTGAGTTAGAGGCAGAAGTCACACTAAGTCACTATGATGAAGCCAGTATAAACATAATCACTTTATATAAAATGTTTATCTCTTGCTTGACACCAATCCTAAATCTAACACAACAGGCAACCACACTGACCTACATTAGCTTCAGTATACTCTGAGCGGGATGCACACCTAGCCATCAGATAACACAGTAGAACTACTATAACCTTCACTAAGTGAAGAGCACATGTTCACATCAAAGCTGCATCTTGATGTTAGGACAAATTAAATATAGGGTGTGTATTTAATGACTGTGCAGTGTTTGAAAATGTTGCATTTCCAAGTTTTGTATTTAACCTCTGTAAAGTTCATGCAACATAACAGGTAAATACAAAACTTTGACCGGCAATATTTTCAAACACTGGACAGTCATTAAAATACACCCAGTACAAGTCAAGGACCCCTTTACACGCCTTAAAGCGTATTGGGAATGTGGTACTAGACCCATACTGCTACACACCAATCAGCAGTTATTGGATAATATGGCCAGTATCATTTCAGCTGCCTTTACTTTCCAAAGCATTTCCTGGTACCCATTTTAGAGGTCAATCTGAACAATCTGCCTTGAAGTGGATTCAGACCCATGATCTAGGCTGCCAGGCGAGTGTCTAGCCACTAGTGAATTCTAGGGTTTCAGGGGTGGGGTGGGGGGGGGGGGGAATTAAGATTATTTCAAGATCATGTTAATACAAGAACTGATTACTTGATATTGTTTTTCCCTTTATACTTTACGTTCCTGTACTTCTCACCCTTCTGAAATTCATTTTATAATGCAAGTAGACCCGCAAATCATGTTTTATGTAGACATCTAGACCTGTTCTAGTATATGTTATTAAATTTAGCTTCCATTTTTATGTATACTATATAGGGGAGGGGTGGGGGGAATTTATAGGGAGGAAATACAAAAGAGGGAATGACATTCTGAACATATGGTGAAGGGGTGCATGGGCCAAAAAAGGTTGAGAACCGCTGCACTAGGCTGTGGCGGAACCCTTTAGAAGTTAGGACTTTTAATTAACCCCTGATATTCAAAGTACCTTAATGAAAAATTGGCATCTACACCTGCATCCATGTACATACACATTGTCCTACTCATGAAAAACTAAATTAGCAGCTCACCTGTGAAGAGTAGTCTAATGTCTCAACTATATTCTCAGAACCATTGGTCTTCAGATACATTTTGAATTTAGTGATGCTGAAATTTGCCGGTGCTAGTGAGACACTCACTTGAACTGTGCCATTATTCAAGATGTTGTATCCCACAAACGGTGACCATTCATCTGGGTTACCAGTGCCTAAATAAGGAAAAGTACATAATGCCATGAATGTTATATGATCATTTTTTCATGAAACTATTTTTGTATTTGTGCGCTGACATCCTTCTTACAATAAAACAAAAGGTTGTTTACAGTTTCCTCCTACTCTGCTATAAAAGTACCATCTCTACAGAGATTGTGTTGTGGAGCTTTCCTTTCCCTCTTCAAGCTCAGAAAGCAGTGCGGCATGTTACGCCAGTACTGGAACTTCATATCAGCGGAGATTGATTGATTGATTGATTGATCTAGGAACCGACATCACAGCATTCGGGACATTCCCATAAGCGCTCCGCTCCGTCCCCATCCTCAGCAACCAGCGGAGAGACATACTATGACTCTGATATTGTAATATTTGAAACAATTAGAAGGTGAAATGATAGGCTTCAGCTTGAATTTAGGAAGATAAAACTAATGGTAATATCAAAGAAACAGACTGTATCTAAATATACAATTAAGGTAAATGGTGTTAATTTGGGGCAAGTGCAGAAATTCAAATACCTGGACACATGGATAGCATCAGATGGAAGATGTACCACAGAGACAAAGAACAGAATAAGACAAGTTAAAAACTGCATTTTATAAAATTAAAGAACATTTTATGCAATAAATCCTTGTCATTGGATGTCAGAAAATGAATTCTTGAATGCTACATAGAACCAATTTTAACACAGGGCTGTAAATTCTGGAGAATTAGTAAACAAGCAAATAAAATCCCCGTAACCTTCAAAGATGGTGACTTATAGAAGAATGCTGAAAATTCTCTGGACAGCCCAGCTATTGTCAACCTTTTACTCAGCTTCACAACCAGAACATGCCAAAGCTAAATAGCTGTTTATTTTCAACATTTAAATTCTAATTTCATCAGATTAGTAATTATAACAATACTTAAAAATAACAATAACAAATTGCAACTGGTCTATCTGACATGACAAGCCTGAATGCAATAAGAAAAAAGCAACGATAGCCAGTTCCAAAGGATAATATATTGCCAAATATGATCTCCAGTTTTGACAGAAGGACAATATATTGCATTACCTTGCCAAAATCAGAAAATAAAAATGTTTTGTGTGTGTTTTATTTAGTAAGCGTAGTCCATACACATGCACTACTTCTAGCGCACTGGACTGATTTTTGGATTAGCGTTCTCTATTACCAGTGTCCCCTGCAGTCGCGAATCTTCTCCAACTTCTGAGGTACTTGTAATTTACGTCCCCAAGTCAAGGATGAGAAGTCAACATTTTAGTCCAACTGGTCGGTGCAAGAGCTGAACCCTCTACCCCAGCATTAGCACACTGGAAGCTTAGGAGTGGGTGCCCTTATCTATTAGGCCATACTAGCCTCCCTGTACAGGTGTGAAAGCTGGATATTTACAGGAGATTCCCAGTAAAGGATCCAGATTTTAAATATACAAATATTACAGAAAATGTCTGTACATTTCACCTACAGAGCATAACACAAACATTTTTGTTAAGGAAAGAACATACATGCGGACTACCAGAAGCCACACTTGTCAGATTTTGAAATATTAAAAACTAATCTATCTGGTTTGGTCATGTAACTTGTCACCATTCACTGTTGAAAATGTTCTACGGTTACTAGTCTGATGATGAATCAGCAACAAAATTACATTTAATATTTTTTTTTTTTTTTTTTTCTATTACCATTGACAATTGTCAATTTATGTTTTAATTAATATAGTTTGACAATCAATAACATAGAATCATATATCAATATATAGCAGTTACAGATTCCTTTCCTGTTATACTTCTGGGGTTTTGTTCCTTTCCATTAGGTTCATATGCCTGCATCTAAACAGCTGAGTAGTGTATTTTCCTCATTTTGGATTGGTAGTACATGGTTCCATCACACAGCTACTGAGTTAAGTGCAGGGAGCAACACTGTAAGCTGTGGATTTCATGTGGAATACTTTTACATCTGTCTGCAGTGGTTTGTATTGTGAATTGCATGTTCAGAAAAATAGCGGTCGGTCGGGTGCTGAACTAGCTGGATTTGCCTTATGCAGTAATGTGTGTGCAACTGCTGGTTTTCTAGTGACTGTTGTGTTGGCATTCTGGGAACAGTTTGTGTGATATTCACTCGCACAGGATCGCAGCATTATGGGGTGACCATTTGCCGTGAAGTTGGAACTGTGACAAACGAATAACAACTCTTTGTTAAATGATGTGCTGGAGGAAATGTGGTGAAAAGCATAAAAGTGAAAAAAAACAATCAATTGGGGAAAACATACAGAGATGGATGAAAAAAGCTTATATGAGTGCACCATGAAGATGCAGGATAGAGGGTGTTGGAGACTCATTAAAATCAACCTTATATGCCAAGATGGCACTTGATTGATTGATTGATTGAATACTCACGGTATGCAGCAGGAGTTGCTATCTGTGCGTGCACAAAACTGTTCTCATTGTCCTTAAGTTGGGGACCATTTGGTGGCATGCTGTACACTCTAACAAAATAGACAGCTGTCTGAATAACCTGCGCTATATTATACTGAAAAAGCAGCTGAAAACAACAAATAAGAAAAATGGTCTTACATTAACATTCAGGTAACACAAAAATAAAAGAAATATTTAGTACAGGGTTTATAATGAAGCACAACTAATTATGGATGGGGAAATAAATGCAAATAAAGTGTATTAAATAAAACATATGGAATGAGATATAATAACATGATAATTATTCTGAAACAACAGATGAAGAAAAAAAAACAGCAAAGTATAACAGTGTAAACATTATCATCATCACTAGGTCAATCAGTCTGAAGTAAAAACAATTAAAGTAAAGGAACCTTTTACACGCCCTAAGGCCCATATGGTGCTAGACCCATATTTTATGGACTAAACTGTCACTTGGTGGGTAATGTGGCCATTATCAGGCTGGTCACCTTTACTGCCAAAAATATTTCCTGGTACCATTTTAGGCTTGGTTGACCTTGCAGCCCATGTCAATCAAAAAAAATTCAAAACCACCTTGAGGAGGTCGAACCCATAACTACCCAGGCAGGCAAGCAAGCATTTAGCCACTATGATAATACAGCTCGTAATAAGTCTGAAAATTGTCTCTTATTCTCAGCAGCTCTCTTCAGCTCTGCATAAGTCTTCCGCCAATGTCCTTTCTTGCGTATATCAAGTAATGTTTCCTACGAAATGGTTTTTCTCTCTTACCCTGGACCTTGCCCTCCAGTATTCTCAGTAATAGACAGCCATGTCTCTTACTATGACCAAGCCAAGATAACCTTCTTTTTTGATGTTCATTAGTTATCTATTTTTTCCAATTCTCTTTAATGTGTTCATTTGATCAATTTTCTGCCCTGTTTATTATTAACATTCTGTAATAATAAATATCTCAAAACTTTAAAAAAAATCTTCACAGCTGATTAGTGCTATGGATCAGATAAGTATAGTGATGATTCATTTCCACAGTTGAATACAGATGTTACTTTAGGAATGTTTACTTCTCCCAAATTGCTTATTCCACTACTGCAATTCTTTCTTATTTAAGTTTCACTTCAAGCATCATCTGTAATTATTTGGCCAAGAAAGGGGAACTTCTGTGCACGTTCAATTGTCTTTACCTCATTTTTAATATTTATATTCTGGATTTGTCTTAGTCAGATACGACTGAGCTACTGTATGACAGCAGATGATATTACATGCTTTCTTTCTGTTAGCACTGAATGATTGGCGGTGCTTACCAAACCCGACACCACACATTGTGCCAACGGCTTCGGATGAAGGAGAGTAATTGGGAGGGTAAAATAGAGGGTAAAAGACTTATTGTGGTGCGAGGAAATGCAGCCTAAAGACTAAATGTCATGGCAGGGCAGACTAGGCCCTAAGCATTGGTCGGCAACTGGTCTAGAATAAAAGTTCTAACAGGCGGACAGTTGGAGCATTGCTTTGCTGATCCGGCAGCTTCTGCAGTTTGTCTTTGTTCCAGATGTATTGGTGTTACTTTTTCTCTGGAGTAAACTAACTAGGCAGACTGAGAGAGGGATCCTGCTGTTTTGGGCAACATGTGGTCTCTACAATTCAGCCCAGGCTTTATGCTATGGAGAGGTTATTGTGCCGTTTATTTGAAGCATAATGTAACAAACTATCATCTGCCAAGACAGCAAGGTGCCAGTACATTCTAGATTTGCTTGGCAATGACCGTCACCTCTGTGATGCATTTATCTTGATGTCAAATACTTAAACTGTGTCACTGATTTTGGAGAGTGGTTGCAATGACTTTTACTGTTCCTTCTATGATGGAATGGTCATCTGCAAACTTGACAGCATATATTTGTTCACCATTTATTTTAATCTCAATGTGATGTTTTCTAATCACTTCATTAATTTTCTCTGAATGACATTAAATAGTCTTAGTGGAGACGGTTGTGACAAGATCTCAAAAGTGCACTTAAAACTATGGCTGCAATGGACACAGAGCAGAGAATGCTTTTCACACTATACCAGCACTTGATCCTCTCAGTAATTGATTATGGATTAGGTCTGCTCACTGTCTCAGAGAGTCAGCTGGTGAAGTTAGAGCACATACAGAACGAAGTTATGTACCAACTTGTACATGTATAATGAAACAGTTACATGGCTTTCACTGTCACATAAATTAACAGGGAAGAGAACACCCAAGAATGTCAGGATGCTTAAAATCAAGGGAAGAAGCAATAGTAATGGGACAAAAGAATGCAAATAATATTTGAAAGACATACAGGAACTAAAAGGTGGCAATGAAAGAGTCCAACAAATATTCCAGACACAGATTTAGGAGCTACCAATGCTTGTTGATGCCTGTTTGTTACCAGGGCCCAGAAGGGAAACTAAGAATAATAGTTTAGTTTAGTTTAGTTTAGTCGTTGGATCAACATCATGGCACACGGTTTAACCCTTAAGTGCTCCGTTTTCCTCCTAACTCAAACCTGAGTCTTGAGAAACTCAGCTCAATGCACGAACTCCGTTGCATCGGCGAGGATCCTGAAATACTTTGGGTAGATTCTTAACTTGAAATTTTGCCCGGGCAGCGCCGTTAGGCTACTCTTTTTCGATTTCCAACTGCCAAGGGATTTTTTACGTGCGCAACAATACACACGGGCGTCCGATCTCACTACCCAGAGACCAGGGGAAATTTTATTACTGAAAGTCCAGGTGGATTTTTTAAATCAATCCTGGTCCTCACCGGGGCCTGAACCCGGGACCTCCAGCATTCGAGGCGTACACCCTACCTCGAGACCACTCAGCCTCAACTAAGAATAATAACACTGTATAACCTACCATGCATGTCATAATAGGTGACTAAGGAGGGTTGGTGCGAGACTGGTTACCTTATCCCGTAAAAAGCTTTAGCCACAAATTTAAACCAATCATGAACGAGTCTACAAAAGGCTAGACATGAGTGGTTAGGTGGTTTTTCTCTAGTGGTAGATGAAAGGCAGCAGAAGAATACTTGTTGAAGACAACATTTGTATGTTTCATGAAGAAAGGAAAATGCACCACGATCATATTTTAAAATAATACAATAATATTGGAAAAGATTCTAACCGTGTCTTGAGGCATACTGTTGATGTGAAAAAGCTGACACATGGTATAACTGCCATTTTGCAAATACCATGAAATTAAATATCCAAAGCAAGAACTCCTGCTAAGTCCTGTAAAAGGAAAGCATATTAATAATAAATAATATGGTTGCAATGACTTCAACAAAGATAACTGTATATAGCTGACTGTCAACATTAACAATAATACTGCAGGGTGTTTGTAAAGTCTCACTACACTTTGTATTTTTTATTTCCACATATCCTTTACAGGACATCGCTGTCAATACCAGCATTTTATCGCTGTTGTTGATTTCTTGGCAAGATTACACTCAGTAGTTTGCCACTGCTTTCTGAGCGGCCGGCTTACTTATCCCGTAAGTCACCAACACGGCGAGTACCGCTATAAATTCTTGCATGCTGCGAGACCCTACGTGGATAAACGGGATTAAGGAGAAAGTCGTTTAACCCCTCGGCCAGGGAGACCAGCACACTTTGTATACAGAACAAATTTGAGAAAAACATTATTTCTTCCGTTGATACACCATTCTGTTTGGAGTGCAAAGAATTACTCCAGCACACGACAGCCATTCGTTGCATATTACTTTACGATGGACTGTGGAGCACATTTTTTTATGACATCATGTACTTCATTTTTCAAATTTGTTCTACATACAAAGTGTAGTGAGACTTTACAAACATCCTGTATTATTATGAACAAAACTTATTGTGCTGTATTCTAGACCAAACTACATGAGACCTATCTATCTTAGAAGGTGTCACAGTGCATCTACATTTATGGTCCACTACAAATGTGTACAGTAATGCAGTCAGAAAGCAACTGTTGGTAATTAAGCCAAACACAAAGACCCAATGTATAATGTCATGTGACATACTTGGTATATGATATCAGGCTCATAGTTTTATACCACACAATACTCAATGAATGATGTGGTCAGTACCACACTTTCTTATGTTTCTTCTTCTGCCTTTCCTCACACAATAAAGCACAGGTCCACAACCAACACAAACCAAGTCCTTTGAAGACTTGTTCAAGATTGGTGGATACTGCAACAACATTTTTCTATAGGACGAGACAGCCAGTTTCACACCAACTCTCCTTAGTTGCTTCTTATGACATGCATGATAGGTTACAGTGTTCATCTTACTACATGCATGGTAGGTTATAGTGTTCCTCTTACTACATGCATGGTAGGTTACAGTGTTCCTCTTACTACATGCATGGTAGGTTACAGTGTTCCTCTTACTACATGCATGGTAGGCACACTACTTTAACACACGGAATGCAGAATCACACTGGTTGGTCACCTTTAACACATGGAATGCAGTATCACACTGGTCACCTTTAACACATGGAATGCAGTATCACACTGGTCACCTTTAACACACGGAATGCAGTATCACACTTGTCTCCTTTAACACATGGAATGCAGTATCACACTAGTCACCTTTAACACACGGAATGCAGTATCACACTGGTTGGTCACCTTTAACACATGGAATGAAGTATCACACTAGTCACCTTTAACACACAGAATGAAGTATCACACTGGTCACCTTTAACACACAGAATGCAGTATCACACTGGTCACCTTTAACACATGGAATGAAGTATCACACTAGTCACCTTTAACACATGGAATGAAGTATCACACTGGTCACCTTTAACACACAGAATGAAGTATCACACTAGTCACCTTTAACACACACAATGCAGTATCACACTGGTCACCTTTAACACACAGAAGGAAGTATCACACGGGTCACATTTAACACACAGAATGCAGTATCACACTGGTCACCTTTAACACACAGAATGAAGTATCACACTAGTCACCTTTAACACATGGAATGAAGTATCACACTAGTCAGCTTTAACACATGGAATGAAGTATCACACTAGTCACCTTTAACACACAGAATGAAGTATCACACTAGTCACCTTTAACACATGGAATGAAGTATCACACTAGTCACCTTTAACACACAGAATGAAGTATCACACTAGTCAGCTTTAACACATGGAATGAAGTATCACACTAGTCACCTTTAACACACAGAATGAAGTATCACACTAGTCAACTTTAACACATGGAATGAAGTATCACACTAGTCACCTTTAACACATGGAATGAAGTATCACACTAGTCAGCTTTAACACATGGAATGAAGTATCACACTAGTCACCTTTAACACACAGAATGAAGTATCACACTAGTCACCTTTAACACATGGAATGAAGTATCACACTAGTCACCTTTAACACACAGAATGAAGTATCACACTAGTCAGCTTTAACACATGGAATGAAGTATCACACTGGTCACCTTTAACACACAGAATGAAGTATCACACTGGTTGGTCACCTTTAATACATGGAATGAAGTATCACACTGGTCACCTTTAACACACAGAATGAAGTATCACACTAGTCACCTTTAACACATGGAATGCAGTATCACACTGGTCACCTTTAACACATGGAATGAAGTATCACACTGGCCACCTTTAACACATGGAATGAAGTATCACACTAGTCACCTTTAACACATGGAATGAAGTATCACACTAGTCAGCTTTAACACATGGAATGAAGTATCACACTAGTCAGCTTTAACACATGGAATGAAGTATCACACTAGTCACCTTTAACACACAGAATGAAGTATCACACTAGTCACCTTTAACGCATGGGATGCAGTATCACACTAGTCACCTTTAACACATGGAATGCAGTATCACACTAGTCACCTTTAACACATGGAATGAAGTATCACACTAGTCAGTTTTAACACATGGAATGAAGTATCACACTAGTCACCTTTAACACACAGAATGAAGTATCACACTAGTCACCTTTAACACATGGGATGCAGTGCCACACTGGTCACCTTTAACAGCCCAGAAAAAAATTCTCTGGTACCCATTTTATTATTCTGGGTCAACCCCGGGGTTACGTGGTCATGTAAAATCAACACTGTCCACCTTGAGGAGAAATTGAGCCCAGGAACAGATGGTGAGTGCATTGGCCACAATGCTGACATGCCCCTGATGTTAGGTTTTGCTGGTCAGCTATGGTCTCAAGTGTTGATGTCACATTAAGTGGCATGTAAACAACACAGATGTTTCAACAAAGAAGCAACTCCTACTCACACGCTGACATCTGAGGAATGAATTATTTGCTTATTTTGAGACCATCTGGAGATTACACCAGGCTTTGTTTAGTTTTGGCATTATTACAAAAGAAGGTTGATGTTATACTTAAAATTTATGAAAGGGCGACAATGAAAGGCCACTTTTTTTAAAGGGGTCACACTGATGAATCAAATTTATCAAAATGTCACATTAAATAAACAGATTTTTACAAAAGTATCACAATGAAAAGCCAAATTTATTACATAATTCTGAAACAATATTTATGACCTGAGAAATAAATATTTTTACCTGAAAAAGGAGGCCGCCACTGAATTGACAAACCTGGATACATGTAATCCTCTGAATTGTACACCCAGGGAGTTTCAAGTCCTTTAACAGTTACAGAAAATGGGCGTTCCACTGAGTCATTTTTTGTAGGAAAATTTTCTGGTAGCAGTGATTGATTAAAACTCTCGTAAAAGGCTTTGCATTCTGGAAAATAAAATAACCAGATAATATTAATAATTGTTTATGAAACCAGTCTCCGTGGCTAAGGTCTTGCGAACGCGGTTTGTGAGCCCGTATACCCGGGCTCGAAACACAGCGGTGCTGGTTTTTTTTAAAAAGGTATAGGTGCCGGTCGTTCAGAAAGCAATGGCAAACTACTGAACGTAAAATTTGCCCAGGAATTACGAAAATGCTGGGGTTGACTACTACGTCCTGTGAAGGACATGCAACTAAATTTTTTTTTAAATGTTATTAAACCACTGAGACTGTTTGATTTCATAATTGTAGAAGCAGGCGTTGTTTGTCGAGACTCTTTGTCTTTTCCACTTTTCACATGGGGCAGTGAGGAACATTTTATGTGATATTAACTGGCACGGGAATGGAGCATAATGGGGACGACCCTTTGCTGTGATGTTGGAACGGCGACTAATGACTAATAATTGCAGAATATACTAGTATATCATAATCTTGTGCCAAGCTCTGTGCTCTTGTCTTGACCATGCCATCCAGATATTTATTTTCTGCCTTCCCCTTGTCTTTTACCCTCAATCTTGCAAGTTGTCACCAAGTTCTAAATACTAGTATATACAATAGATAAATGGGACTGAATAAACAGGTGTAAAGGCAACAGGACTGACTTCACTGCACATAAGTTTTATCCAACATGGCCAGATGTCTTTCTGCAGAGTGGCCTGCTGACAGCAGGGCACGTAGTACAAACTCTGTAGTTCCAGCGATGATTCCCAGGTGCCTCTAAAAATATCTGCACTTGTGAACTGAATGATGGAGTCTAGAAATGAACTCGCAACCTTCACAAAATGAGGCAGGCAGCTTGACCACTTCACCACTGAGACCCCTAAAGATACATAAATGTGCAACTACATGGCTCTCGGTAGTCAGTATCACAATGTCAGACTTTACTTTCCCAGAAATAAAAGTTGGTACATGTTTTCTGAGGCAGTGCCAGCCCCACAGTTGTATTGACTGGGAGACAATCTCGCCCTTATAGAGATTGAAGCCTGGACTACTATCATCCTCATCCAGTACCTTGCCGGCTGGCGTGGGCGACCATGCCCCTCCACAAATTGCGATCTCTAACGACATTGATCAATTTGTGTGTTGACCCACTTCCATGCCACAACACAAGACTGTCAAGAATTTTCTCACGCTGTCTTCCTCTATCTCTCTTTCCACAAATCGTTTGGGCTGTTACATGTTCCAGTTTTTGTCTTCCCATAATGTGGCCAAAAATGATAACTGCTTCTTTCTGATGTTTGTGATAAGTTGTCTTTATGACTTAGCTTCCCTAAAATGTCCAGATTGCTCAGTTTGACTGTCCAATTAATAATAACCTCAACCCAAAAGAATAGTGAAAATCACAACTTATATCTTAACACAGCAAATACAAAGATAATGCATACAGATAAAACTAACATGGAGAAAGAAATATATGTTAATGAGGAAAAACTGGAGGATGTGGAAAATTTTGAATATCTTGAGTCATAAATTACCAACACAATGAAAGAAATTAAAAGACAAATATCTATTGCTCTTCAAAAACTAAAACAACTGAATAAATTGTGGCGTGGGATAGATAGATCTACAAAAATTAGATTGTTAAGAGCATGCATCTTTCCTATTGAAATTTACGTCAGTGAGACCTGGACACTTACTAAGCAAGCTGAACAGCACATATATGTCTTTGAATATAAATATTAAAAATGGATTCTAAGAATATCTTGGATACAGAAAAGAACAAATGCATCCAAACAACAAGATCTGTTACTGAAGAAGGTTGGCTACTGAAGTCGATAAATCAAAGAAAATTTAAATATTTTGGTCACATGAAACATCATGAAAGTTTGGAGAGAACAATAATGGAGGGGTATATGCACTGGAAGAGAGGAAGAGGAAGGCCAAAGAGAAAATGGGTGCAGGATGTGGCAGATGATCTCCAGATGGGTGTATCGGACGTGGGGCATCTTGATTATGACTGAGAAGTTTTCCGTAAGGTTGTTGTGGGAGCGAGTTTCTGCAAAGGACATGCTACTGAATGAATGAATTAATTTTCAGGATTCTTCTATACTACTATCATCATCATCAAGTGCCCTGCCAGTTGGCATTCATGGCTCCCCACAAATCTCGGTCTTTGGTGTTCTGGATCAACTCTGCTGATGGTATTCCTCCATGCCGCTGTCTCAATATATCCAGCATCATTTCTCTTGGTCTGCCTCTGCCTCTCTTCCCCTCAATCTTTCCAGTTGTCACAATGTTTTCCAATGCCTCTCTTCTCATCACATGACCAAAGAAAGCAGTTTGTCTCTTTCTATTGTTGTATATAATGTCCTAGTTTCATTACCGTGTCTCAGGCAGTCGTCGTTAGTTGCTCTGACAGTCCAAGGAATTTGCAACATTTGTCTCAGGAACCACATCTCTGTTGCTTCTAATTTCTACCTAATTTGTTAATTTACATTCCACAATTCACTGCCATGCAGCATAACTGATTCTACATAGAATACTACTGTATTGGCAAATAATGTTCCAATCACCACGCTACTTTAGCAAGCAAAAGAGCATTAAGGGCTATGACAACAACAATTATTTGTTAATGTAAAAGTCAAATCATTTTTAGAGCCATCGCATAGATGACAATCCAAAACTTACCTGCAGTTTTGTACTTTCTAATGCATACTGTGCTGATATTGAGCTGTGGAATAAAAAGGCGCAAATAATTATAGCCTGGTTTACATTTCTTCAATTTGTACAAACTGGCAACTGCAAAACATTACGGTGGTTTTGTCCATCAAGAATGATGATAACCATTCATTTCATCCAGTGGGGTTGAAAGTTTGGAGCCGTGAGTTCTAAGATGGCTGGTAAGGTCTATTTTGGCTCGAAATGTTCTTTGACAACGTGGGCAAAGATTGCTTGACGTTCCAGGAGGATCTCCTGCAGTGGAATTTTTGTCCAGCCTTTTTTTCACATCTCTTGCAGCCCTGTTTGCTTCACAAGTGACTACACCCTTGCATATTGATGTATGCCACAAATTTTGGTCTTTGGCAGCAAGCAGTCTCCCAAGTGTTGTGATGACTTCCGCTTTTAGTGAGATCGTCCGAGTGTCTTTAACACTTTTATTCTGACCGCCTTGGGAGCATTTACCACAGCGCAGCTAACCATAAAATATTTGTTTAGGGAGTCTGTGATCTGGCATGCGAGTCAAGTGACCAGCCCAGCAAATCTGATTCTTCATTAGTAGAGTGTGGATACATTGCATGGACGCTCTTTCTAAGACATCAGTGTCTGGGATCTTATCTTGCCATTTAATCTTCAGTAGCTTCCTAAGGCAGACTGTGTGGAAGTGGTTTAATTTCCTGGAGTTTCGCTGGTAAACAGTCCAGGTTTCACATGCTTATTTATAGCAGTCTGGATAATTTATATATAATATACAGCAGTGTGGCAAAACATTATAACATAATGCAAACATCGTACAATATTTATAGCTTCTTCTTCTTCTGCTGCCTTTCCTCTCCCAAAGGAGCATAGACACTCAACAAGATCATGCCAAGCTAATTTGTTCATGATTGATTGCATTTTGCAGCAAAGTTTTCTATGGGATAAGGTAGTCAGTCTCATGCTAACCCTTCTTAGTTATTTTTTACAACATGCATGGTAGGTTATAGGGTAATTATTCTTTGCTTCCCTTTTAGGCCCAGATAAAGGTTAATACCTAGCTACTGGAGCTATCAGGCTGTATTCATTTATACTATTCAAGGCAACTTCTGTGGCTTAGGGTAGAGAATGCAGTTTTATAATCCCCACTTACCGGGTTTGAAGTCAGCAGCAGAGCTGATCGCTTTCCACTGATTTTCATAATGGTATAATATTTCCATTTCCACTGATTTTCATAATGGTATAATATTTCCATTTCCACTGATTTTCATAATGGTATAATATTTCCATTTCCACTGATTTTCATAATGGTATAATATTTCCATTTCCACTGATTTTCATAATGGTATAATATTTCCATTTCCACTGATTTTCATAATGGTATAATATTTCCATTTCCACTGATTTTCATAATGGTATAATATAGGTATGGACAGATTATGTGAAACAACTTTATGATGATAACAGAGACGAACAGTATGATATTAGATTTAATAATGAAGGACTGCCAATTTTGGAGATGGAGGTTCGAAATGTTCTTAAGCATATGAAAGCTGGCAAGGCCCCCGGTGCAGATAACATCACAACAGAAATGATTAAAGCTTTAGAAGAATTTGGACTAGAGCAAGTCACCAGACTGCTGAACACATTATATGATACTGGAGATATACCTCCTGAATTATGTAACTCTATATTTATTGCAATCCCAAAGAAATCAGGAACCTTGGAATGTGATCAACATAGAACAATTAGTATAATGAGTCACATCACAAAGATTTTGCTAAGAATTATCATGCAAAGAATGAGGAAGAAGATACAACCTGAAATAGGAGAAGAACAATGCGGGTTTGTAGAAGGAAAGGGAACAGTAAATGCTGTGTATATGCTGAGAACAGTTATTGAACGTGCTATAGAAGTAAACAAGGATATACATCTTTGCTTTATCGACTATACAAAGGCTTTTGATAGCGTTAGACATGTCAGCATGGTGGATATGCTAGCAGATACAAATTGATGGGAAAGACATTAGACTTATAAAAAACATATATTGGAAACAACAAGCTGCAATAAGGATTGATAATGAAGTGAGACAGTATCAGCCAATTAAGAGAGGTGTTAGGCAGGGATGTGTAATGTCTCCAGATCTTTTTTCCCTGTACAGTGAAAATATTTTCAGAAATGTAGAGGATATAAATGGAATCAGCATTGGAGGACGAAACATCAATAACATTAGATAAGCAGATGATACAGTATTAATTGCAGACAATCCGCAGGACCTGCAACAATTAGTAGATGCGGTTGTTGTACACAGTGAGCAGCTGGGGTTAGAATTAAATTGTAAAAAGACTCAGGTTATGGTCGTCAGTAGGAAGGAAGAAGTGCCTCAAAGTAATATACAAGTAAATGGAAATATTCTTCAACAAGTGAATCGGTACAATTATCTTGGAACAGTTATAACATCTGATGGGAGATGCCTTGAAGAGATTAGAACAAGAATCGCCATGGCGAAAGTAGCCTTTAGCAAGATGAAAAACATTCTGACCAATAAAAAGATGTCAATTGAAACGAGAAAAAGAGTGTTGAGGGGATACATAGAGCCTGTTCTTGTGTATGGATGTGAAACTTGGACAATGAACAGTCAAGCTGAAAAGCATCTGATGGCTGCAGAAATGTGGTTTCTGAGGAGAATGCAAAGAATACCATGGACAGACAGAAAAACCAATGACCAAGTACTACAGGAGACAAATGAACAACGTAAACTGATTAGAGAAATTAGACGTAGACAGTCAAAATTTTTTGGACATGTTATGAGAAGAAATGGATTGGAGAACTTAGTGACAACTGGCAAGATCGAAGGGAACAGACCAAGAGGAAGACCGAGAGGAAAATACCTGGATGGCTTGGCCACATGGCATGGATGAGACAGGAACACTGAGCTGATCCACGACACTGGTGATCAAGTGAAATGGCGAGACATGACCGCCCACGCTTTCCGGCATGGCACATGATTGATTGATTGATAATATTTCCATTTCCACTGATTTTCATAATGGTATAATATTTCCATTTCCACTGATTTTCATAATGGTATAATATTTCCATTTCCACTGATTTTCATAATGGTATAATATTTCCATTTCCACTGATTTTCATAATGGTATAATATTTCCATTTCCACTGATTTTCATAATGGTATAATATTTCCATTTCCACTGATTTTCATAATGGTATAATATTTCCATTTCCACTGATTTTCATAATGGTATAATATTTCCATTTCCACTGATTTTCATAATGCTATAATATTTCCATTCCATGGTATTATATTTCCACTCGGAAAGCAATGGCAAACTACTGAACATAAAATTACCAACAAAATCAAAGCAACTAATAAATGCTAGGATTGAGTGTGATGTCCTGTTAAGGAAATGAAACAAACTTTCATTATATACGAGGGTAGGTCAGAAAGATATGCACCACAATTAATACCTCAGCTAATAATAAAGATAGAAGTATTACATTTGCACTATTTTAAGTTTCTAATCTCTTGAAGGTGCATACCAAATTGATGGGGGTTATTCTCATGGATGTGTAGCCAAAAGGTGGAACCATCAATTCGAAAATTTATATCATATCACTCACAACACTCATTCGTTGTTATTGTAGGGTTAAGCCTCACAAGAATCGTGAGCAGCTGCTTCTCCTTCATGACAACGTGCGCCCTCACAAAGTTTGCAAACAAGAGAGGCAATCAACAAAATATGGTGGAATGTACTGCCCCATTCACCTTACAGTCCAGACCTGGCACAATCTAATTTCCACCTTTTTGGTCCCTTTAAGAATCCTATCCGTGGGACAAAGTTTGAAGACAACAAGGGAGTGATTAATGCTGTGAAGAAATGGCTATGAGAACATGACAAAATGTGGTACAGATCGGGATACATGCTCTCGTTTCAAGATGGTGTAAAGCCGTTAAAGTTGATGAGGGTTATGTTGAGAAGTAGAAATGTTTGCTGCACATGTGCATGAACATTTGACTAGATTTCATTTGTACGTTATTTTTACAAGTTTAAAATAGGTACATGGAATGTTAGAACGTTAAGTGAGCTTGGAGAGTTACGCAATGTTATAAGTGAAATGGAAAGTATGAAATTGAATATTCTAGGCGTAAGTGAGATGAGATGGAAGAGATCAGGCAAAATTATAAACGAAAAACACACAATAATTTATTCTGGAGGGGATACACACGAAAAAGTAGTAGGGCTACTATTTGATAAACAAACAGCCAAATCAATTAATGGTTACTGGTGTATTTCAGACAGAATTATTATTGTCACATTGAAAGGCAAGCCAATAGATATAAATATTGTACAAGTATACACACCAACAACAAGCAGTAGTGATGAAGAAATACAACATTTTTACGATGAAGTAGACATGGCAATGTCTCAAATTAAATCACAAGATATAAAAATAATACTAGGTGATTTTAATGCAAAAGTAGGAAAAGGAAAAATTGCGGATGTAGCGGGGAATTATGGTTTAGGTAAAAAAAATGAACGTGGAGAACAACTAATAGAATGGGCAAATTAAATATCAATGATATGATAATTGGAAACACCTGGTTTAAACACCATAAAAGACGACTTTACACACGGAAAAGCCCCAATAAGAAAATAATATAATATGTTTGCATATCCTTTACAGGACATCGCTGTCAACATCAGCATCTTTCAGCTGATTGTTGGTTTCTTGGCAAGATTACGCTCAGTAGTTTGCCATTTCTTTCTAAGCGGCCGGCTCACATACCCCGTAAGTTACCGACGTGATTCGAATCACTGCTGATTCTCACCGTCGTCACGTTACTTACGAGAGTATACGAGATTACGGAGAAAAGTCGCTAACCTCTAGGCCAGGAAACCGGCTGATAAGAAAATACTCAACCAAACTGATTACATACTTATTAATAAAAGTTTTTGAAATGCATTAATTAATGTAAAGACAATGACGGATGCTGACTGTAATAGTGACCATGTACCACTATGTGGTATAATAAAAGTAAGACTGAACAGAAGAAAAAAGTGGTTAGGAATATGAGACTTAATAAAGAGGTTTTGAAGGTAAAAAAAGAAATTCAAGAACAATACAGAGTGATTGTGAAAAATAGGTATAATGCAATAGCTAAAATACAGAATATAAATGAACAATGGGAAATGTTAAGGGATTCCATTCATCAAACGAGCAAAGAAATATTACAGGAGAGAAGCCAAAAGGCTAAGAAAAATTGGATGACTGAAGAAATATTACAGTTGAGGGCCAAAAGAAAAAAGAGTAAACATGATAAGCATGTATATAATGAGATAAATAAAGAAATTAGAAATAATTATGTGAAGGCAAAAGAAAGTTGGTTAAATTGACAGTGCAAGAAAATTGAATTAAATTCTATTAAAGATACAAAAAATATGCACAAACAAATCAGTGAGATTACAGGAAGAAAAATAAGAATAAATACAGGTTGTTTAAAATCAAAAACAGGAAATATATTACTGGAGGAAGATGCTATAATGAAGAGGCAGAACGAGTAATATAAGAGACTTATATGATGGAGAAAGGGCAGAATTAACAGAAGAAAGTAACTTAGAAGGTCCACTATTCTAATAGAAGAAGTTTATGACACTTTCAAATATATGAAGAAAGGAAAAACAGCAGGGCCAGATGGAATCACAATAGAAGAATTAGAAGTAATGGGAGAATTTGGAGTAGATATATTAACCAAAATGTTGAATGATATTTATAGCAGTGGATATATACCAAGCGATATGTTGAAATCTGTATTTATAGCTATACCAAAAAGACCAGGAGCAATTGAATGCGAAGATTTTCGTACGATTAACCTCATAAATCATGTCACTAAGCTTCTACTCAGAATTATAATGAGAAGAACAAGGAAGAAAATAAAAATGGAAATTGGTGAAGAACAGTATGGATTTGTGGAAGGAAAAGGTACAAACAATGCAATATCCACATTACGAACACTATTAGAAAGATCAGTAGAGACAAAGATATATTTGTGCTTCATAGATTATACTAAGGCATTTGATAAAATTTTTTGGGCATGTTATGAGAAGAAATGGATTGGAGAACTTGGTGACAACTGGTAAGATCGAGGGAACAGACCAAGGGGAAGACCTAGAAGCAAGTACCTGGATGGCTTGGCCTTGTGGCATGGTCGAGACAGAAACACGGAGCTGATCCACGACTCTGGTGATCGAGTGAGATAGCAGAACATGACCGCCCACGCTTACCGGCATGGCACATGATGGATGGATGGATTTGATAAAGATTTTACCTCCAAAAAAGTTAACGAAATAACAAATTAACACCCTTGTTTCTTCTGGTTGTAAAATTAATTCTGTGGTTTTCTTTTTCAAAATAACTTTCACAAATGTCATATTAAGAGAGATATAAAGAAGCAGGCGCCTACTTTTGGGCATGTTTTCTAAGTTTTCTAATGACCTGAAGTGCCAATTAATATAATGATAAATAAAATATGATTAGAATACAGTATATGAAATAAGAACCATGAACAGATTAACAATTGATACGAGCATATCTGGGAAGAAATTAACACACAAAGTGAAATAGGAGACAATCCACATTCTTTGGGCACATCATGAGATGGGGAAAGCTGAGTACAGGAAGTGAAAAGAGGTTGAGAAAGATCAAGAGAGAAGACGCTTGACAGTTTGGCATCATGGTATTGAAAAACATTTGTATTAGAGATGACTGATGGTACACAAGACAGACACCTGTGGGCAGGCATGCTGACTAGTACCACATGGTTTGGACTATAAGAAGAGAATGACATAAGAGAGAAGAAGACAGTGACATTCAACAATAAATTGTGTATTTCTCTAGGTATTAAAGGTGAATGTTGCGAATACTTGGAGTGCCAGAGTAATTATCAACAATTGCCTGGAAGAGGCTAATGAAAATAGAACATTATATACAACTATCAGAAGGAGACAAACAGTATTCGCTGTGATGTGATGAGAAGAGAGGCAATGGAAAACATCTTGTTGACTGGAAAGATCAATGGTAAAAGAGGCAGAGGTAGACCGAAAGAAATGATTCTGGGTGGACTGAAGCGGTGGCATGGAGGAATATTATCAGCAGAACTGATTCAAAAACACCATGGACCAAGATCTGTAGAGAGATATGAACACTTATGCCATTTGGCAAGGCACATCATGTTGATGATGATCATAATAAGAGAGATTTCAATGAGAATTGTGAGGAAATGTATTGAAAAATAATGTAAAGATGCAGAAAATATGATTAGAATACAAAGAGAGTAAGACATAAGAGAGAATAAGACACTGATATTCAAGAGTAAATTATGGACAAAGGTTAAACTTCTCTAATGATACTGAACTGACTTACTTTCGTGTCACCATCATAAACTGTCAAGCCATCACACTGACCACGAACAACACAGCAGACGGTCAACAAGATTGTTAGTTTCAGTATTTGATTCATTCTTCCAGCTGTATGGTTTTCAGCTGAAAGCTGTATCAAATTTGCAAAACCTAATTTCAGATTTTAAAAATACTCTTGTATTCAAAGTTGAATTCAATGTATATTTCATTCATCTGTAAACAAAAAACAAAAAAAAATAAAATGAAATTACAATCAACAAAATAAGTATGTGCCATTTTCAAACAAGCTTTAACTTGTAGCTCCAACCATATTATGTTTACAATTACTACAATAAACATAGCTAAAACAGATACAATGCTTTCACTTACCAGGAAATCGGTAATTTCTGAAAACAGTGATTTAGTTAACAACTACAAATAAAATCAAATGAATTAATGAAAATTACTTGGATATAAAATGAATGTGCATCTCTAGCCTCATTACTTGTAGATAATCATCATCATCATCAAGTGCCCTGCCAGCTGGCTTAGGTGTTCATGACTCTCCACAGATCTCGGTCTTTCGTTTTCTGGATGAACTCCACTGTTGATATTCTTCCATGCCACGGTCGCAATCCATCCAGCATCATTTCTCTTGGTCTGCCTCTCTTCCCCTTGATCTTTCCAGTTGTCATGATGTTCTCCAATGCCTCTCTTCACATCACATGACAAAAAAAGCTGTTTGCCTCTATCTTATTGTTGTATATAATGTTCTATTTTCATTAGCCTCTTTCAGGCAGTCATTGCTAGTTACTTTGGCAGTCCAAGGAATTTGCAACACTCGTCTCAGGAAATACATTTCTGTCACTTCTAATCTCTTCCTAATTTGTTCATTTACATTCCAAGATTCACAGCCATATAGCAAAACAGGTTCTATAAAGCACTTCAGCACTCTCTTTCTTACATTCAATGACAGTGACTTATTGCATAAGATATTCTTAATTTTCTGAAATGCAGCCTTTGCTTGCCCTATTCTGCTCTTAATCTCTGTTGTGCATCTTCCATTTGATGTTACAAATGCCCCTAGATATTTAAAACTATCCCCTTTTTCTATGTCACATTTGGGTGTCACCTTTTTCTTCGATATCACTATTGTTACTGTTTTCTTGAACAAACGAACGAACAAACTTTATTTTCAAAGGGTTAATAATTGGGCACGCAGGCCCATCTGACATTCTGCCTTCTTCTCTATTTCCTCTCATACATTATTTCATTCAAACATCACTTGTGATGCTAATCTTAGACAACAAATGAACAATAAGCATTAAAATGCATGAAAAATAATTAATAATACATGACTCACTGAGGCAATGTTTAACATGGGTATTATGAATACCTAAGGAAGGTGTAACGTACCATACATATGGGAATGTTTATTGGATAGTTGTTGTTTCATACAATTTTTCATTATTATTTTTTAAAAATTTTTTAGGGTGGGAGGGGGGGGGGGGGCGGCCATGTAGTCTGTACTGAGGTAGTGTTCAAACAGTTTGTGACTGTATGTATAGTGATTGGTGGTGTCCTTAATTTCTTGTGGAAGATTGTTCCACAACTGAGCGGCAGAGTATACTAAGCTTATTTTATATCAGTCTATCCTAGGTTTTTCTGGAGTGAATTAAGGCATTTTGTTATTGATTAGGAGCACCCATCCCAGATTGTGGAGCAATAATCAATATGTGTTTGTATGTGGGAAGTATATAATATCTTTTTTGTGTTTTCATCAAGAAAATTTTAAATTTTGGCAAGCTGATATATTCTTTTGGCTATTTGTTTAACGAGAGCATGAACATGGGAATTAAAGGTTAGATTTTGATCAATGATAAGACCCAGTGCCTTGTGCTCGGTTACACTTTCTACAGGCGTGCTACCAATGTGCAGCTGAAGGGTTCTCTGCGAGTTTAGAGTGTGAAGTCTTTGCCTGGTTGCTATTAACATAGATTTTGTTTTAGAAATGTTATTTTGCATGCGGTTTACATGACTCCAGTTAACTACACTGTTTATTTCCTGTTGCAAGGATGACTCTAGTGCATTACAATCCTCTATTTTTTAGAGTATTGTATATACTGTGCAGTCATCTGCAAACAGATCGCAAGACGATGAAAGATATAAAGGAAGATCATTTCTATAAATGGCAAATAATAGAGGGCCAAGTATAGACCCCTGAGGTACTCCAATATTAATGGCAATGGCTTGAGATAAAGATTTATTGTGTGATACTACTTGTTTTCTGTCAAATAAAAATGATTTTATGAATGTCACTATATTAAAGCTTACTTTCATTGTTTCTAGTTTATTAATTAGAATAGTATGATCTATATTGAATGCTTTTCTAAAGTCTATAAACACCGCTCCACATAGAGTATTGTTGTTAATATTTTGATGCCAGTTTTCTATCATGTTTGTTAGGGCTGTATGACAAGAATATTTTGGCTGAAACCCTGATTGACTATCAACTATTAGTTTGTGGTAAACTAAGTGTTCTAGTGTTGTTTTGTGAATGTGCTTTTCTGGAGTTTGGAAGATAATATGGAAATTGGCCTATAGTTACTCAAGGGACGATCGTCTAATGAACCAGCTTTTAAATGATACACTTTAGCGATTTTAAAGGCTGATGGGAAGTGACCTTTGGTGAGACATTAATTATATATATAAAAGTTAGTGACTCGCAGATCGCCGGTGCAGCGCAGCGAAGGATCCGATTACTGATTTCTTCTAGTCCTGATGAGTTATTGTTTTTCAGGTTCCTGAAACGAGTAAATACTTCAGTGGTCGTCATTAGCGGTATGTTGGAGGGAATGTCTCTATAGCATTTGTTCTCACAAAATGATGACAATAAAAATATGTCATGAGGAGATATAAAGATTTATTGTGTGATACTACTTGTTTTCTGTCTAGTAAAAATGATTTTATTAATGCCACTATATTAAAGCTTACTATCATTGTTTCTGCCGGTCTCTCTGGCTGTGGGGTTACAACACTTTCTCTCTGTAATCCCGTTTATCACGCAGAGTCTCGTAGCGGAGCGAGAACTGAGGCGGTTCGACCCCCGCTCGTGACTTGTGGGATAACTGAGCCGGTCGCTCAGAAAGCAATGGCAAACTACTGAGCGTAATCTTGCCAAAAGATCAACATACAGCTGAAAGATGCTGGTGTTGACAGCTAAGTCCTGTAAAAAAAAAAAGGATATGCTAAAAAAAAAAAAAAAAAAAAAATCATTGTTTCTAGTTTTTTAATTTTCTAAAGTCTATAAACACCGTTCCACATAGAGTATTGTTGTTAATATTTTGTTGCCAGTTTTATATCATGTTTGTTAGGGCTATATGACAAGAATATTTTGGCTGAAACCCTGACTGACTGTCAACTATTACTTTGTGGTAAACTAAGTGTTCTAGTGTTGTTTTGTGAATATGCTTTTCTGGAGTTTGGATAGGGAGGATAATATGGAAATTGGCATATAGTTTCTCAAGGGACGATCGTCTAATGAACCAGCTTTTAAATGAGGATACACTTTAGCGAATTTAATGGCTGATGGGAAGTGACCTTTGGTGAGACATTATATAAATGTTAGTGACTCGCAGATCGCTGATGCAGCGCAGTGAAGGATCCAATTACTGATTCCATCTAGTCCTGATAAGTTATTGTTTTTTTTAGGTTCCTGAGACGAGTAAATACTTCAGTGGTCATCATTAGCGGTGTGTTGGAAGAAATGTCTCTATAGCATTTGTTCTCACAAAATAATGACAATAAAGATATGTCACAAGGAGAATCTGGTATCACAGCCTTCAATTGGTTTATGATGACTTGTTTGTTTGTTTGTCATGGTATTAATTGCTTTCCATATATCTTTAGTGTTGGTGTTATCTAATATTAAGATCTTAAAATAGTTTTTCTTTTCCTTTCGAATAATATATTGAACTTTATTTCTCAGACTACGGTATGTAGTTACTATTTTTATGTGCCCTGTCACGGTCTCTCATAATTTCAACAACCTCCTGGGTGGGCGCTCACCCCAACTCCGCCTACATAACAGCAACATTTGGAACCTTCTAGGTATTCAAGGAGAGTCCTTTCTTTGCACTCTCTGTTAGTACAATGTCCAACAATTGTTGTAAATCTTTTGCATTATCCGCCATAAATACGGTGTCATCTGAATAGCGTATATCATTTATATTATAGCCTCCGAATATTATTCCTGGCTTCTCTTTGATTTCTCTCATTATTACTTTGCTACAGAGGGAGAAGAGATCCAGTGACAAAGTACATCCTTGTCGTACTTCCAGCCTTATTTGTTCATAATTTCCTTTATTTTCCCATTTTAATTGCTGCTACTTGGTTCCAGTAAATATTTTTTTTTATAATTCTGAGATCTTTCCCATCTTCCAATATTTTTATCATTTCATCATTGTAAATAATATTTATCATTATTTCATTAATATTTTGTTCACTAATCATTTTAAATATCATAGTTAGACTCAGACATTTTGTTAAATTGTTATTATGTTGTTTGACTTCCTTTTGCATATCATTCCATGAGTCAATTAAGTTTAATTAAGTCTGTTTCCAGCAACTCACCACATTTGCATTTGTAACGCCTTACAGTGCACACTTTTCTTTACTCCTTTTGTGCCAGACTGTTGTTATGTCAACCCACTAGATCCCAACTAGTACTAAAACATGTCCTGTCTAGTAGTATCATTATTTCACTATATGAAGTATATGCAGTTTTTTTATTAATTTACAGCAATTTTTTTTTTTTTTGGAGACACTAGAGTTAACATGGCAACTGTCTGGGATTGAAAGAGTTGTAAATATTATTATGTGAGTTTTTCTATTATATTTTCCTCCAGCATGGTATTAATTGACTATTACACTTTAAATTATGTATGCTTTTATATGATAGAGATAACATAAACTATGATAAATAATGACATTTTTTGGGTGTGGTTTCTTTATTAGTTTCGCTTGTAGATATTGCACATCGATATATCTTCATACAAGCTCCAGTCTCCCCCCATACATCCCATAAGGAAATTCTCAGCACAGTGCATAAACTCTGGAGCACCAGCAAGTATCCAAATGTGTGTATACTAGAATCACACACTATAAATATTCTTTTATCTGCAGGTTTTCTCATATTTAAACTAAGCCTATTCTTCATGATTTCCAATTACCGAGGGATTTCTAACACTGAAATGTACACAGATCTTCTCCGAGTTTTTCACTTTTGTCTTTAAAGGCAAGACGTATGATCCACTAGCCCAGCACCAGGGGGTCTATATCCTCTTTATCTTACTTTGTAAATATCCACACAGCTCACATTGTGAATTTAACCAGGTCTGCATGAGTTAGAGGCGGACATCAATATCTAAGCCACTCTGCCTTATTCTCTCATTTATCATACAATATTGATATATTCATTATAAATATATTTTCTTTTTGGGATTTTATTTTGTTTATTTCTCTTGCCTGATCATTTTGTTTGTCTGATCATTTTTCAAGGACATTTAACTGTTTGTGGTTATTCTGAGTGTGAGATTCTAGACTATTTCTTATACAACTTTGAATAGCTTATAGTTTATTTTACTATAAAAGACAATTGTACTGAATGCCTGAAGCATAATAATACAGAACATTATTGACTAAAGTTCAAGAAATATGAACTTCAAAGGATATTTATTTTTGGGCTCTTGCTCGCTTTGAACTCTAGGGTAGTTCATTCACGCTACTTCTAGTACCACTGGGCTGAATTAGCTTTCTCTGTTACCAGTGTCCCTTGCCTTCAGACGAACCCATTACGACTTAAGAGGTACTTGTAATTTACATCCCCAAGTCAAGTACGAGAAGTCAATATTTTAGTTCAACTGACCTGTGTAGGGATTCAACCCCCTATCTCAGCATTAGCCCACTAGATGTTTAAGAATGAGTGCTCTTATCCAATTGGCCATGTTGATCTCCCTTCAAAGGATATCCTAACTGAATATATGACCAACAGCAATATATCTATCATCAAGAAAAACAAGTAAAAGGTGCATTTATTCATTCTTTCAGTTGCATGATCCTTGCAGAACCTCGCTCCCATAACAACCATCCGGAAAACTTCTCAGTCATAATCAAGATGTCCCACATCCGATACACCCATCTGGAGATCATCCGCCACATCCGGCACCCATCTTCCTATTCTTCTCTTCCCGGGTATATAGTATACCCCTCCATTAATGTTCTCTCGAAACTTTCATGACAGTGACCGAAATATTTCAATCTTCTTTGTTTTATTGTCTTTAGTAGCCAACCTTCAATATTCAAACCTTGTCGTATGGATTAATTTGTTCTTTTCTGTATCCAAGATATTCTTAGAACCTGTCTATAACATTTATATTCAAAGGTATTTAATTTTAATTCCTATAAGTATAATGGATGTTTATGTTCTTTTTATAACTTATACTTTTGTTATTTTGTATTATGTAGATTGTATAATCATGTCTTTCAGACAGTTGAATACTGTACTCGTATTGTGCTATCCATCTTCTCTCCTGTGAGACCTGGACACTTACTAAACAAGCTGAACAGTGCATAAATATAAAATGGACACTTCCAATTAATCAATTATAAATCCAGAAAGGTTGAACAGGATATTGTTGGAATAAATACAATACTAAGTATTTAGTAGTTTCAACATTTATTTACAGAAAATAGAAATGTCTTCATGGTCCAATTGCACACATAATCTCTAACATTGTGTGTTGTTAAATACTAAAGTAAAATTATACTGGTCACAACCATATAATAAAAACGAAGTGACTAGTCACTCAAAAACTAGACTGTCATGATTCTCTTAACTCTTCAAAGCCGAATATTAATATTGTAAGAATAAAAAATAATATAGTAAAAATAAAACGGAGCTGGACAAAACAATCAATAGTCAATAGGTATAGGTAGCATATTTATCATCATCATCATCAAGTGCTGTGCCGGCTGGCGTAGGCATTCATGGCTCTCCACAGATCTCGGTCTTTGGTTTTCTGGATCAACTCTGCTGCTGATATTCCTCCGTGCCACCGTCTCAATCCATCCAGCATCACTTCTCTTGGTCTACCTCCGCCTCTCTTCCCCTCGATCTTTACAGTTGTTACGATGTTCTCCAATGCCTCTCTTCTCATCACATGACCGAAGAAAGATGTTTGTCTCTGTCTTATTGTTGTATATAATGTTCTAGTTTCATTAGCCTGTTTCAGGCAGTCGTCGTTAGTTACTCTAGCAGTCCAAGGAATTCGCAACATTGTCTCAGGAACCACATCTCTGTTGCTACTAATTTCTTCTTAATGTGTTCATTTACATTCCAAGATTCACTGCCATACAGCAAAACTGGTTCCTACATAGCATTTCAGCACTCTCTTTCTTACATTCAGTGATAGTGACTTATTGCATAAGATACTCTTCATTTTCTGAAATGCGGCTTTTGCCTGCCTTATTCTGCTCCTAATCTCTGTTGTACATCTTCCATCTGATGTTATAAGTGCCCCTAGGTATCTAAAATTATCAACTTGGTTAAGGATTTTCCCTTCTATTTCTATGTCACATTTTGGTGTCTCCATTTTCTTTGATATTACCATTGTTACTGTTTTCTTGATATTCAAGGAGAGTCCTTTCCTTGCACTCTCTGTTACTACAACGTCTAATAATTGTTGTAGGTCTGTTGAATTATCCGCCACCAATACTGTGTCATCTGCATAGCGTATATTATTTATATTATAACCTCCAACTAGTATTCCTGGCATCTCTTTGATCTCTCTCATTATTACTTCGCTATACAGGGAGAAAAGATCTGGTGACAAGACACACCCTTGCCATACTCCTAGCTTTATCTGTTCGTAACTACCCTCTTTATTTCCCATTTTAATTGCTGCTACTTGGTTCCAGTAAACATTCTTTATTATTCTTAAATCTTTTCCATCAGTGTTGATATCTTCCAACATTTTAATCAGTTCATCATGTTTTACTTTATCAAATGCCTTAGTATAATCTATGAAGCACAAATATATGTCTCTCTGTTTCTCTATTGATCTTTCTATTAGTGTCCGTAATGTATAAATTGCATTGTTTGTGCCCTTTCCTTCCACAAATCCATACTGTTCTTCACTAATTTCCATTTTTATTTTCTTTTTGGTTCTTCTCATTATGATTCTGAGTAGAAGCTTAGTGATATGGTTTATAAGGTTAATTGTACGAAAATCTTCACAATCAATTGCTCCTGGTCTTTTTGGTATAGCTATAAATACAGATTTCAGCATATCACTGGGTAAATATCCACTGCTGTAAATATCATTCAACATTTTGGTTAATATATCTACTCCAAATTCTCCCAATACTTCTAATTCTTCTATTGTGATTTCATCTGGCCCAGCTGTTTTTCCTTTCTTCATACGTTTCATAGCGTCAGTGACTTCTTCTTTCAGAATAGGTGGACCTTCTAAGTTACTATCTTCTGTTAATTCTCCCCTTTCTCCTTCATATAATTCTCTTATATACTCATTCCACCTCTTCATTATAGCATCTTCCTCTAATATTATCTTTCCTGTTTTTGATTTCAAACACCCTGTATTTATTCTTATTTTTCTTCCTGTAAGCTCACTGATTTGTCTGTGCATATTTTTTGTATCTTTAATGGAATTTAATTCAATTTTTTTGCATTGCTCGTTTAACCAACTTTCTTTAGCCTTCCCACATTTATCTTTTATTTCTTTATTTATCTTAGCGTATTCTTGTTTGTCATTTTTACTCTGTTTTCTTTTGTCCATCAGTTTTAAGATATCTTCATTCATCCATTTTTTCTTAGCTATTTTGCCTCTCTCTGGTAATACTTCTTTGCTAGTTTGATGGATTGAGTCCCTTAACATTTCCCATTGTTCATCTATACTCTGTATTTTAGTTATTATTGCATTGTACCTATTTTTCACAGTCACTCTGTATTGTTCTTGCATTTCTTTATCTATTTTCAGAACCTCTTTATTAAGTCTCATGTTCTTAACCATTTTTTTCCCTCTCTTTAATCTTACTTTTATTTGTCCACATAGTGGTACATGATCACTATTACAGTCAGCACCAGGCATTGTCTTTACATTAATTAAAGCATTTCTAAATCTTTTATTAATTAGTATGTAGTCAATTTGGTTGCGTATTTTCTTATCAGGGCTTATCCATGTGTACAGTCGTCTTTTATGGTGTTTAAACCATGTGTTTCCAATTATCATATCATTGATATTTGCCCATTCTATTAGCTTTTCCCCTCTTTCATTTCTTGTACCTAAACCATAATTCCCCACTACATCCTCCATTTTTCCCTTTCCTACTTTTGCATTAAAATCACCAAGTATTATTTTTATTTCTTGTGATCCAATTTGAGCCATCGCCATTTCTATTTCGTCCTAAAAGTGTTGTATTTCTTCATCACTACTGCTTGCTGTTGGTGCATATACTTGTATAATATTTATGTCTATTGGTTTGCCTTTGATTTTTACCATAATAACTCTATCTGAAATACACCAGTATCCATTAATTGACTTGGCTATTTTTTCGTCTAATATTATTCCTACACCTTTTTCATGTGTATCCCCTCCAGAATAAATTATTGTGTGATTGTCAGCTATAACTTATATAAGCATATTTATAGAACAACGTATTGACTATTGTTTAATTAGGAAAACGGTGCAAATGTGTCAGTTTTGTAATATCTAGTTTGGTAACTGATGATAGTGACTATGTGATTCCGGGAATTATTTGTCCGCTTTATCAAAATGTATGAATGTATGTTACGGAACTGTGACACAAATCCGTGTGGCCGGAATAATGGAATGGCTCAATAAAAGTGGCACACTGGATTAACTTTTAACTACTCTGTGACAGGCAATTAAAATTGAATTAATTAATAACGTGCAGTAAATACGAAATATTCAAATCTATAGCTTTAAAACACATTTCGTGCTACCCGGTTAATAGAATATTATTATAGTAAAATTAAATCGTACCGTAACATTAACAATATTACAATAACATGGATGACACATAGTGACATACATTACATGTACATGTCATTCAACCTATTAAATTATTAAAATATTAAACCAAAACTATCCTGGTATTAAAGTAGTAATAAAAGTCTATTCCGAAAACAGTATTTAACGAAATCATAATGTAGCTATACTTCTCTTTACGACTGATGATGGCTTCGAGCACATAAAACTGAGTATAGTGATCTGTTTATTATATACCAGCTACCACGAAGTTAGCCTTCAACAACTGCAGACTATATTGTCTCCCCCAGCATAAACTACATGAACTGGGAGGGGAACCCGGATTTCCGTTACTCTACATAGCTGCCCTCATTTCACACACTGCAATGTATGTAAGTGTAATGAATGCGTGGACCTTCAGGCACATTGCGCAATAATAACGAACCGCAAAGTGTTCCCTGTCTTGCTTGCCACTACATTACAGCTTGTTAGCGAGGGTGACTTGTTTCAGTTTGCTCCAAGAGATAATGGAGTGAACCTAGTCAGCTAAAACTAAAATGGAGCCAGCGATTTTCAAAACAATGAATATTTTTTGTGAACTTAAGACACATAGACAGACCACACAAAATTAAAATAGGTTACACAATTCACTGCCTGGTATATTTTGCTACATCTCGTCGGGTGCAAACTGCAGTTCTTTTTCAGCTGAACTTTACCCATTATTTTCAATATATATTTTTGTTTTTCGAATATGTTTTAGGCTATGTTATAGTCTGTGATGAAAACAACCTGGGTTTTGACTTTTCTTTTCCAGTTAGTCGGGAATCACCATCATCATGTGCCATGTCGATAAACTTGGACGGTCATCGTTCCCACTTCACGACCACCAGAGTTTCAATTCATGTCTGAGCTCTTATTCTCATGCCAAGTGGCCAAGAAATTCAGATATTTATCATGATGTCTTCTTCTAGCTTCCCCCCCCCCCCCCCATAAAGTTGTAAATGCCAGTTGTAAGTTTTTCAGCGTCTTTCTCATCATAACATGCCCAACATATTTTGACGGCCTACGTTTAATTTCTGTAGGCCTAATCAGTTTAGGGTTTTACTCAAGCTTGTGAATGACTACGACATTTGATTATCAGTATGATGATCAGGTAATGTTTTTAATCGGCGTTGTCGATAGATGTTTCTCAACCTGTCTGCTTATTGACTTTGTTTCACGTGCATGCAATAGTATAGGTTGGACATCGCACTTTAACACTCTTTTTTCTCACTGCAGTTGTTATTATTTTTTTTTTTTTTAGTAAATTTTTTCATCTTCCGAAAGGTTACTTTTATTGTGATTACTCTTTCTAATCTCTACACGGCATTTTTCTTTTTAGTCTTGATCACATGAACATAAAAGCCGTGGTGTGTTTATTTGCAATGGTTCCTTTTATTCTTGTGGCTGATCTTACCGTTTCCTCTTATTTATATTATAATTGCTTCTGCTGGGATACTCTCTGGGCCTGCCGTTCCAGCTTCTTTCGAAGATGGCTTCTCACAACTGCAGCAAGGTCTGTCAGGTTTCCCTTCGCCATCGACCCAGTCGTCCCCCCGCCACCTTCTGTTAGGCCATATAATTATTGTCCTCTATCCACCCATCTCCGCTTCCATACTTTCTTATTCGCCTCTGTGTATTTTGCATCGGTTGTGACACTTGCAGCCCCTGTTTTGTTAGTATCATTTCTAGAATATTTTTCAAGAATTTCCGCCGCCGTTCAGACCCCATGCCCTCGTTTCCCTTCTCCGAGGATCTCTGACGCACGATTCATTCCAGATGTGTCAGTTCAGCCGCCTTAGTCTTTCACGCCCAGCCCTCTGACCAACTGTCGCAGCACCTCGTACTCACCAGAGACTGCGACCATAGATAGCTGTTGGATCTCTGAGACATCCTACTTTGTATTGACCTTCTAGCCTGAAAGATGTCATGTCTCTCATGCGTTTCCTTCCACTGATTACCAGAGGGTTATCTGAATCCACATCTGCAGCCTTAACAACCATTATGATATACAGGGATGATCTACATTTCTCAACAAATAATATATCATAGGGCCCCCTGCTTTGGGGTACAGTATAGCGGCATCCATGTTGCTCCATGTACATCGTTACATACAAAAACACACATGGCCACAACACATCCATTAAATGCGCATAAACTGGTAAGCGATTCCTCATTTTCGTTCATCACACCAGGTCCCTGTTTCCCAGTTATCACTTTATAATTCATATTATCCGATCTATCTCTGCATTCAGACCACTCGTAAAAAGTTTGGTATTGAATTTCTTTGTTAACTTTAGAGGTTAGCGACTTTTCTCCGTAATCTCGTATACTCTCGTAAGTAACGTGACGACGGTGAGAATCAGCAGTGGTTCGAATCGCGTCGGTAACTTACAGGGTATGTGAGCCGACCGCTCAGAAAACAATGGCAAACTACTGAGCATAATCTTGCCAAGAAATCAACATACAGCTGAAAGATGCTGGTGTTGACAGCGATGTCCTGTAAAGGATATGCAAAAACATTTAATCATCCATTGGTGAGTAACACAGGATCACATTAAAATTTGCATTGTGTGTGTGTGTGTGGGGGGGGGGGCGTCGTGTGGTTTAAATGTAACTCTTTTAGTGCTTTCTCTGCCTCTTCAGATAGCTTTAAGGCCAGTCTTCAAGGCGAGGGGGATTTCCCCACTCCCTCCACACATACTTTTTACTGTATACTTCAGCCTCTCCTTATTTCACAAAAGCACGCAGATATTTCTATAGCTGGCAACGACAGTACATAACAGTGTCAGGAAAGCAGTGGTGGACTGGATAAGATGTAAACTTGCCGGGTGACAAATGAGCTCCGCGGGACCTAAATGAAGTGGGCCATCGTTAAATATTAATATTAAACTATATGGTACAAATGTTATTTTAGCAGTTATGTTTCCTGGCAACTAATAATTTTAGACCCAGTCCGCCACTGCAGGAAATGACATGCCAATGGGCTTTTGACTCACAAATCAATAACCCAGCACAGTGAACCACACAGAACAACGCAATAACTAAGATGATCCTGACTAAGATTTCGGGGGAAATTCTGCAGCATAACAAATGTCTAATCGCTGATGTACCATTACAAACGACCGACTTCCTGTACGGCTACACAGACATGTGGCGTCATGTGATTTACGTATGTGGACAAGCGTGATTATGGTTTTTGCCTCAGACTCCAGTCACCGGATTCGAATCCCAAATTAGGTGTTACCATTTTTCTTTCTTTCTTCTTCTTCTTCTTCTTCTTCTTCTTCTTCTTCTTCTTCTTCTTCTTCTTCTTCTTCTTCTTCTTCTTCTTCTTCTTCTTCTTCTTCTTCTTCTTCTTCTTCTTCTTCTTCTTCTTTTTTAAAGAACAATTTCCTTCTAATGATACCACTATCGCCCCTGATCTCTTTGATAGTGACATTAGATACCTAACTTTACAGGGAAAGCGTGAAAAGCAAGACATAAGTAAGGGGTCCTTTTACGCCTTAAGGCGCATGGAGACCCATATTTCTGTAGACTCGGTGGTCAGGATCACGCCTGTGGCCTTTACTTGCCAAGACATTCTTGGTACCCACTTCAGGGTGGATCGACCTGGGACCCCAGGTCAATTATTTTCAAAAATCCGAATTCGCCAAACCGGTTATCGAACCTGTGACCTCCAAGTCGGCAAGCGAGGGTCTAGCCACTTCCTCTCGGAAAAAGATGAAAAAACACCAGGTCTCGTCTGCAAGTCGCGCACGTGGACATTTTCCCGATAGTTAGATGTCTCAGAGAGTAGGCTGTATGACCTCTGCACTGGCAGCAGTATTAGTAAAGCTTACTTACTCACAGCCAGTTCCGTGACGAAGGCGTTACGGACGCAGTTCGTAATCCCGCTTACCCGCGTTCGAAACACCGCTGCGGGAGATTTGGCAGCAGACCGCTTTGCGTTTGTTTTTTACGAAATGGTATGGGTGCCGGTCGTTCATAAAGCAATGACAAACTACGGAACGTAAAACTTGCCAAGAGATCACAACAGGAAAAAATGCTGGTACCCCACCCAAGTAATATGTCTTTGATAGGTCCAAAAGCAACTTAAATCATGGAAAGCGTATACATTTATTTGATGTTTTGGTGAAAAACTAGTGATTTCTCACTAACAAACTTGTTTTACAGTAATTTTCCGCCAGTTCGGATGACGACAGAAGGCTCTACGCGGGGCACTTGTCATAAGGTCAATCCCATGTCCCACGAGAAAATTAACTATTCAGAGCTAATGTTTCCGTGTGAAGAAGTAATACATTTAAATCATGCACTTCATCTCTGTCCCGTAAATTGTATACCGCATATAAACAAACTTTGAAATCTGCTGTACAATCTCCAGAACAAAAATGTTGTTGTTGGGTGGACATAATGATAAGGTTATATACTAAATTTCATCATTTTCCCTCAGTTGGTTATTGAGATATGCAATTTTATATTGGAGCAGACAAAAGTAAACAGACTATAGCACGCTTGTTTGCCAGCTGGCGGTCATGTTATCCAGTCCTCGCCGAAGCAGGGATTTTGTTAACTGACCTGGACTTTCAGATGGACTCAATCTAAAACTGAGCTCCAGGAAACTCTTGGAAGTAAATGCCATCGATGTGATGTTGACAACACCACCCATTAAGTATCGATCGGTTGATCAGTATCGAGCTAGCACTTGATACCCAATACTCTTCATGTCATGACAAGATGTCCTGTCTCTCATCATGACCCATGGTGATACGCATGGGCGGTCATGGTTCGCCGTCTCACGCGATCATTAGAGTCGTGGATCAGGTAATGTTTCTTGTCCCGATTATGCCAGCTGGCGAAGCCTTTCATATACTTGTCTCTCTGTCTTCTCCTTGCTCTTTAGCCATCGATTTTTCAAATTGTCACTTAATTTTCTTGATTATGTGGTTGTTTCGGGATTTGAAATTTAAATATTGAGCACAACCCACTACTGGCAACGCCGATCGCATTCTGGTATGAACCTAAGGCCTATCCACGTCAATATGGAAGCACTCTTAATTTTCTAATTGATTCCTCCGTATAACATGCCCAAACAATTTTGACTGTCGGCGTCTGATTTCTCTAATTAATTTACGGTTTTCTTTTGTTTCTTGTAGGACTAGCTCACTGGCTTTTCTGTCCGTCGAAGGCATTCTTTGCATTTTCTTCAGAAGCCATATTTCCAGTTCTATTAAATTTTACTGTGGGTAATGTTGCATAGCCGGTCCCCTGGCCGCGGAGTTAGCAGCTTTCTCCGTTAACCCCGAATACTCTCGTGGTTGACGTGAGCGCACGAGAATTAGTAGTGGTTCGAGTCGCGCCAGTGACTTATGAGAGTATGGAGCCGGTCGCTCAGAAAGTCGAGGCGTGCTGATGAGCGTAATCTAGCCTAGGAATCAACATACAGCTGAAAGATGCCGGTGTTGACCGCAATATCCTGAAACAGGATGGAAACGCGAAAAAAAAATGTTGCATAGCTGAACAGTAAGTTTTTGAATTTTTAATCTCTCTCTCTCTCTCTCTCTCTCTCTCTCTCTCTCTCTCTCTCTCTCTTCTCTCTCTCTCTCTCTCTCTCTCTCTCTCCTCTCCCCCCTCTTTCTCTCTCTTTCTCTCTCTCTCTCTCTCTCTCTCTCTCTCTCTCTCTATATATATATATATATATATATATATATATATATATATATATATAACAGAATGTATGTATGTGGGTGGGTGGGTGGGTGGGTGGGGATGTATTGGATGCGTTCGATAACGGTCCATCCGATTGAGATGAAATTTTCTGCACGTCTTCTTTTAATTCCCGTGCAACCAACTGTCATAATTTTTTAGTGTAGAATCAGCTATTTACTTACTAAAATTTAATAATTAAATTACATGACTTAACATAAGAAATAATATATAAAGGGACATAACTTTTAGTAGCATTGCTATATCTTAGGTTAAGTCCCCTGGTTATAGATAGATAGACAGACAGACAGACAGACAGACAGACAGACAGACAGACAGATAGATAGATAGATAGATAGATAGATAGATAGATAGATAGATAAATAGATAGATAGATAGATAGATAGATAGATAGATAGATAGATAGATAGATAGATAGATAGATAGATAGATAGATAGATAGATAGATAGATAGATAGACATCCGGGCCGGGTCGTCAGACAGACAGACAGACAGACAGACAGTCGGGAACGGGAACTTATAAGACTACTTATATGAATTAAATGAGATGCTCCCCATCAGGTGCTGGGCGAAGCCGGGCCGGGTCAGACAGACAGACAGACAGACAGACCGACAGACAGACAGACAAACAGACAGACAGACAGTCGGGAACGGGGACGGGAGCTTATATGACTACTTATATAAATTAAATGAGATGCTCCCCACCAGGTACTGGGTGAAGCCGGGCCCGGTCAGACAGACAGACATACAGATAGACAGACAGACAGATAGTCGTGAACGGGAGCTTATATGACTACTTATATGAATTAAATTAGATGCTCCCCACCAGGAGCTGGGCGAAGCCGGGCCGGGTCAGACAGACAGACAGACAGACAGACAGACAGACAGATATATAGATAGATAGATCCCCGCCAGGACCTATATATATATATATATATATATATATATATATATATATATATATATATATATATATATATATATATATATATATATATATATATATATGATTCAATCCCAGGAAGCGGTGGAATTATTTCCGACCAAACGGATCTGGGGGTCGGTCCAGCTTCCTAAAACGAGTACTGGATAATTTTCAGAATATTCTGGAATTTGTATGGAAATCCCATCCACAATATGCGTTAGTAGTATATAGGGAGGTTACGAGGTGGTTTGAGCAATGAGCAATGAGATATACAAAGAAAATAGAAGGAGGACCGTGAGGACCCATGAGGACCCGCATTTTTAGTAAGCTCAAAAGAAGGGAAGTGGTGGAACATAATTTATGCGTAATCGATTGGGGTGCGCAGGCTGTTACGAGTTGATGTATTCGTATCTTTGGTAAGATCGTGAATATCTGTGAGCAAAAAGTCGATATTGCTGGCAGATGTTTATTAGTGTCGGGGTCGAGGGAGGTAGCTGACGCCGTCTGTTTTTAATCAAAAGCGGTGTCGGAATAAAATAATAAGCGCAAAGAACAATGTGTAGGGTGGGTTGGTAAGTGGTGAAAGATGGCGGGGGTGCGTAGTTGGTCATAGTGGGATATCACCAATGTGTAACAGGGGTTCTAGTTACTGCCATTGCGCTTGACAGGTTCAAATCTCAAGGTGTGGTTGAGGTCGTGTGGTGGTGGTCGAGTGTGTAATGGAGCTAGGTGGTATCATTGGTGGTTTGAATCACGCTGCTGGTCGATAACGATGTCCGCCCTAGACGGGGACTTTTTAAATGTCTACTAAGGGGTGGTGAGGGCTTAGAGGTGAGAAGTAATTGGTCGTAGAGGGGTGTGGTGGGATATCACCACTGTGTAACTGGGGTGTCTAGTGGGTTCCCTACCGTGCGACAGGTTCGAATCGTACTGTGAGATGGGGTAGTGTGGAGGTGGGCGAGTATGTAACGGAGCCAGGTAGTGTCATGGGTGGTTCGAATAACGGACCTAGTTGATAAATGCGGTATGAGCCATGTCTCATGTCTCGTGGTGGGGTCTATGTCTCATGGCTCGTGGTGGGTCGGTTCTGGCCTGCCTCATGCCTTCCAGATCCTTCGTGGTTTTTTAAGTGTCAGCTGTCGTTTTTAATCAGAGCATCGGGGTTAACAATGGAAAGATCAATTGAACTAGGTGGGTAGTTGGTACCACAGTCGCGTTGGAGATGTGTAATTGATTCAGAAGATGTCAGCTGGTGTAATGCATTAATTAGCTTCCCGTCTGTATAGACGGCATAACAAACTGGGCAACCGCCATGATCTTTATCATATAACAGCTGTGGCAACACTTGGCACAACTCAACAAGAAAATATGGTAATGAAACTGTGCGAAAGATCAACTGAACTAGGTTGGTAGTTGGTATCACAATCGCGTTGGAGATGGTGCGATAACCAATTCGGTAGAGTGTGTCGGGGTAGCGCCAATGTGTAACTGGGGTGTCTAATGGGTCTAGTTGGTCCCATAGACCTCTCATTTGGCGGTGTCATCTCATTTTTGGCTTCCGGTGGCAGAGTGACTTGTGAAGCAAACAAACCGATGTGTGGCTTACAACCAATCAGGGTGTTTGTCTTAGAATTGTTCCACATTTTATGTTAGACAAGCACTAATTGGCTGGCAACTATACTGTGGGCGGGGCTTACTTTATGTAATATATAACCAACTCACCACCTCTCACTCACTTTGTGCTTTACACAAGAATGACGAACGATCGAGTCTTCAGCTTTGTGGTTATTCAACTGCTATTTACCTTCAAGTGTGGAAAGTTTGCCAGGCACCTGTTTGTCTCTGTATCAACGGACTTTCAACCATATACGGACATACCGATTTAGTGGATCTGTCTCCCAGCTTTTGGCTATTCACAGCTGACTTGTAAGATTTATCAACCGGTGTCTTACCCAGACCCACCCCAAGTGTAAGCAATAGCATTATTCTGCCTTAGTTTACAACGGAATCTGCAAAGAGTTCATCACCTATTGAAACAAAGACTGGTACAGCTTGTTCGGGTTTGATACCACATACTAAACTAGTGAACATTACACCTTGTTGTTTGGATATTTGGCATCCTAAACTAGTCAACGTCAAGTTATCTACCATTAGTGCAAGTTATAAACTAATTGTATTCAACACCATATACAGAGGCTCAGTGTAAACAGGTTTCAAGTCGAGTGTCGATTATCTTACTATCAATTCGCTAGCGAACGTGCCTAAAAAGATGTCTACTCGGCAACCATCTGAGAACCACGTATGTGCAACTTGTGGGAAAGGCTTCACTGATGCAAGTAACCTTCGTCGCCATATTCGGACCAGTCACAGTCCCAAGGAGCAAGTGTATTCGTGTCAAACTTGTGATCATCATTTTAACAGGAAAGACAATCTACAACGTCACATTACAAAAGAACACACAACATCAGGAGCAGTATCCAGTGTAATACCAACAGAAACGGCAACACCTTTTTCACCAACATTGCGTAAGAGACCAGCGGCTACTAATAGTGATGTGACATGCAGGAAGAAGAACACTAAACAAAACTAAAACGCCGAACCAGTCAGCGACACACAACCCAAGGATGAAGCGGGCTCTCTACACAAGCTGCCAGATGATGTCAGACAAGTGTACACCGACAACTGGAGTAGTATCAAAACACATCACAAGATCAACAAATATATGTCTGTCTATACATTTTTTATTAGTCCACAGACACAACACATTAAAGACTGGACAGAGACCTTGTACAAGATCTTTAACACTCAAAAGAACATATTAAAAATCAACTTTAGTTATCATGTAGTCCTTAGGCACATCGAAACACAAGCTCTTCGGTTCTACCACGCATCGTCCAATAACGCTTCTGTCTTAGAAATTCCACAGCTAATCCGAAACAGACAAAACTTTGACGAGTTTATCAAAACAGTACACGGACACGACATTCTTACATACGCTACGCAACAACGTCCAAATACCAAATACACGACAGAGACGATTCCAGCTATAAGTTTTTATCTCTATCATATCCCAGAACTCTGTCTCGTTTAATAAATAACCGCCGTTTTATGACAAAGGTTCGATACCATTGTACATGGTGTGTGTATGATCATATTAGATATAACATCACCTATTGGTCAACCATTTTGTATACTGATGTTATGCTTCTTTTTATTTTTGTAACATTTACTGGAAATACTGTACAATAAACAGTTATATGTATTATAATTGCGTTCACTTGTTGGATTTTAGTGTTGCCGGTACATATCGGTGTCATGTGGTGAACGGATGTTACATGTTGAGGGTCAAATTAAAGAAATATCTCGGCGAAACTTATGAAAAATAGGAAAATTTGTTAACTAGATGGGAAAAAATTGACCAAGTAAAGAAATATCTCATCCAAATTTATAAAAAAACATGAAAATTTGTTAACCAAAGGTGAAAAATATTTGCCAAGTAAAGAAATATTTCAACCAAACATATAAAAAGTAGGAAAATTGTTAGTCAAATGTAAAACAATATTGCCCAAGTAAGAAATAATGTTAGTCAAAGGGGCAAAAATATTGGTCAAATACAGAAAGATCTTAATAATCTTATAAAAAGTAGGGAAACAAATGGTGGCCAAATACATAAATATCTCAACCAAACTTATAAAAAGTAGGAAAATTGTAAGTCAAATGTAAAAAATATGGGGCAAATAGGAAATCATATTAACCAAATAGGAAAAATATCGCTCAAACTTATAAATATATCGACCAAATAGGAAAATGTGTTAACCAAAGCTGAAAACTATGGGTCAGGTAAAGAAAAAATTTCAAAGAAGCTTATAAAAAAAAGGAAACAATGATAGTCAAACTAATTTTAAAAAATGGTGGTCAAAGACAGAAATATCTCATCCGAACTTATAACAAGTAAGAAAATATACTAGTAAAATCAAGAAATATGTCGACCGAAGTAATACAATAGGCATAACGATGGACAAACTTATAAATATTTCATTCAAACTTATAAAAACTATGATAAAATGTTATCCAAATCAAATAACAGGCTGACCAAACTTATAATTAGCTCATTCAACCTTATAAATAGTAGGAAAATTTGTTAGCCAAATAGGCAAAATATTGGTAAGGTACACAAATATCTCAATCAAACTTATAAAAAGTAGGAGAAAAGGCTAGTCCAACTAATAAAAATGGTGGCCAAATACATAAATATCTCAACCAAACTTATAAAAAGTAGGAAAATTGTAAGTCAAATGTAAAAAATATGGGGCAAATAGGAAATCATATTAACCAAATAGGAAAAATACCGCTCAAACTTATAAATAGCGCGTCCAAACTTATGAAAAGTAGTGACATTTGTTAACCAAATGGGGAAAATGTTGGCCAAATACAGAAATATCTCTACCAAAATTATGTAAAGTAGGAACATTTGTTAACCAAATGGGAAAAAAATATATTGGCCATGTAAAGAAATAGCGCATCCAAACTGACAAAATGTAGGAAACTTTATTAGCCAAAGGTGAAAACTATTGACCAAGTAAATAAATTGCTCGTCCAACCTCATAAAAGGTAGGAAAATGTCTTACCCAAATGTGAAAAAGATCGGCCAAACTTATAAATGTCTCATCCAAACTTATAAAAAGTAGGAAAACAATATTAGCCAAATCAACTAAAAGGCTGACCAAACTTATAAATATATCATCCAAACTGACCAAAGTAATAAAAATATTGGGTAAATATAGAAATATGTCGACCAAACTTTTAAAAATCTCCGGTAAATTTATGAAAAATAGGAAACTTTGTTAACTAAATGTGAAAAAATATCGACCAAACTTTTAAAAATCTCCGGTAAGTTTATGAAAAATAGGAAACTTTGTTAACTAAATGTGAAAAAATATCGACCAAACTTATAAAAAGCTCTGCCAAACTTATGAAAAGTAGGAAACTTTGTTAACCCACACGAAGAAAATTATTAACCAAAGATAGAAAAATATCGACCTAAATAGGAAAATTTGTTAGCCAAATGGGAAAAATATTGGCCAAGTAAACACATATTTCAACCAAACTTATAAATATGTCATCCAAATTTACAAAAAATAGGAAAATTTGTCGACCAAGTAAGAAAATATATTACCAAAACTGGAAAAGATACTAATCAAAGTGAGAAAAATACCAACCAAACTAAGAAATATGTATGGTAAAGTAAGAAAAAAGTTGGTCAAAGTAATAAATACGCTAGCCAAATGAAGAAATATTAATCAAAAGGAGAAAAAATTATAGCAAACTAAGAAATTTGCTTTCACAACTTGTCGAATTGCCCTACCAACTACCCCATTTGCTTTCACAACTTATCAAATTGACCAATTAACCTCACAAATTCCCCACTGACTCTTACAATTTTACCACTTGCCATTACAACGTGTTGACTCCCTCTCACAATTTACCTAAAGGGGTTTACTATAGGTATTATATATCCACAATCAAGCGCTCTCACACTCACAAGAATAACGAAATACTGGGATTTAAGCCTGTTTTTAATCAATTTCTTTGTTTGCAGTCAAAGCATAGACATTCCGCCAACCACCTTGTTGTTGAAGTATCCAAGGACTTAGTTTATCAGCCATATAATCGCCTACAGATTTAACGAAGTCCTCTTCCAGGTCTTGGACATTCACATCGGCGTTGTAAGAATTATCAACCAGATGCTTACCCAGACGCATGCCAAAGGTAAACAGCATAATTATTCTCCCATAGTTGATGACGTTATCACCAAAGAATTCATCACTGACTAAAACAAAGACTTGGAAAACATGTTCGGGCTTGATACTGTCTTCTAGTCTCGTGAACAACACAGATTGTTGTTTGGCTATTTGACCGACTAAATCAGACAACGTCGAGTTATTTCCTTTTTTGGAATTGTAGGAACTAATAATAATCAGCGCCATATTCACCATCTCGTTATGAACTTGTTTCAAGTCAATCGTTGCTTGTGTCATTATTATACTGATAGCTAACGTTCATCAAAAGATGTCTAGCAGTCAAACTGCTGATCCACTATTGTGAAACGGCGCAAAGTGGTCAAAATGGATAATAACATAATACTTGTATAAAGAGATGGACTCGTCTCTTCTGGTTGGTCAAATTACCCAACCTGTTGGAGATAAAACGGTTGTCACCGAAACCACTAGACGCGTGTTTTAGACAAGGAATGTTCTTGTCGAACTTTACTTTTTAAATTTTAATTACCAGTGACCATACTGATCGATAACAAGTTCATAGCGAGATGAAACAAGTCTTTGTTTTAGTCAGTGATGAATTCTTTGGTGATAACGTCATCAACTATGGGAGAATAATTATGCTGTTTACCTTTGGCATGCGTCTGGGTAAGCATCTGGTTGATAATTCTTACAACGCCGATGTGAATGTCCAAGACCTGGAAGAGGACTTCGCTAAATCTGTAGGCGAATATATGGCTGATAAACTAAGTCCTTGGATACTTCAACAACAAGGTGGTTGGCGGAATGTCTATGCTTTGACTGCAAACAAAGAAATTGATTAAAAACAGGCTTAAATCCCAGTATTTCGTTATTCTTGTGAGTGTGAGAGCGCTTGATTGTGGATATATAATACCTATAGTAAACCCCTTTAGGTAAATTGTGAGAGGGAGTCAACACGTTGTAATGGCAAGTGGTAAAATTGTAAGAGTCAGTGGGGAATTTGTGAGGTTAATTGGTCAATTTGATAAGTTGTGAAAGCAAATGGGGTAGTTGGTAGGGCAATTCGACAAGTTGTGAAAGCAAATTTCTTAGTTTGCTATAATTTTTTCTCCTTTTGATTAATATTTCTTCATTTGGCTAGCGTATTTATTACTTTGACCAACTTTTTTCTTACTTTACCATACATATTTCTTAGTTTGGTTGGTATTTTTCTCACTTTGATTAGTATCTTTTCCAGTTTTGGTAATATATTTTCTTACTTGGTCGACAAATTTTCCTATTTTTTGTAAATTTGGATGACATATTTATAAGTTTGGTTGAAATATGTGTTTACTTGGCCAATATTTTTCCCATTTGGCTAACAAATTTTCCTATTTAGGTCGATATTTTTCTATCTTTGGTTAATAATTTTCTTAGTGTGGGTTAACAAAGTTTCCTACTTTTCATAAGTTTGGCAGAGCTTTTTATAAGTTTGGTCGATATTTTTTCACATTTAGTTAACAAAGTTTCCTATTTTTCATAAACTTACCGGAGATTTTTAAAAGTTTGGTCGATATTTTTTCACATTTAGTTAACAAAGTTTCCTATTTTTCATAAATTTACCGGAGATTTTTAAAAGTTTGGTCGACATATTTCTATATTTACCCAATATTTTTATTACTTTGGTCAGTTTGGATGATATATTTATAAGTTTGGTCAGCCTTTTAGTTGATTTGGCTAATATTGTTTTCCTACTTTTTATAAGTTTGGATGAGACATTTATAAGTTTGGCCGATCTTTTTCACATTTGGGTAAGACATTTTCCTACCTTTTATGAGGTTGGACGAGCAATTTATTTACTTGGTCAATAGTTTTCACCTTTGGCTAATAAAGTTTCCTACATTTTGTCAGTTTGGATGCGCTATTTCTTTACATGGCCAATATATTTTTTTCCCATTTGGTTAACAAATGTTCCTACTTTACATAATTTTGGTAGAGATATTTCTGTATTTGGCCAACATTTTCCCCATTTGGTTAACAAATGTCACTACTTTTCATAAGTTTGGACGCGCTATTTATAAGTTTGAGCGGTATTTTTCCTATTTGGTTAATATGATTTCCTATTTGCCCCATATTTTTTACATTTGACTTACAATTTTCCTACTTTTTATAAGTTTGGTTGAGATATTTATGTATTTGGCCACCATTTTTATTAGTTGGACTAGCCTTTTCTCCTACTTTTTATAAGTTTGATTGAGATATTTGTGTACCTTACCAATATTTTGCCTATTTGGCTAACAAATTTTCCTACTATTTATAAGGTTGAATGAGCTAATTATAAGTTTGGTCAGCCTGTTATTTGATTTGGATAACATTTTATCATAGTTTTTATAAGTTTGAATGAAATATTTATAAGTTTGTCCATCGTTATGCCTATTGTATTACTTCGGTCGACATATTTCTTGATTTTACTAGTATATTTTCATACTTGTTATAAGTTCAGATGAGATATTTCTGTCTTTGACCACCATTTTTTAAAATTAGTTTGACTATCATTGTTTCCTTTTTTTTTTATAAGCTTCTTTGAAATTTTTTCTTTACCTGACCCATAGTTTTCATCTTTGGTTAACACATTTTCCTATTTGGTCGATATATTTATAAGTTTGAGCAATATTTTTCCTATTTGGTTAATATGATTTCCTATTTGCCCCATATTTTTTACATTTGACTTACAATTTTCCTACTTTTTATAAGTTTGGTTGAGATATTTATGTATTTGGCCACCATTTTTATTAGTTGGACTAGCCTTTTCTCCTACTTTTTATAAGTTTGATTGAGATATTTTTGAATCTTACCAATATTTTGCCTATTTGGCTAACAAATTTTCCTCCTATTTATAAGGTTGAATGAGCTAATTATAAGTTTGGTCAGCCTGTTATTTGATTTGGATAACATTTTATCATAGTTTTTATAAGTTTGAATGAAATATTTATAAGTTTGTCCATCGTTATGCCTATTGTATTACTTCGGTCGACATATTTCTTGATTTTACTAGTATATTTTCTTACTTGTTATAAGTTCGGATGAGATATTTCTGTCTTTGACCATCATTTTTTAAAATTAGTTTGACTATCATTGTTTCCTTTTTTTTATAAGCTTCTTTGAAATTTTTTCTTTACCTGACCCATAGTTTTCATCTTTGGTTAACACATTTTCCTATTTGGTCGATATATTTATAAGTTTGAGCGATATTTTTCCTATTTGGTTAATATGATTTCCTATTTGCCCCATATTTTTTACATTTGACTTACAATTTTCCTACTTTTTATAAGTTTGGTTGAGATATTTATGTATTTGGCCACCATTTGTTTCCCTACTTTTTATAAGATTATTGAGATCTTTCTGTATTTGACCAATATTTTTGCCCCTTTGACTAACATTATTTCTTACTTGGGCAATATTGTTTTACATTTGACTAACAATTTTCCTACTTTTTATATGTTTGGTTGAAATATTTCTTTACTTGGCAAATATTTTTCACCTTTGGTTAACAAATTTTCATGTTTTTTATAAGTTTGGATGAGATATTTCTTTACTTGGTCAATTTTTTTCCCATCTAGTTAACAAATTTTCCTATTTTTCATAAGTTTCGCCGAGATATTTCTTTAATTTGACCCTCAACATGTAACATCCGTTCACCACATGACACCGATATGTACCGGCAACACTAAAATCCAACAAGTGAACGCAATTATAATACATATAACTGTTTATTGTACAGTATTTCCAGTAAATGTTACAAAAATAAAAAGAAGCATAACATCAGTATACAAAATGGTTGACCAATAGGTGATGTTATATCTAATATGATCATACACACACCATGTACAATGGTATCGAACCTTTGTCATAAAACGGCGGTTATTTATTAAACGAGACAGAGTTCTGGGATATGATAGAGATAAAAACTTATAGCTGGAATCGTCTCTGTCGTGTATTTGGTATTTGGACGTTGTTGCGTAGCGTATGTAAGAATGTCGTGTCCGTGTACTGTTTTGATAAACTCGTCAAAGTTTTGTCTGTTTCGGATTAGCTGTGGAATTTCTAAGACAGAAGCGTTATTGGACGATGCGTGGTAGAACCGAAGAGCTTGTGTTTCGATGTGCCTAAGGACTACATGATAACTAAAGTTGATTTTTAATATGTTCTTTTGAGTGTTAAAGATCTTGTACAAGGTCTCTGTCCAGTCTTTAGGGTGTTGTGTCTGTGGACTAATAAAAAATGTATAGACAGACATATATTTGTTGATCTTGTGATGTGTTTTGATACTACTCCAGTTGTCGGTGTACACTTGTCTGGCATCATCTGGCAGCTTGTGTAGAGAGCTCGCTTCATCCTTGGGTTGTGTGTCGCTGACTGGTTCGGCGTTTTAGTTTTGTTTAGTGTTCTTCTTCCTGCATGTCACATCACTATTAGTAGCCGCTGGTCTCTTACGCAATGTTGGTGAAAAAGGTGTTGCCGTTTCTGTTGGTATTACACTGGATACTGCTCCTGATGTTGTGTGTTCTTTTGTAATGTGACGTTGTAGATTGTCTTTCCTGTTAAAATGATGATCACAAGTTTGACACGAATACACTTGCTCCTTGGGACTGTGACTGGTCCGAATATGGCGACGAAGGTTACTTGCATCAGTGAAGCCTTTCCCACAAGTTGCACATACGTGGTTCTCAGATGGTTGCCGAGTAGACATCTTTTTAGGCACGTTCGCTAGCGAATTGATAGTAAGATAATCGACACTCGACTTGAAACCTGTTTACACTGAGCCTCTGTATATGGTGTTGAATACAATTAGTTTATAACTTGCACTAATGGTAGATAACTTGACGTTGACTAGTTTAGGATGCCAAATATCCAAACAACAAGGTGTAATGTTCACTAGTTTAGTATGTGGTATCAAACCCGAACAAGCTGTACCAGTCTTTGTTTCAATAGGTGATGAACTCTTTGCAGATTCCGTTGTAAACTAAGGCAGAATAACGCTATTGCTTACACTTGGGGTGGGTCTGGGTAAGACACCGGTTGATAAATCTTACAAGTCAGCTGTGAATAGCCAAAAACTGGGAGACAGATCCACTAAATCGGTATGTCCGTATATGGTTGAAAGTCCGTTGATACAGAGACAAACAGGTGCCTGGCAAACTTTCCACACTTGAAGGTAAATAGCAGTTGAATAACCACAAAGCTGAAGACTCGATCGTTCGTCATTCTTGTGTAAAGCACAAAGTGAGTGAGAGGTGGTGAGTTGGTTATATATTACATAAAGTAAGCCCCGCCCACAGTATAGTTGCCAGCCAATTAGTGCTTGTCTAACATAAAATGTGGAACAATTCTAAGACAAACACCCTGATTGGTTGTAAGCCACACATCGGTTTGTTTGCTTCACAAGTCACTCTGCCACCGGAAGCCAAAAATGAGATGACACCGCCAAATGAGAGGTCTATGGGACCAACTAGACCCATTAGACACCCAAGTTACACATTGGCGCTACCCCGACACACTCTACCGAATTGGTTATCGCACCATCTCCAACGCGATTGTGATACCAACTACCAACCTAGTTCAGTTGATCTTTCGCACAGTTTCATTACCATATTTTCTTGTTGAGTTGTGCCAAGTGTTGCCACAGCTGTTATATGATAAAGATCATGGCGGTTGCCCAGTTTGTTATGCCGTCTATACAGACGGGAAGCTAATTAATGCATTACACCAGCTGACATCTTCTGAATCAATTACACATCTCCAACGCGACTGTGGTACCAACTACCCACCTAGTTCAATTGATCTTTCCATTGTTAACCCCGATGCTCTGATTAAAAACGACAGCTGACACTTAAAAAACCACGAAGGATCTGGAAGGCATGAGGCAGGCCAGAACCGACCCACCACGAGCCATGAGACATAGACCCCACCACGAGACATGAGACATGGCTCATACCGCATTTATCAACTAGGTCCGTTATTCGAACCACCCATGACACTACCTGGCTCCGTTACATACTCGCCCACCTCCACACTACCCCATCTCACAGTACGATTCGAACCTGTCGCACGGTAGGGAACCCACTAGACACCCCAGTTACACAGTGGTGATATCCCACCACACCCCTCTACGACCAATTACTTCTCACCTCTAAGCCCTCACCACCCCTTAGTAGACATTTAAAAAGTCCCCGTCTAGGGCGGACATCGTTATCGACCAGCAGCGTGATTCGAACCACCAATGATACCACCTAGCTCCGTTACACACTCGACCACCACCACACGACCTCAACCACACCTTGAGATTCGAACCTGTCAAGCGCAATGGCAGTAACTAGAACCCCTGTTACACATTGGTGATATCCCACTATGACCAACTACGCACCCCCGCCATCTTTCACCACTTACCAACCCACCCTACACATTGTTCTTTGCGCTTATTATTTTATTCCGACACCTCTTTTGATTAAAAACAGATGGCGTCAGCTACCTCCCTCGACCCCGACACTAATAAACATCTGCCGGCAATATCGACTTTTTGCTCACAGATATTCACGATCTTACCAAAGATACGAATACATCAACTCGTAACAGCCTGCGCACCCCAATCGATTACGCATAAATTATGTTCCACCACTTCCCTTCTTTTGAGCTTACTAAAAATGCGGGTCCTCATGGGTCCTCACGGTCCTCCTTCTATTTTCTTTGTATATCTCATTGCTCATTGCTCAAACCGCCTCGTAACCTCCCTATATACTACTTGCGTTGACCTAAAATATGTGAAATGCGTCTTTGTGTGATCTATTTGGAGGATCGCAATATACTCTCTTTGTATAGCTAGTTTCCATTATAGTGTGGGATATTTATTTCTCTTCGTTCTTCATTCGAGAGGTGTGTGTCATACCTGGTAACGCACCGCATAGGTCAGCATGGGACCAGTTCTTTGAGGGCTTTTATTTTCGCTAACAACAAAGGTCCGGCAGCAACCTGCTGTGAGTATGTGCAGTGCAGTGATCGTCGCATGTTTTAAAGCCTGAATGCACGGATACATAAATGGCTAGTCTTTCCCTCGCGTAGCGAACGACGAGTACAGACAACCGAATCTCGCCCGACCATGCTCATGCTATTGTCAGCATTTCATTCTTGTCAGCCAGCGTGACCGAATTGATAAGAGCGCTCGATCTCAAACTTCCTTTGTGCTGATGCCGAAGTAGAGGATTCAACCCCTGTATCGTCCAGTTGGACTAAAATGCTGACTTCTCGTCCTTGACTTGGAGACGTAAATTGCAAGTACCTCAAAAATCTGAGTCGGTTCGTCTTATGGCGAGGTAAACTGTTAATAGGAAAAAAGGTAATCCACAAGCAAACATCAATCTAGTGCAATAGAAGAAGCTCGTGTATGAACTATGCCTGAGTTCAAAGCGAGCGAATAAACCAAACAAACAAAAATGCTCATAACCTTGTGAACAGTATGTCTACCAAGACATAACCTTGTGAACAGTATGTCTACCAAGACATAACCTTGTGAACAGTATGTCTACCAAGACATAACCTTGTGAACAGTATGTCTACCAAGACATAACCTTGTGAACAGTATGTCTACCAAGACATAACCTTGTGAACAGTATGTCTACCAAGACATAACCTTGTGAACAGTATGTCTACCAAGACATAACCTTGTGAACAGTATGTCTACCAAGACATAACCTTGTGAACAGTATGTCTACCAAGACATAACCTTGTGAACAGTATGTCTACCAAGACATAACCTTGTGAACAGTATGTCTACCAAGACATAACCTTGTGAACAGTATGTCTACCAAGACATAACCTTGTGAACAGTATGTCTACCAAGACATAACCTTGTGAACAGTATGTCTACCAAGACAAAGATGCTAGTGAACAGTATGTCTACCAAGACATAACCTTGTGAACAGTATCTCTACCAAGACAAAGATGCTAGTGAACAGTATGTCTACCAAGACATAACCCTGTGAACAGTATGTCTACCAAGACAAAGATGCTAGTGAACAGTATGTCTACCAAGACAAAGATGCTAGTGAACAGTATGTCTACCAAGACATAACCTTGTGAACAGTATGTCTACCAAGACAAAGATGCTAGTGAACAGTATGTCTACCAAGACATAACCTTGTGAACAGTATGTCTACCAAGACAAAGATGCTAGTGAACAGTATGTCTACCAAGACATAACCTTGTGAACAGTATGTCTACCAAGACAAAGATGCTAGTGAACAGTATGTCTACCAAGACATAACCTTGTGAACAGTATGTCTACCAAGACAAAGATGCTAGTGAACAGTATGTCTACCAAGACATAACCCTGTGAACAGTATGTCTACCAAGACAAAGATGCTAGTGAACAGTATGTCTACCAAGACAAAGATGCTAGTGAACAGTATGTCTACCAAGACATAACCTTGTGAACAGTATGTCTACCAAGACAAAGATGCTAGTGAACAGTATGTCTACCAAGACATAACCTTGTGAACAGTATGTCTACCAAGACAAAGATGCTAGTGAACAGTATGTCTAGCAAGACATAACCTTGTGAACAGTATGTCTACGCCCTGGATAACCGGATCGTCAAGGCAGACGTCCCAGGTATTACGTTGAATGGATGTCCTCTTAGTCGAGAGAGTAAATTGAAGTACTTAGGTATCACCTTTGACAGATTTTTGTCTTTTAAGGATCATGTGGAGGCTTTGGTGGTGAAGGCTGGTGGGGGACTTAATGCATTGAGGGCTATGGCAGCAACCAGGGTAGATCAGAGGATGCTGTAAAGGCTTTTTCAGCAGTTAATAATTTCTGTCATTGAGTATGTTTGGGGCTGCTGACAGTATCATAGAGCCAGCTTGAAAGGTTGGAGCGCATACAGCATGCTGCCATGAGGTTAATCCTGGGGTGCACAAAGGACACACCAATTATATGCATGAGGCATATCCTGGCGCTACCAACAATGACGGATAGGCATAGGGTCCTTCAGACCAAATGGTACCTGAGATTTGCCGCAGACAGGGATCACCCGTTGCATACAGTGGATATGGTCAAGGGTCATAGTCTAAGACGACGCAGGTCCTGGATGGCACAGACAGAACTTTCTATACGTCAAGTGTGTGATCTAGAGACCATCAATCGTGAAAGAGAGTGGGTTGAAGTTCCGGAAGACATGACGGACTGGCACAATGTAATAATAACACTGGGTCGTGAGTGCAGAGAATGGGCAGCGGGCCGCACATAGTTTGAAGTGCAACAGCTGATCCAGAGCAACATACATCAAGGTGACATAGTCATCTACACCGATGGGTCAGTGGTGAGAAACAGCCGTAGTGGCTGGGGCTTTATTGCAAAGGCTAATGGGCGCGTCTTGAAAAAGGAGTGTCTGGCATATGAGACTACGACCTCTAGCATGAGAATGGAGGTGGAGGCAGTAACAGCGGCATTCCGGTGGCTAGAGGAGACTACTGCAACACACGTTGTATTCATTACGGATTCAAAGAGTATGCTTAGCAAGGTGGAGAAAGGAACGTTTCGTGAGGAATGGCTCTCGTCGTTTCAGGGGTCACAGATTGTGAGAATTGTATGGATATTTTTCCCGGGCCATACGGGTGTACAGGGGAATGAACAGGCTGATAGGCTAGCAGGGAATGCAGCTCTTGGTGGTATTTTGCCTATGGACAAGGGGGAGGTGGTCGTGCGCTTGTGGGATTAAGTGGAAAAGACGGTGGAACAGATTGAGAACCCATATGTGGAAAGAATGAGATTGCGGGGGATCAGCAGGGGTTCTGGAAGAATCTCAAAACTGAGAGAGAAGACCAGGACAACTTTTAATCAGATAGCCGTGGGAACGATTAGTAGTATGGCTCTTCGCTGGCTGTTAAACAAGGGGACGGAGCACGTATGGGAATGTCCTGAGTGCAGTGATGTCGGTTCTTAATTCAATTCAATTCAAGCCGATGATATTCTGTTGTGTAGGGAAGACTACCAGGAAGATAAAATAGGATACGGAAATTTAACATAAAAAAGCTGATGCAAGAAAGGAACACTTGACATAATTTATCAGGCTCCTGATGCATCATTGCAACATTTTGGGAGCATTGGAGACATCGTTACAGTTGACTATGTTTTAAAACACGCGGATGTCAGTCATTCCAATTGTCAATAACGTATGATTATCTACTGCTACATGTTTTTTTGTTTAAAAAAAAAAAAGTCGCTTAAAATTCGATAGGCCTGCTAAATGCTTTAAAACTGTCTTCAACACTTTTTACTGCAGCGAGGTGACGTAATAATTTGGAGGTGATAGGTTCGAATCCCGGTCTGAAACTATGGCTTTCAAATTTTATGTTGTCTAGTGTGTCCTCTAATCTCTACTTATTTATTCTCCTTCTATGAGCACCAAACAATACTATGTGTATTTATTTATGAACTAATTTTATAGTGTGCACTCGAATGTAAAATGGAGGGCAAACCCGCCCGAGGACGCAAACAAGTAAACAATCTTGTTTTCTTGCCATCATGACGCGTGTTTCACTTATGTTGCAAGTCTTATATGTTTATACACCAACCAGCACTCGATTGGTTATGTGGTCAATATCACGCATGTCATCTTTACTTCTCAGAACTTTTCCTGGTATCCTTTTTAGGCTGGGTCGACATGGGGGACCAGGTAATATAAAAACATTTCTGCCTCGAGAAGGATTTAAACACATGAACACCAGGCGGGCAGTCAAGTCTGCTAGCCAATTCGCTACAGCGGTTGCAAGACTCTTAAAAGCTGACTTTCAAGGAGGAGGTGGCACTTGATGATGATTTCTGGCACATTCTATTTTATAAAAGTCACCACTCCAGCATTTAACAATAGCATTGCATTTCTTCTTTAGTCCCCTTGCAATAATATTATTGCCTGCTCCGTGGCGAAGGTGTTGCGGACGCGGTTCGTAACCCCGTATACCCGCGTTGGAAACACAGCTGCACGCTATTTGGCAGCGGGCCGATTGCGTTGGTTTTGCGTTGGTATCGGTGCCGGTCGTTCAGAAAGTAGTGGAAACTACTGAACCTAAACTTGCCAAGAGATCACAGCGGTAGTAATGCTGGTGTTGACTGCAATGTCATGTAAAAAGGATATGTATAAACATTATTATTAACATAATAAACAATATCATTATTAAAATAATAAATAATATTATTAACATATAGAAAGAATGGAAGATAATAGGGAAACAAAACTCGCTTACACTCAGGAAATAAATGACCGTAGACCTCGAGGTAGACCAAGAAGGCGGTGGAGAGATAATACATGTACAGACCTGCAAGCACTTGGAATCAACGACTGGCAAGAGAAGGTCCACCAGAGAGACGAATGGAGACGGATTGTATTTGCAGCAAAGAACCTCAATGGCTCGGAACGCTGAAGAAGAAGAAGAAGATTATTAACATAATAAACCATATTATTATTAATGTGGCTAAGGGCTTGCGAACGCGGTTTGTGAGCCCGTATACCCGGGTTCGAAACACAGCGGTGCTGTTTTTTTTTTTTTTTAAAGGTATAGGGGCCGGTCGTTCAGAAAGCAATGGCAAACTACTGTACGTAACACTTGCCTAGTACATCAACAGCAGCTGAAAATGCTGGTGTTGACTGCAACGTCCCGTAAGGGGTACGCAACAAACTTTTTTATTAAAAATAATGCCAATCGAGGTGAGGGACATATTTCTTAAAAGCTGTATCGAACTATTTCTAATTAACGGAAGCTCTTCAAGGAGTTTAGCAGACAAATGCAGAATTATGTGGAAGCTGCAGAAATGTGTCTTTATAGAAGAATTATGAGAACACCATGAACGGATAGAAAGAGTAATGAATCTATCTTAAAAGAAGACATCTTGAAAGTTTAACTGACAAGGAGAACTGGTTACTGGCAACAGAAGAGGAGAGTCCACATTCTCTGGGTATAGCATGAGAAGAGGGAGGCTGGAGTATCTCTTCTCAACAGGCGGGACAGGAAAGGGAAGACCCAGAGAGAAGTTGCTGGACAGTTTAACACCACCACACGGAGGACAACAGAATCAGAAATGATTGACAGTACAGGATACAACAGGCTGTGAACAAACACGAGCACCAACGCCATGCGACAATAATTATAAGAAGTTTCCTTGAAACTTCCATTTGTTAATTTCCTAATTGATCAAACATGTAAGTTGAATAATGATTGATTGATTGATTGATTGATTTAGGAACCGACATCACAGCATTCGGGACATTCCCATAAGCGCATCGTCCCCATTCTCAGCAACCAGCGAAGAGTTCCAACACTAATAGTTCCAGTAGCAATCTGATTATATGTCCGTCTCGCCTTACCTCTGAGCGTCGAGCGTCGACCAAATCCCCTCGTCACACCTCGCTGTTTCATTCTTACCAGACTATGGTGATCCATTTGCTCCTCCGAGGTGTACACGTGCTCCCACAAGGCCGCAACCACATCTGTTTTGTCATACATCAATAGTTGAATAATGAAGACACAAACAATATATTGCACGATTTATTGCCTGGCATATTTCGCAGCATCTCGTCAGGTACACACTGCAGAAATCACACAACACAAACTAAAGCAATCAGATAAATCCTTCAAACTGAAATATACACCACATATATACACACATTACTTTGAATTGTCGCCCACGGTAATTTTAAACTGACTGTCGTGTCTTTTTTGCTCGCACAAAGTGTCTACCCACTCGTTTCATTTATCATGACATCAAGACAGATATAAATGGAAATCGCTATATAAAACAACGATCTCGGGATTTTACCTGTCTGATATGCTTGCGTTTCCGAATTTCTGGTTATTTCTGTGTGTGTTTGTGAGGTTGGACCATTTAGGAAACACTATAGAAGAAAATTCGGGCTTGTGAACTCATATGCAGCAGAAATGTTCTTAGAATTGTTGTGGACCAAGAAAAAGAAGCATGCAGACGTTCGTCAAGATCTACAATATCGAAGAACACTTACTTATAAAAAGCGCATTATCTCGGAAACTGAAGTCGTCATCATTATGTGCCCTGTCAACTGGCGTTGACGTTTATGCTTCTCCATGTTTATTGTCCATGATATTCTTCCGTGTCACTGCCTCACTTTATTGTCGATGATACTCCTCCGTGTCACTGCCTCACTTTATCCAGCATTACTTCTCTGGGCCTGCTTCTGTTTCTTTCCAGTCGTGGCGATGATTGCCAATGCCCCTCTTCTCATTATATATACAAATAACGCAGTTTGTCTCTTTGTTATAGCTGTATATAATTGTACACATTGGTAACCCTCTCCCAGGCAATTGTGTACGTTAATACAGCAGTTCAAGGTGTTCACACATGCTTCTCAGGAACCATACCTCCGATTCCTCCATGATCTTCCCTGTTTGTTCATTTAAAAGCCATGATTCACTGCCACACAGCAACACAGGTTATATATAACATTGAAACTGAATAGTTTGACTATATTAAACGTCACAAAGAGACTATTAAACGTCACAATGATTTGGAAAGTTTGACAATATTAAACGTCACAAAGAGACCATTAAACGTCACAGTGATTTGGTAAGTTTGACAATATTAAACGTCACAAAGAGACTATTAAACGTCACAATAACTTTTAAAGTTTGACTATAATAAACGTCACAAAGAGACTATTAAACGTTACAATGACTTGGAAAGTTTGACTATATTAAACGCTACAAAGAGACTATTAAACGTCACTAACACTTGGAAAGTTTGACTATATTAAACGTCACAAAGAGACTATTAAACGTCACAATGACTTGGAAAGTTTGACTATAATAAATGTCACAAAGAGATTATTAAACGTCACAATGACTTGGAAAGTTTGACCATATTAAACGTCACAAAGAGACCATTAAACGTCATAATAACTTGGAAAAGATGACCATATTAAACGTCACAAAGAGACTATTAAACGTCACAATGACTTGGACAGTTTGACTATATTAAACGTCGCAAAGAGACTATTAAACGTCACAATGACTTGGACAGTTTTACTAAATTAAACGTCGCAAAGAGACTATTAAACGTCACAATGACTTGGAAAGTTTGACCATATTAAACGTCACAAAGAGACCATTAAACGTCATAATAACTTGGAAAAGATGACCATATTAAACGTCACAAAGAGACTATTAAACGTCACAATGACTTGGACAGTTTGACTATATTAAACGTCGCAAAGAGACTATTAAACGTCACAATGATTTGGACAGTTTTACTAAATTAAACGTCGCAAAGAGACTATTAAACTGGAAAGAACAGTGATGGCGGGCATGGTTCCTGTGAGAAGAAGCAAGGGTGGACCTTCACGAAGATGAACACAGGGCACTGCAGACACCTAGGGCACAAACATGTATGAGGCAGGAGATATGACAGGAGATATGACAGGAGATCGATCATCTTTTCTGCAAGCTGTGAAGAGAGCGACGATGCCCCAAAATGACTTGCTGATGATGATAACCCTGGCCGTGTATTTTTTTAAACTCTTAGTTTTCCGAGCAATACTTCAATTATTTTAAAATTGCACCAAATAATACACACCACTTAAAGTGACTCCATCAATCAAACTTCTATAACTCCTGGTTAAAAAACTAATATGGCTATTATTCCATCCGTCATTTCTACAAATCCGCTTCACTTATGTGTGTATTGACACGTCCTGGGATTTACTGCTAAAGGTCGATCTGACGCAACGAGCTTTACAGTATTAGGGGTAGCCGTGGCTGAGAGGTTACGGTGTCCGTCTCAGGTTCAGAAGGTACCTGGCTCGATCTGAACACAGGGCTGGGAATCTATTTATATCTAATGTTATCACACGTCCCCCTGATCACTTGGGTAATGAGACAGGATTTCTAGCCTTCTCGGATGCGAAAAAAAGGAGATCCAGTGTGCAAGTTTACACGTTAAAATTACCACGGCAGTCGGAGATCCCAATGTACGCCGCCAAGCCTTTGCACTGGCAAAATTGTTAGGAAAAGAAAACCAACGAACGGGTAGACAGAGCCTGTTATCGTGGATAAAGTGTGTCCTGTGATAGCAAACCTTAAACAAATACATGCCGCAGTCAGACACACTGACTTGTGAAATGCTTGGCTAAGTGTGTTGCACTCCCGTTGAAAGAGGCGCGAAGACGAAATTATTATTACAATCATGACTCGAAATTTACTCTAACTAGCACAAAACATTTGTGACAAAAGGATGTATTTGTGCGCTTCGTCGTTATCCTGTACCAAGTCGATAAGCGTGGGTCATGGTTCGCCATCTCACAGTCACCAGTCTTGGATCAGCTAGTAGCTTTACCTTATTTTCTGTGAACAGACGAATCAAGACATTCAATGCATCTGAAAAGAAGGTAGTCTGCCATTGTTTTCCTTCTTAGCAATGACCATACTAGTCGATGACCGTAGCCATTGTCCCAATAAAGAGATGACCTTCTCACAGTCGTGAAACTTGAGACGATAACTAACAACTATCTTTTAATCAGAATGAAGCTTCATCCACCACCTGCATCCAGGTGTTCACCTTGCCCCGGTAGTGGGGATAAACAGTGGGGACTTTGCCTGAGGTTGCCCTGTAGGCTAGCGTAGGGAAGGAGGCACCTTAATTCTCCTTTGATAGGAGGTTACAGTAGTACTACATGTTGTAAATCCATCTTAATGAGACATAAAATACCTCATACTGAGACATGCGGTATGAGCCATGTCTCATTCTCGTCTCATGTCTCATGTCTCATGTCTCGTGGTGGGTGGGTTGTGGCCTGCCTCATGCCTTCCAGCTCCTGCCTCGTTTTTTAAGTGTCAGCTGTCGTTTTTTAATCAGAGCATCGGGGTTAACAATGGAAAGATCAATTAAACTATGGCGCCAGGTTTGCTAATTGAATATGTCAGCCGGTGTAATGAATTAATTAGGTTCCCGTTTTGTATAGACGACATAAGAGGTGTCAGGTGGTCGACAAACAAGCGGAGTCGGGTGGTAAAGTGAGTGCAGTCTCGGGCTTCAGGGTAGTGAGCAGGTTCGGTCGGACCAGGTAGGTTCGAATCCTACTGGGTGGTGGGGTAGTGTAGCAATGGGTGAGTGTGTAACGAAGCTAGGTGGTATCATTGGCGGTTCGAATCCAGCGGTATCGCTTTGCATTTTCCTCAGAAACCGCAGTTCCAAGCCAGCAGATTCAGCGTGACTGCTCATTGTCTTCACCTTCATACAAAACTACAGGTTCTATGTAACAGCGCAACACTCTTTTTCTCGTAGCAATTGCCATCTTTTTACTGGTCAATATGTTTTTCATCTTCGCCGTGGCGATAAGCTTCCTGTTTGTATAGACGGCACAACAAACTGGGCATCCACCATGCTCTTTATCATATAACAGCTGTTGCAACACTCGGCAAAATTAAACAAGGAAATATGGTAATGAAACTGTGCGAAAGATCAACTGAACTAGGTGGGCAGGCTCAGTAAAGATGCGGTCGATAACGACGGCGGCAGGTTTGCTTATTGTAGCAGAAGATGTGACCAGTTGTATAACCCTTCCTTGTCTTCACATTTGTATGGTAACACCGTCGCATTGGAGATGCACGTGATAAAGCTGTCAGCCATGGTAAAGAAATAATTATTTTTCCGTTTGTATAGACGTACACAAGCTAGTTGGTACCATAGGCCCCCTCATATGGAGGTGATAGGTTCGAAGCTCGATTCTTTATCGTTGGTAAGTGTATGGGGTGCGTAGATGGACATAGAGGATGTGGTGGGATATCACCAGTGTGTAACTGGGGTGTCTCTTGGGTGCCCTACCATGTAACAGGTTCGGATCTCACTGTGTGATTGGGGTAGTATGGTGGTGGGCGAGTATGTAACGGGGCTAGATTGTATCGTAGACGGGTCGAAGTACGCACCTGGTTGAAAAGGGTGTCAACCCTAGGCGGCTCTTTTTAAGTGTATACTAAGCCGTAAATGTATACCAACGGTGTCTAGTTGCTACCATAGCGCTTGACAGGTTCGAAACCTACTGGGTGGTGGGTTAGTTGGAAAAAAGATACTAATCAAAATGAGAAAAATTCCAACCAAACTAAGAAATATGTATGGTAAAGTAAGAAACAAGTTGGCCAGAGTAATAAATACGCTAGCCAAATGAAGAAATATTAACCAAAAGAAGAATAAAAATGTATAGCAACCTCACAAATTCCCCACTGACTCTCACAATTTTACCACTTGCCATTACAACGTGTCGACTCCCTCTCACAATTTACCCAAAGGGGTTTACTATAGGTATTATATATCCACAATCAAGCGCTCTCACACTCACAAGAATAACGAAATACTGGGATTTAAGCCCGTTTTTTAATCAATTTCTTTGTTTGCAGTCAAAGCATAGAAATTCCGCCAATCACCTTGTTGTTGAAATATCCAAGGACTTAGTTTATCAGCCATGTATTCGCCTACAGATTTAGCGAAGTCCTCTTGCAGCTCTTCGACATTCACAGCGGCGTTGTAAGAATTATCAACCAGCTGCTTACCCAGACGCATGCCAAAGGTAAACAGCATAATTATTCTCCCATAGTTGATGACATTATCACCAAAGAATTCATCACTCACTAAAACAAAGACTTGGAAAACATGGTCGGGGTTGATACTGTCTTCTAGTCTCGTGAACAGCACAGATTGTTGTTTGGCTATTTGACCGACTAGACCAGACAACGTCGAGTTATTTGCCTTTTTGGAATTGTAGGAACTAATAATAGTCAACGCCATATTAACCATCTCGCTATGAAATTGTTTGAAGTCAAGCGTTGCTTGTGTCATTATTATAATGATAGCTAACATTCATCAAAATATGTCTAGCAGTGAAACCGCTGGTCCTCTATTGTGAAACTTGATGTAAAGGGGTCAAAATGGAGAATAACATAATACTTGTATAAAGCGATGGACTAGTCTCTTCTGGTTGGTCAAATTATCCAAGCTACTGGAGATAAACCAGTTGTCACCGAAACCACTAGACGCGTGTTTTAGACAAGGAATATGATTATCGACCAGTATGGTCACTGTTAATTAAAAGTTAAAAAGTAAATTTCTCTTTAATGTTTCCAATTTGAATGTTTCATGTTGTGCCATACCAAGGGGGCATAGAACTGGACATAAGAAAATGCTATTTTAGCAAGGCAGCTTTTGTATTGACTTCATATGAGTCACCGGGGTTTAGTGTAGCACTCACTGTGGAATAACTTTTGCAGATGTCAAGCAGGTGAAATAGACCTGTGAATACCGTGCAGTTAGCAGAGCTCGAATTGGTAATATATGGAATCGCCGACTGGTTTTGGTATAAAAACTGTTAACTGATATAAATATTTCGATGGAGGTACAATGGAAGTTTAAAGACGGTGTGATATGAAAAAGGCGAGAAGCTACATATGATGTAGAGCGACCCACTGTGGTAAAAAGAACCCAACAGTGTCGATAGATATCCGAGTAGTCTGTAGAAATGGTTCTGTAGTCGATACTCAGAAACGGCAAGTTGAATCTTTTGGAAACGTACAAAGCTTTTGGTAACGTAAAACGGGAAAAGTGACGCCGTTGCTAATTATATTTTGCGAAATAACAATTAAGAGTTATCGTATAACTACAGCCTTGATGTAACAGAAAAATTTTAGTACCAGAAATGTATGCTTAGTGGTTCTTGACGATGTGAAATCGACCGTTAACTGAACAACGACAACCTGACAGAAGCTGATGCGTTCTAGTGTGCTATTGATTGTAAAAGTAAACGATACAGAGAATGATAAAACCACAGAAGTAAATTTACTTCATGTCTGTTTTCCGTGTGTATAATTATTATGACTCGGTACCAATCATCCGTGCAGTTGTACTCTCTGTGCGTGTGTGTCGTTGTTCTTGTACTGGTGTTCCACTGTGTTATTGTCGCGTTTGTTCCGTTGTGTGTTTGTTATTGTCTCACTGTACCACTGTGTTTTTCGTATGTCTCGGTTGTTCCCCACCCAACCTTGTTTCAACAAACATCAGGAAAAACCACCACTCGCAGTAGTCAACATGAAAGACAAGAAAGACGAACACAGGATGAAAACGCCATGAAAACAAGGAAAAGACAAGAAAGACGAACACAGGATGAAAACGCCATGAAAACAAGGAAAAGACAAGAAAAGATATGAAAACAAACAACCAATCATACCACTGAAATAACCAACACACAAAACTCGGTTTTCATAACTCTTTTATTTTTCATCAAACACTTTGTGGGGTACATTTTCACTAGTGTACAAAACATATTCAGCAAATATGACAACGATTATTACCAAGGATAGCACAACGTATATTTTCAACACATTCATTTACAAAGTACACTAAAAATTGTTAATTGTTTACAAACCATAACACAAGTAACATTTAAATTGCTGTGTTAATATGATAGTCATCATATCTAAAATAACAGACTTGCTTTAGCTTTCTCGGGTCTGTGGTAAAGAGGTTATATCCTATAGTCTGTTTACTTTTGTCTATCTCAATATAAAACTCCATATATCAGTAACCAACTGAGGGAAAACGCTTTAGTATAAAACATTATCATTATGTCCAACCAACAATTTTTGTGCTGGCGTTTGTACAGCAGCTTTCAAAGTTTGTTTATCTACGGTATATAATTTACTGGACAGAGAGGAAGGTCATGTTATTAAATGTATTACGTCTTCTAACGGAAACACTACCGCTGAATAGTTAATTTTTTTTTTTTTTTTTTTCGTAGGCCATAGGATTGGTCTTATGACAGGTTCCTCACGTACAACCTTCTGTCGTCATCCGAACTGGTGGAAAATTACTGTACAACAAGGTTGTTAGCGAGAAATCACTAGTTTTTCACCAAAACATCAAAGAAATGTCGCCGCTTTCCATGATTTATGTTGCTTTTGGACCTATCAAAGACACATTCGTTGGGTTGGGTTACATATAAGATAAGACGTCAGCAACAATTTAATAAAGATACAACAGACAGTTTTCAAGATAATTTATCGTGAATGAAGGCATTCATTTCTGGATAGATTATAATTACATTTGCATCTGTTGTTCTCAAGCAGAGGTTGACAAATATTGTCGTTTATTAAGCTATTGATGTTAGAAACAACAAGTCGAAGACCTGGTCATTGGGTGTTTCTGTCTGTACATCGTAGTCTTTGTAGCCGCCTTCTTCTCAGGTGTAGAAAAGAGGCTGGTGGTATCACTCACAGAATTGTACCAGGAATGTGTCTTTATGTATTATTCAGTTTGACTCGTTCGTCAAAGTAAGCAAGGAACATAGTTCACTGTTTAAGTGAGTGGTTTATAGAGAATACGCCAATATGTATGCTACGTGTTATTTGTTGTATTCCCCTGTCTATTTATGTATATACCGGAAGGCAGTTTAGCACACTATTCCAAAGACCCTTGATAGTTATTATATATTGCTCAGCTGTCTTCTTATAGTACAATCTTAACAACAAAAATAACTAACAAATGACTGATAAAACAGAACCATACAGACATATTTCATAAAGAATCCAGAACAATGGGTATAATAAAGCAACTAAAACGTATAGAAGGTCGACTAACTCTAAGGGGTGAGGCGAGGACGGATAGATAGGTCCAAAGGTTGAGATTGCGGGTCCGTATCAGTGGGGTATGAGGTGGTTTGATTTATAGATGATGTCCCCGGTAGTAGCAGATTGTTGCACTGGTGATTGTACTGGAGTACCATTCGATGTAGTTTATTGAAGGATAAGGCGATGAGTTCGTTGGTGGTCAGATGTTGTTTCATGACCCTCGCCAAATGCGCAGCGGTTAAGTCCTCAAAATCTGAGAACAGACAGGAGTGACCCAACTGGTTGGCCTGCTCCTCTTCACAACCAGTGCAGTATTCTTCCCGATCAATCTTAAGAACAGTCCATATTTTCTGTGTAAGTTTGTCATGAAGATATATCTGTAAGTACACAAACAGTATCTCTGCATTAGAAGTTACAAGACAAGCTCCGACGGAATACATAAAAAAAGACAATTAAGCTATAATAACTACAGGTGGGGGTTGTGAGCAGAGATACAACAAACTCCTAGGGGGTCGTAGAGAATAGTGACACTGGTGATGACTGGCAGCGGTGATTGTAGCAGTGATTGAGGCGGCGTTGATATTAAGATGGGTGACCTTTTGAGCAGGGCGTCTATCGCCCTCCATAACCAACCGTTGCTTGTGAACCTCCCAGGGTCGTCTAGTATCTATCTATCTATCTATCTATCTATCTATCTATCTATCTATCTATCTATCTATCTATCTATCTATCTATCTATCTATCTATCTATCTATCTATCTATCTATCTATCTATCTATCTATCTATCTATCTATATATATATATATGTGTGTGTGTGTGTGTGTGTGTGTGTGTGTGTGTGTGTGTGTGTGTGTGTTAAAGCAGTTACAACACAAGATCCTACAGAATACTTAGTCTATTATAATTACTGGTGGATTTGTAGTCAGATCCACTACGAAGTCCTGGGGTGTCGTAGAGCAAGGTGATGTCGGTTCCAGTTTCGTAGAGCATGGGGAGGATGGGTCCAGAATTATTGTATCAACCGAGTATGGTCCCTGGGATGAGGATGCCGAAAAGTAGTCGGGGGTCGTAGAGAACAACGACAGTGTGGTGGGTGGTTCCATTGTTATTGGTTCACCAACCCCTGTTTCCATTTGTGGTGACCTTTGCGAAAAGAAGTCGGGTACCGTCGAGAATAACGACCCTGATCCGGGTGGTTCCAGAGTTAGCTGTTCACCGAACCATGGTTCGTGTTGTGGTGATCTTGGGGCAAAGACAGTGGGTACTGTCGAGAATAGGGGCAATGGTGTATTGTAACGGCGATTGAGCCGGCGAGTGTTAAGCCGGGTGACCCTTTTTTCAAGAATGCTGTAAGCGATTCCTATCAACTCCTCTCGACTGAGCAGGGCATCTATCGCCCTCCATAACCGACCGTTGCTTGTGAGCCTCTCAGGCTCGTCCAATAAACAGGTGTGGGCCAATTGATTTGGCTGTTGTTCTGCACACCCTTGACAGTCAATGGGCTCCCTGGTTAGTGTCGTCAACAGCTGACGGGTAATCTGCTGCCTGCTTCGCATTGTCTGTGATAAAACATAAAAAATACATATGTATTTAGATGTGTATATAAAATATATACGATAAGACAGAAAGAGAAAAGATATCGACGAGTGAGAGAGAGAGAGAGAGAGAGAGAGAGAGAGAGAGAGAGAGAGCGAGAGAGAGAGAGCGAGAGAGAGAGAGAGTTGTGGCAGAGCTGGAGAGAGGTGAGAGAGAGGTGGCAGAGCTGGAGAGATATGTGAGAGAGAGTGAGAGAGAGACAGGAGAGAGAGAGAGGTGGCAGAGCTGGAGAGATATGTGAGAGAGAGAGAGAGGTGGCAGAGCTGGAGAAAGGAGAGAGAGAGAGGTGGCAGAGATGGAGAGATGTGTGAGAGAGACAGGAGAGAGAGGTGGCAGAGCTGTGAAGTATATGGGGTATAGTGTAGGGCGGTGTGACCGGTTGGTTGTATTGTTCAGATAGACATCATTATTATACAAGTCTATGCAACAACACCAAGTAGTAGTAAGGAAGAAAGACAATACTTTTACGTTGAAGCGGAAAGGGTGATTGTTCACATCGGACTACAGGAAATAACAATAATACTAGTTCATTTAAGACACAAGTAGGCGAGGGGGAACACGGAGGTTATAGTTGAGGCGACAATATGTTTTAGGTTCATGATATGAAAACAGAGAGAAACACTCTTTTTCTCGTTTCAGTCGACATCTTTTTATTGGTCAGTCTGTTTTTCATCTTCTCCATGGCGCTTCTTGTGCTAATCTCTTCAAGGCATCTCCCATCAGTTGTTATGAATGTTCCGAGATACTTGTATCTATCTACTCACTTGTTTCAGAATATTCCCATTTACATGCATTGTGGTATTTCGTTCTTCCTAGTGACGATCATAATCCGTGTCGTTTTATAATTTAATTCTAACCCTAGTTGTTCACTGTGTACAACAACCGCCTCTACTAAATGTTGCAGGTCCTGTTCATTGTCTGTAATCAAGACTGCATCATCTGCATATCTAATGTTATTGATGTATCTTACCCCAGTGTTGCTTCCTTCCATATCTTCTACATTTCTGAAAATATTTTCACTGTATAGCGAAGAAATATCTGGAGACATCACACAACCCTGTCTCACACCCCCTCTTAATAGGGTGATATTGCCCCCTTTCATTATCAACTCTTATGGTCGCTTGTTGTTTCCAATATACGTTTTTTTTTTTTTTTTACAAGTCTAATGTCTTTTCCAGCAATTTGTAGATCTGCAAACATATCTACCATGTTGACATGTCTTACTCCCTCGAAAGCCTTTGTGTAGTCAATAAAACAAAGGTGTATATCTTTGTTTACTTCTATAGAACATTCGATTACGGTTCTCAGTATGTACACAGCCTTTACTATGCCCTTGCCTTCTACAAACCCGCCCTGTTCTTCTCCTAATTCAGGTTGTATTTTCCTCCTCACTCTTTGCATGATAATTCTTAGCAAAATGTTCGTGGTGTGACTCATTATACTAATTGTTCTATGTTGATCACATTTCAAGACTCCTGCTTTCTTTGGGGTTGCAGTAAATACAGACTTACATAAGCCACGAGGTATATTTCCAGTATCATATATTGTATTAAGCCGTCTGGTAACTTTATCTATTCCATACGTATCTCTAACCAATATAACATTGTCAACAGAACACAATAGTACCACCTGCTAATAGTTGCAACTATTTATTTTATCTACCTTGTTCCACTGGAGGGACTTCCGTATGTTGATGCTTCCTTTAGCCCGATTACGTTCTACCGCCTTTACACGCCCGGTATCTAGCTCAATTACACGGATAATTTTTATTCTCTACACCTGATCCTGTCCACCGTTATCTAAAACCACAAGCCACAAACAATAGGTTATACCATATATTGTCTGGTATATTTCACCGTCTCTCGTCATATACATACGGCTGAATTATAGTATAGCTAGCATGGAATATTATTACCCAATCGAATAATAGTAAAGTCAACTTACCAAGCCGATGTTTTTTTCAAAAACTGTTGTAGAACTCAGATGTTTTTACAAGTGACGACCGTTGATTTGATAGCGTGTACTCACGAGTGTGGTTAGTTTGACTGTATAGGGTTAACAACAAAGTCGCTTCATGTTTTATACATTTTTGTACCGCGTGTGATATGTTACTCGGCCGAGTAAAAAGACAAAGATACTTACTTGTCGACGCACCTGTCTGCGAGTGTATGAGTAGGTCACGCCTAAATGTAATTGTCCTTTTTCCCAGCTGTCTGTTGTTGGTCCACAAGGCACACGGTACCGTTTCTTTCTGCTAGGATATGATATAATGGTTCGCGAAGATACCAAAAGAGTCATGCGTGGTCATGTCGTGGCGTCGTCATTCGCACTGCGAGCGCTAACAAGTCAAGTCGCATTATTCTGTCAAGAAGCCTGATCAGCGGGAAAATGTCACGTGGAAAATCCAACAAGAAACACGCTGTTGCCAAGATGTGCAGCGTGGGAGCCGACAACAAGAAGAAGAACGTTGAGAGCCCACCTGCTAGCTGCATCAAAGAGCCTGATACTACAGCTATATCTGAAGCTACAACGAGGGAGAAGATTGACAGCCCAACACAGTCAAGAATCAAGACAGCAGAGAAGAAGGAGGAGAAAGACACCAGAGTCGAAAACACCGACTCAAAAACAGTCCGATGGGTTGTCAAACGGATTCCGGTGGAGCTGACAGATGAAGAAATCCTGAAGCAGCTACGTGAAGAGAATCTTCACATCCGAGTCTTGAAGGCGGAGCGGCTTCTCACTTACTCCAAGATACCTACAACCCTGGCAGTGGTGACATCGGAGGGCAGCGAAATGCCGACCACAGCATCACTCAACAAGAGACTGCAGCAACCAGAGAGATTCATACCAAGAATCACGCAATGTTCAAAATGCCAGAGGGCCGGCCACAGCAGAGCAACGTGTCGCAGTAAGACGGAAATCTGTCGATACTGCGCCGATCACCACGCCTTCAAGGAGTGTCCGCTGGCCAAGCTGGACACGGACTTCCGAGCTCCTAACAACAGAAGAAAGTGCGCCAACTGTCTGGGCAAACACGGAGCAAGATACCTGGGCTGTCCGTACCTGCAGAGACACAGAGACGTCTTAAAGATCGCCATCATCACAAAGACTCCATTCAAGGAAGCAATGCAGAGGGGCGAGACAGCCACGGGTATAGCACAAGCTGAAAGAGATCAACTTCAAAAGCAGATAGACGAGTTGAAGAAACAAGTCAAGTCATTGCTGACGCCTAATCCGACCAGCGACAACGAGAATCTACTGGCGGAAATAAAGGAGTTCCATGAAAACATCAAGCGAGAAGTGGAACAGATGACCGCTTTGAAGCAGGAAAACGAAGAAATGCTACGCACTATAAAAGTGGAGAGAGAGCGACTAAAAGCTGAAATGAAATCAACTCAACACAAATCAACAGAAGTCAGGCAAGTGGCCACAAAGAAACAGCAAGAAACACAACAAAAATCCGACCCGGAGACGCAAGATAAAACCAGCAGCCGAACCTCGACGCCCAAACCATCCAAGGGGAAACCAACATCCCACCAGACAGCCGAAGAAAGACAAGATAAGGTACCTTCCGACGACATACCGTGGTTTGGAGGGGAACCTACCCGGGAGGAAATGGAGGTGTACATAGCACAAGGAAAGAAACGAGCAGAACAAGAGGAACTCAGACACGAGGAATACATAAGGAGACAGGAAGAAAAAGGAAAGAAGCCCAAGAAACTCAGGGGGAAACCGACAGAATACCCGGAATTACACTATGACGTCGATGCCGACTTCGAGTACTACATAGAAGACGGAGAGATCTTCCCATGGCTGACCACAGAGGAAGCATTCGAAAAACAGCAAAAACTTACACACGAAAGTGAAAGAAAGCGCAAGGATTTAAATAACATCGAAAAGCTTCTAGGGGCATTATACAGAACAGGAGGCAAAAGTACTAAATAAAAAGTCCTTTTAAGGACTGCAATCACTCAAGCCAGGAGCCTGCGCCAAAAAAGGAAACAACAAGAGGAAACAAGCACTAAGGACGGCCGCCGACCGATCCCCCAGCTGGAGTGGGATAACGAAAAGTCCTTATAAGGACTGCAGCCAGACGAGCCAGGAGCCTACACAAACAAAGAAAACCACAACAACAGAAGAGCACAAAGGATAGCCGCCGACCACTGCTGACGTCACAGACACAAACGATGCATAACCAGTCCGAGAAAGGACTCACAAGACAAGAATTAGGGTAAATAAACCCACAAAAACCACGATCCTCAATTATAACCACAGCTGATGAAGCAGGTTAGACGAGGACGAATTTGGAATTTTTGTTTTTGAAATGGAATCGGAATCGGAAAAAACCAAAAGAGTTCGTTACCATGTTTCATTGTTGGTTTGATGCGGCCGATGTGACCTATGCCACACCTGGTATGTACTAAAACACAAGCACCATGCTGACTGACCCTGATCGGTTATCTCGGCATCTCGGGCTACCCATTTTGTGTAAACAATTAGGAGCGCTGTCACCACAGTTATCGCGCTCATCTCCAATGCGCCTAGACATTCTCTAGACACACATGTCTCAGTCGAGCTCTTCTTTGTTAACATATTGTGGTGATATGATTAATAGTACCAAAAGTGGCCAGCACAACTAATTTACAATACACATTATTTCTTTTACTATACACCTGCGGATAATACCGACTTTTTGGTCACAGATGTTGTAAAACCAACCTTAACAAAGATACGAAACACGTGACACCAATGTTACTCACACACACACACACACACATACAATACGCACCCCCATTTCTGTTTGTTGCGGACATAACTTCACACGCGTGATGTCCCTTAGTAGACTTGAACTGCTTCGATATTGTAAATGAATGTGTTGAAAATATACGTTGTGCTATCCTTGGTAATAATCGTTGTCATATTTGCTGAATATGTTTTGTACACTAGTGAAAATGTACCCCACAAAGTGTTTGATGAAAAATAAAAGAGTTATGAAAACCGAGTTTTGTGTGTTGGTTATTTCAGTGGTATGATTGGTTGTTTGTTTTCATATCTTTTCTTGTCTTTTCCTTGTTTTCATGGCGTTTTCATCCTGTGTTCGTCTTTCTTGTCTTTTCCTTGTTTTCATGGCGTTTTCATCCTGTGTTCGTCTTTCTTGTCTTTCATGTTGACTACTGCGAGTGGTGGTTTTTCCTGATGTTTGTTGAAACAAGGTTGGGTGGGGAACAACCGAGACATACGAAAAACACAGTGGTACAGTGAGACAATAACAAACACACAACGGAACAAACGCGACAATAACACAGTGGAACACCAGTACAAGAACAACGACACACACGCACAGAGAGTACAACTGCACGGATGATTGGTACCGAGTCATAATAATTATACACACGGAAAACAGACATGAAGTAAATTTACTTCTGTGGTTTTATCATTCTCTGTATCGTTTACTTTTACAATCAATAGCACACTAGAACGCATCAGCTTCTGTCAGGTTGTCGTTGTTCAGTTAACGGTCGATTTCACATCGTCAAGAACCACTAAGCATACATTTCTGGTACTAAAATTTTTCTGTTACATCAAGGCTGTAGTTATACGATAACTCTTAATTGTTATTTCGCAAAATATAATTAGCAACGGCGTCACTTTTCCCGTTTTACGTTACCAAAAGCTTTGTACGTTTCCAAAAGATTCAACTTGCCGTTTCTGAGTATCGACTACAGAACCATTTCTACAGACTACTCGGATATCTATCGACACTGTTGGGTTCTTTTTACCACAGTGGGTCGCTCTACATCATATGTAGCTTCTCGCCTTTTTCATATCACACCGTCTTTAAACTTCCATTGTACCTCCATCGAAATATTTATATCAGTTAACAGTTTTTATACCAAAACCAGTCGGCGATTCCATATATTACCAATTCGAGCTCTGCTAACTGCACGGTATTCACAGGTCTATTTCACCTGCTTGACATCTGCAAAAGTTATTCCACAGTGAGTGCTACACTAAACCCCGGTGACTCATATGAAGTCAATACAAAAGCTGCCTTGCTAAAATAGCATTTTCTTATGTCCAGTTCTATGCCCCCTTGGTATGGCACAACATGAAACATTCAAATTGGAAACATTAAAGAGAAATTTACTTTTTAACTTTTAATTAACAGTGACCATACTGGTCGATAATCATATTCCTTGTCTAAAACACGCGTCTAGTGGTTTCGGTGACAACTGGTTTATCTCCAGTAGCTTGGATAATTTGACCAACCAGAAGAGACTAGTCCATCGCTTTATACAAGTATTATGTTATTCTCCATTTTGACCCCTTTACATCAAGTTTCACAATAGAGGACCAGCGGTTTCACTGCTAGACATATTTTGATGAATGTTAGCTATCATTATAATAATGACACAAGCAACGCTTGACTTCAAACAATTTCATAGCGAGATGGTTAATATGGCGTTGACTATTATTAGTTCCTACAATTCCAAAAAGGCAAATAACTCGACGTTGTCTGGTCTAGTCGGTCAAATAGCCAAACAACAATCTGTGCTGTTCACGAGACTAGAAGACAGTATCAACCCTGACCATGTTTTCCAAGTCTTTGTTTTAGTGAGTGATGAATTCTTTGGTGATAATGTCATCAACTATGGGAGAATAATTATGCTGTTTACCTTTGGCATGCGTCTGGGTAAGCAGCTGGTTGATAATTCTTACAACGCCGCTGTGAATGTCGAAGAGCTGCAAGAGGACTTCGCTAAATCTGTAGGCGAATACATGGCTGATAAACTAAGTCCTTGGATATTTCAACAACAAGGTGATTGGCGGAATTTCTATGCTTTGACTGCAAACAAAGAAATTGATTAAAAAACGGGCTTAAATCCCAGTATTTCGTTATTCTTGTGAGTGTGAGAGCGCTTGATTGTGGATATATAATACCTATAGTAAACCCCTTTGGGTAAATTGTGAAAGGGAGTCGACACGTTGTAATGGCAAGTGGTAAAATTGTGAGAGTCAGTGGGGAATTTGTGAGGTTGCTATACATTTTTATTCTTCTTTTGGTTAATATTTCTTCATTTGGCTAGCGTATTTATTACTCTGGCCAACTTGTTTCTTACTTTACCATACATATTTCTTAGTTTGGTTGGAATTTTTCTCATTTTGATTAGTATCTTTTTTCCAACTAACCCACCACCCAGTAGGTTTCGAACCTGTCAAGCGCTATGGTAGCAACTAGACACCGTTGGTATACATTTACGGCTTAGTATACACTTAAAAAGAGCCGCCTAGGGTTGACACCCTTTTCAACCAGGTGCGTACTTCGACCCGTCTACGATACAATCTAGCCCCGTTACATACTCGCCCACCACCATACTACCCCAATCACACAGTGAGATCCGAACCTGTTACATGGTAGGGCACCCAAGAGACACCCCAGTTACACACTGGTGATATCCCACCACATCCTCTATGTCCATCTACGCACCCCATACACTTACCAACGATAAAGAATCGAGCTTCGAACCTATCACCTCCATATGAGGGGGCCTATGGTACCAACTAGCTTGTGTACGTCTATACAAACGGAAAAATAATTATTTCTTTACCATGGCTGACAGCTTTATCACGTGCATCTCCAATGCGACGGTGTTACCATACACATGTGAAGACAAGGAAGGGTTATACAACTGGTCACATCTTCTGCTACAATAAGCAAACCTGCCGCCGTCGTTATCGACCGCATCTTTACTGAGCCTGCCCACCTAGTTCAGTTGATCTTTCGCACAGTTTCATTACCATATTTCCTTGTTTAATTTTGCCGAGTGTTGCAACAGCTGTTATATGATAAAGAGCATGGTGGATGCCCAGTTTGTTGTGCCGTCTATATAAACAGGAAGCTTATCGCCACGGCGAAGATGAAAAACATATTGACCAGTAAAAAGATGGCAATTGCTACGAGAAAAAGAGTGTTGCGCTGTTACATAGAACCTGTAGTTTTGTATGAAGGTGAAGACAATGAGCAGTCACGCTGAATCTGCTGGCTTGGAACTGCGGTTTCTGAGGAAAATGCAAAGCGATACCGCTGGATTCGAACCGCCAATGATACCACCTAGCTTCGTTACACACTCACCCATTGCTACACTACCCCACCACCCAGTAGGATTCGAACCTACCTGGTCCGACCGAACCTGCTCACTACCCTGAAGCCCGAGACTGCACTCACTTTACCATCCGACTCCGCTTGTTTGTCGACCACCTGACACCTCTTATGTCGTCTATACAAAACGGGAACCTAATTAATTCATTACACCGGCTGACATCTTCAATTAGCAAACCTGGCGCCATAGTTTAATTGATCTTGTTAACCCCGAAGCTCTGATTAAAAAACGACAGCTGACACTTAAAAAACGAGGCAGGAGCTGGAAGGCATGAGGCAGGCCACAACCCACCCACCACGAGACATGAGACATGAGACATGAGACGAGAATGAGACATGGCTCATACCGCATGTCTCAGTATGAGGTATTTTATGTCTCATTAAGATGGATTTACAACATGTAGTACTACTGGTTACTCCCTTCCCATCAAATGGATATACATCAGGGGTATTGTTGGAACAATATCCTTGACTGTGGGTTGTAATTGTTTCAGCTGAAGTATTATTAATTAATTCACTTCATATGATATATAACTTTCCAGTATGCACCTGTCGAGATGCAGCGAAATATGCCAGGCAGTAGATCCTGCAACATATTGTTTGTGGTTTCTGTGTTTAAATTCGCTGAAGGAAAACATTGTGTTCAAGGACGATAAGTCAATATTTACGTCCAACTGACAGGGGGTAGGGAGAGAGAGAGAGCCAGCTACCCTGCCATCAGCGCACCGGAAATTTAAGACAGAGCGCTCTTATCCATTCGGTCACGTGACTTCCATTATCATCATCATCATCATCTTCATATGCATTGACGATAAGAGCGGGCGGTTATGTTTCGCATGTGACGATTACCAAGGTCCCTGATTGGGCTGGTAGTCTTGTCCCGTTTATGTCCCTACTGAAGCAGGTAAATATTTTGAAAGACAAATGGCAAATAGTAAACTGTCATAAACTTCGAAACGACAGGGCCTAACATGTTCTTTTTTTTTTGACATAACGTTTTGCAGCAAACATCTAGTGTGTTATGACACTGTGTACACGTATACACGAGCGCAAATGCGGATAGCGGATACAGCGCAGATAAGCTGATAATATTTTCTGTGTGAAATTATGGTACATGTTTATAGACAGTCAAGTAGTTTTTTGCTGTACCAAAATTGTGACTGACCTGTCAGAAATATTCTCAGTTGTGTATACATTTTTCCTGCCGTTTCATCACTGCTTTAGACTTTTCGTATTCAGAGACATGAGGTGAAGAGTTCCACATGAGGGACAACTAACAGAACAGTTCAAAGTAAGAACACGAGTCAGAACGAGATGCTTACCCCCCCCCCTCCCAATTGTTCCTAATGACAAAAGGCTGGATTATGAAGACAGCAACACACATGGTCAGAAATGGAATTCAATTGAACCCTCTGCTGATAAAGCAGTCGGGTGATCTGGAGAACTTTGCCGATACATTGAACTCATGTCTAACTTACGAAATCTGATGCAAGATAAACTAGGCATATTGGATGGAAGGTCACTATACTTAGGTTTTTAATTCACAGAGGAAACGCACGCATAATGAGAATAAATCAAGGAATTGATAATCCGATCCCCCTTGGAGAAACCTCTCTTCAAAGGACGGAATCATATAGTTATTTAGGTAGCAATGTAGACGAAGGCGAGGGGGGGGGGCAGATAGATAAATAAGAATACAAGTCAAGAAGAGTTTGTATGTCACTTGGACATTTATGGAAGTCAAAAGAAATTAAACTTAGTACCAAACTTTGAATATTCCACTCTAACGTAAATCAGACTGCCACATGAATCAGAAATATGGACAACAACTTAACACGATTATAAATAAACTCACACCTTCATTAATTAGTGCCTTCGCATAATAGGGCTAATATAGTATGACAGAATCACCAACGTGGAGCTTATGGGCAGAACTCACCTAATACTAGTGAATCCAGAGCTGAAGAAAGGAAAATGGCGCCGGATAGGACATACAGTGAGGAAGCCTGAGAATAGTATAATTAGACAAGCATTTGCTGGAATCCACAGAGCAACAGAAATAGATGAAGACCTAGAAACTCACGGAGAAGAGAAACAACGACGGAAATTAATCAAATGGGAGAAACATGGACTGAGATGCACGGGGTAGCTAAGGATAGGCCGGTTTGGGGAGAGTTAGTTAAGGGCCATTGCCCCGATAAAGAATAAAAGGTTAATGAAGAAGAAGACGACGACGACGAAGAAGAAGAAAAAGAAGAAGAAGAAGAAGAAGAAGAAGAAGAAGAAGAAGAAGAAGAAGAAGAAGAAGAAGAAGAAGAAGAAGAAGAAGAAGAAGATCAAAATCAAATCAAATCAAATCAACTTTGTTAGGGTCACAAATTGGGCTCGCAGGCTGTCACCGCCTCACTGGCACATTTAGTAAAGGGCTGCAATTCCAGCCCAAGGGAAACCATTGAGTCGAGCAGGACCCGAGTAATCTAGAACCTTCTCGAAAGAGATGGTCACCCAGTCCATGATTCCGTGGACACTGATGTGGCCCGCCTAATGCGGGGTCCACGAGGAACTCGGACAGAGTTACCGCCCGTGTCGAGTTAGGACACGCGGAGACGGGCAGAGGACAGACGGACTTGAGAGAGGCAACAGGGCCTGCCTTTGAGGGACTCTATAGATATAAATAGATATATAGACATAGGCTAGATAGTTTGCTAGACTGTTAAATGATACTTATGTGTTTGATGTTTACTATTTGGGAGATGTAATAGAGCGCGGGTCTGTTTACCCATTGCGCCAACGCATACTGTATATGTAAATACAATAAATATTCGATCTCATAACGAACAGATTTATTGTTGCCTGTATGAACCCAAGTTTAGTTACCTAGATACGAGCAAGACTATGACAGGCTTTTTGGGGGCTCGTCCGGGATAAATCACCCACCTACCCTGAACACCTCAAAAAGATGGTAGAGAAGCAAACAGCTAAACGCATGGCTTACCACATAGCAATTAAATGTTATTTCTGCAATAGCTGGGGTCACTATAATAAAGATTGTCAAGGCCGAAAGTTAATGAAACAAGCCAATGCGGCATTAGTAGAAACGTCGACTGACGAAGAGCTTGAGTCACTAAATGAATGTGAAAATCAACACGACAATGAAAGCGAGCTTGGGAATGCTGTACACGTCATAAACACCATAACAGACAGTAAGTGCAACACCTGTACGAAGTTCCAACTTGACACAACACTACATTGTGGTCACATAATCCCAATTACAAATGAAATAGCTAACGCTGCCTTATCATCTACAGGCAAGCTGGTTTTTTATACAGGGTTTGTTAACAACACAAAGGGCACGTTAATTCGTGATTCCGGCTCAACTCTCTGTGGAGTGAGGAAGACATTAATAGACGCTAATGACTACACAGACAAACATGTGACGTGTCGCACATTTTCAGGTACAATAGAGAAATACCCCCTTGCTTTGGTCGAAATTCAAACACCGTTCATATCGGGGCGAGTATTGTGTGCTATCCTTGAAAATCCCGTCGCGGATATTATACTTGGTAATTTTCCCAACATACATCCATGCTCTGAAACAGAAATAAAAAGGTGGGAGCAAAAACACGGTATCCACCACAGAAATAGCAACACGAAAGAGAAACACCATTCTTGCTTGTCTCAAACTGCCAAAAGACCAAGGGAGACAACCACTGAGGTAATTCAGGAAGAATTTACCGAGGTGTACAATGCAGGGGCGGTCGAATCAAGAAACGATACGACCGAATTAAAACCTCGAATTGAGGATGCGACCAAACTACCAAGTACCGAACCTGTAAATGTGCAACAAGACACACAACACACAAACGCAATAACACGACAGACAACCCACAAAACCAACACCGACCAACTACAGGAATCATTAGAAATAGTAGCGCCAAACTCAACTAACATCACTTTTGGTAATGAACAGAAAAATGACCCTACACTAGCACCATACTTTAAGTTATTAGGCCTTAAGCCAAAATTAACAAAGAACGCATCGTGGACATTTAGGCTACAGGATAACATCTTAACTAGATTTTACACAACAAAGCAGACCACGATACAGCAAATACTGTTACCACAAGCACATCGAAACAAAGTTCTAAAAATAGCTCATGACTCCCCTTTTGGAGGTCATATGACATACGAAATGACCAGGGCGATTGTCCTGACCCAGTTTTATTGGCCAAAGTTCGACCAACACATTAAAACCTTTTGTACATCTTGTGTTATATGTCAGAAAATGGTCAACAAGGGGAATAACCCTACTGCATTCTCTTTAAATAGAAACTTGAAATTATCCCATATAAATATGTTGAAACCATATTATGTTAGACAGGACAATGAGACAAATGAACTGACTCAACGAACTAGTGACGGACACGAAACGACAATTTCTCAACGAAATGACACCTCGACAAACGAAGCATCGTTAACGACACAATCTTACGACGACGAAAACGACAAAGACATATGTACATTACCGACAATCTGTGATATCGACAACGACAACAAATGTGACGACATATTGACAACGATTGATCTCAACGACGACGACAATGACATTGAAGACAATGTACAAACAGTGGCATCTGTGATAAATCAGACAGACGTGGACAACATGGAAATCCCTGTACCAATCATGACTGACGACGGAATTAATGACGTAGTTGCTTATATTGATGATATATGCACCCATTTTTCTGATATGTTAACTAAAAATCATCCATCAAAAATTTGTAAAAGTACCAGCTTAGATGATGCAATGTGTAAATTGAAACATATTTTTTCTAATCCACCAGTCTTACGATTACCCAACATAAATTTACCCTTTATTTTGACCACAGATGCGAGCGCTATCGCAATAGGAGGATGCTTGATGCAGGAAATGGATGGCATAAAACACCCAATTCTCTATGTAAGCCGCAAACTAAAGAAGGCTGAGACTCGGTATGCCACAGTTGAATTAGAGTGTTTCAGCCTAGTGTTTTGTATATTGAGATTATCGAAGTTCCTCTTAGGGAGTCACTTTGTGGTCCTCACTGACAGTTCGCCATTATTAGTCCTTAACCAGGGGTCGCCTAAAAACCATCGGCTACAAAGATGGTGTCTTCTACTTCAAGATTTCGACTTCGAAATCCGCCACATCAGAGGCACCGACAACATTGTGGCTGACCTTTTGTCACGGCAGGTGAATGCGCCAGTAGAATGACTCTGATCACATCGACCATTAGCCATACTATAAACTGTGATACTTTTAGTCGGTTGCATATTACAGTGGAACTCTACACCTGCTAGAGTACTCTCAGTGATTAGTTGAATTACGACACCCAAGAACATGATACGTTACTTTGAGAACTATACCATCAAGTGCCTAAGCGCTAGAACACTTCCAGCAAGAAACAGTAACTGTGTTTGTGTCAACCAATAAGATCAACCAACGAACTAACTCCGAATTCTGTAAGAACTCGTTATATAGGACATTAAGAACATGCCATACTTGCTGTTACTACGTAACTTTACAAACAGCCGAAACAGAACCCCATCGACTACGACACTCAAGAGACAGCCATACTAGCTTTACCATTCATGGCATAACACGCTAGCGACAGGAGGACGACGCGCACATCATCGTTGGATTTAATTAATTAATTAGTTTAGGATTAAATATGTATTATATTTCCATTATTGTTGTATATAAATTGTATTCACCTGTAATTTGTACATATTCGACATTAATATTACAGGCGGTACCATTCCTAAGCTAAAGAACCGTCCTATACAATTGTCTCTATTTAAATTATAACCCATTTGTGAGTCATCGTACAAGAAGTACGTATTTTCTTAAAGGGCAAATATCGCCTAGCCCATTTTTTCTAAGGGCAATAACACTTACCTCAACTTTAATTATATATTTTAACCAAATACTATTTTTAATGAAAAATGAGTGAATGACTGTGTGAATGGATTAAATGAGAGAACGATACACTTGGCGGACAAATTGTACGCAAACCGTATTTATTTTAATTTGTCTGCGTCTTTCATGTAAATTGTATGACTTGTCTAATTTGTGAATACATGTGTAGTACTTAGTTTAATAGTGAGTTAATATACTTAGTTTAGCAGTTAGGATACATCCAAGCACCACTACTTGGAATGCCTGTTCATGTATTTCACACAGTGCAATAGTTCATGATTGAGGTTATCCCAACTCGTGACGCTTGGAAATACGCCACACATTCAGCACACACAGTACACAAACCTTAAAACTCAACACTATCAAGTTAAAATACAGTCACTTTATTAGAAACATCAACTTATTAGTCAAAGCACACTAACAAGCCAACAGGGACACTTGTAGTATGAGGGGGATAAAATAACAAGGTAACTACATATTTAGCATTATATAACATACGGGAGTAAAAGTGTATAGAAATACACACACAGATCAAAATTTGAAGGTGTACTTATTTAGCCAAGACTTCGGTCTTGTTAACCCTCTATTATATAGGGGTTATTTGTCTGGGTACCATTTTGGGTACTATGAGAAGGGCAAGTTGTAAATACAACTATTAAAATGCCACGTAACTTCGGTCTGATAAGCATATTTAAGCACACGAGAGACAGGGATCTCTGCACCAAATCAGACAAGTGTTGTATGGTAGAATACATGAGTTTTTAGTGCTAATAGGTAGGTTGCCAGGTTACTATCCACCAAACTACAAACACCAACTGTATGTGATTCGGTGACAGAATTAGAACGGATCTAATTCCCAACAACAAATCATGTCACGGGGGAGGAGGGATCCTGTCACCGCCTCACTGGCACATTTAGTAAAGGGCTGCAATTCCAGCCCAAGGGAAACCATTGAGTCGAGCAGGACCCGAGTAATCTAGAACCTTCTCGAAAGAGATGGTCACCCAGTCCATGATTCCGTGGACACTGATGTGGCCCGCCTAATGCGGGGTCCACGAGGAACTCGGACAGAGTTACCGCCCGTGTCGAGTTAGGACACGCGGAGACGGGCAGAGGACAGACGGACTTGAGAGAGGCAACAGGGCCTGCCTTTGAGGGACTCTATAGATATCAATAGATATATAGACATAGGCTAGATAGTTTGCTAGACTGTTAAATGATACTTATGTGTTTGATGTTTACTATTTGGGAGATGTAATAGAGCGCGGGTCTGTTTACCCATTGCGCCAACGCATACTGTATATGTAAATACAATAAATATTCGATCTCATAACGAACAGATTTATTGTTGCCTGTATGAACCCAAGTTTAGTTACCTAGATACGAGCAAGACTATGACACAGGCCCGTCTTACATTCGGCCCTTCCAATCACTCGCCTTTCGTTCATCATGAGCATTATACATTTACATAGGAAGAAAAATAAACATTGTGAAATGAATATTGTAAACATAAACAAGACTAATTACCATGTTATGAGGCCCATCTCCACTTGTCATGAGCAGTCTCATAAAAATGTTAAACATGGAGAAAAATGTGTACATAAAATGTATGTGACGTAAAAATAGTGATGCTCTCTCTCTCTCTCTCTCTCTCTCTCTCTCTCTCTCTCTCTCTCTCTCTCTCTCTCTCTCTCTCTCTCTCACTCACTCACACACACAACCACACATTCACTCTCACACATTCACTCTTCCGCTCATTCATTCACTCTCACGCATTCACTCTCCCGCTCATTCACTCTCACGCTCACTCATTCACTCTCACGCTCACTCATTCACTCTCCCGCTCACTCATTCACTCTCCCGCTCACTCATTCACTCTCCCGCTCACTCATTCACTCTCCCGCTCACTCATTCACTCTCACGCTCACTCATTTACTCTCACGCTCATTCGTTCTGTCTCTCATTCACACTCACTGACTCTCTCACTCAAACTACAGTAATAAACATGAGTTTATATTATGCATGATAAAATCAAATGGTATTTAACTGATAATATGACAGATGAGAATACACAAACATATGGATTCGCGTGTTACATAACATGCGTGTTACACGACATGCATCTGCTCAGCTCTCTCTCTCTCTCTCTCTATCTCTCTCTCTCTCTCTCTGTATTCTTTCATATACACACACTCACACGCATGCGCGCGCTCACACACACACACACTAACACATCAACTCTCCCACTGTCTCACTCTCTAACACACAATCCTTCACACACACAAACACTCACTCTCTCAATCACACTCTCTCACACATACATATACACATGCACATGAACGCATACACGCACGCACACACTCCCTCACTCACTCTCACACATACACGTACGAATGCATGCACTGACACATTCCCCCACCATTTCTCGCTCAATCACTCTCTCCACACACACGCATGCACGTGCGCACACACTCTCTCCCTCTCTCTGACACCCACTCTCTCTCTCTCTCTCTCTCTTTCTCTCTCTCTCTCTCTCTCTCTCTCTCTCTCTCTCTCTCTCGCTCCCACACGCACACACATATATAGTGAACAATTATAGTTAAACAATTATAATGAACAATTATACTGAACAATTATACCAGTAAATGAATTATGGTGGCATATAGTCGGTATGGATTAAGTATTGAAAGAGTTTTCGGTTAAATGTGTAGGGACTCATTGGAGTTTTCAGATCTGGAGGCAGATCATTCCATAAGTGAGCACCAGAATAGGCGAAACATGTTTTGTATAGGTCCAATCTAGGCTTTGAGACATGTAACAAATTTAGGCGCTTGCTGTTCATTGCATTAGATTGAATCAGTGGCAGAAGATACTCTGGGGTATTTTGAGATATAATTTTATTCACTAATTTGGCTTTGTTGAAAAGGAAGCGCTTTTGTAGTGGTAGAAGTCTTAGATGACTGTACAAATTATTACTTTCAACGTGCTTTATGCCAGAAACCAGACGAATAGCGCGGTTTTGTAGAGAACATGGTCGTTTTAAATTAGATTTAGGGCAACCATCCCAAACTGTGGAACAGTAATCGAGATGTGATTGGATATAGCATGTGTAGAATATTTTTCGTGTGCTTTCGTCCAGGAAGTGCTGAATTTTAGCAAGTTGGTAAACTTTTTGTGCTATTTTCTTGGTAAGAGCGTGAACATGAGAGCTCCAGTTCAAATGGCTGTCTATTAAAAGCCCTAGTGCTTTATGTTCAGTCACATTAACTATAGGTAACGTGCCCATGCAGAGTTCGAGCGGTGATCCAGTTATGGCTAGTGTCTGTAGTTTTTGTCTGGTCGTTATTAGCATGGATTTGGTTTTGTCGATGTTAATTTGCATGCGGTTTTCATTGCTCCATCTAGTAAGATTATCAAGTTCCTTTTGTAAAGAATTCTCTAATTCACTACGGTTTTCTTGACTAGTATATATAGTACAGTCATCTGCAAATAGATCACAAGTTGTATTGATATATAAAGGAAGATCATTAATATAAACTGCAAAAAGCAGCGGACCTAGTATTGAGCCCTGAGGCACACCAATATTAAGCTGTGTGGGTCTTGATAGACAGTTGTTGAAGGACACGACTTGTTGCCTGTCGGATAGAAATGACGTAATTATGTTCACCATGTTGGTGCTTGTCTTCATTTGCTTTAGTTTTCTAATTAAAATATCGTGATCTACCATATCAAAAGCTTTTTTAAAGTCTACAAATACCGCTCCACAAATTCTACCGTTGTTGATGTTTAAGTGCCAGTTATCGGTCATTTTTGTTAGAGCACTATGGCAAGAATATTTAGGTCGAAACCCAGATTGACTGTTAATTATTAGATCATTGTTAATTAAATGGTGTAACGTTATTTTATGAATGTGTTTTTCTAGTGGTTTTGATAGCGACGATAGTAAGGAAATAGGTCTATAATTACCCAAAACGCTATTATCGATTGAGCCATTTTTAATTAGCGGAAACACTTTAGCAATTTTAAATGCAGATGGAAAGTAGTTTTTGGCCAGGCACTGGTTATATATGAACGTTAAGGACTCGCTAATGACTGGTGCAGCACAACGAAGAATTCTATTACTGATACCATCTAGGCCGTGTGAGTTTGTTGATTTGAGGTTCAAGAGATATTTATAAACGTCTGCAACAGACATTAAAGGAATCTCAGCGGGAATATTTCTGGTGCACTTCTCCTCACAGAATGATGCCAGTGAACTTAAATTACACGATGAGTCTGGTATTGAAGACTTTAGATTCTCTATTTCTGATTGAAAGAACCAACTGAATTCATCGCATGTTATAGAATTTGGTATTGCTGATTCTGTAGGGCGTTTCTTATTGGTTAGCAAGTTAATAGCCTTCCATATATTTGTACTGTTTGAATTATCTACAATCAAATTTTTAAAATGATCTTTTTTTATCCTACGAATTTCATATTTAACTTTATTCCTTAGTCTGCGGTAATTGATGAAGTCTTTATTTTTGTGTGCTGTATCTCGCTCTCTCATGATTTCCAGCACCATTAGGGAGAAGAAGAAGAAGAAGAAGAAGAAGAAGAAGAAGAAGAAGAAGAAGAAGAAGAAGAAGAAGAAGAAGAAGAAGAAGAAGAAGAATCTGTATATATTTTCCTATGTCATTATGAATAGCTGTCAAGAATCTCTGTTTGTCAACCTCTATATATTTCACAATACAAATCCCCCCCCCTCTCTCTCTCTCTCTCTCTCTCTCTCTCTCTCTCTCTCTCTCTCTCTCTCTCTCTCTCTCTCTCTCCTCTCTCTCCCTCTCTTTCTCTCTCTCTATCTCTCTTGTGGAAGAAAAGATAAACATGGATCTTGTTCAACCTCCTGTCTTAGACTTGGTTATAACTTAGATCTCTGTCTGTTGTGGTCTTTATTTCCATGCTTCCATGTAGTTGCTTACTACATCAATATTTACTGCCTTTCTAGTCAGTATTGCATGTTTTTTTTTTCTGTTCACCCACCATCTACAGTGTTTCATCTGTCATTCATTTATTTCTGTGCAGTTCTTTGTGTACAATATTATTTCTTTTTATGTTTGATGTATTAATTCATGTAATATATCCACTTGTGTATCATCATCATCAAGTTGCCTGCCGACCGGTATGGGTTATAATGCTTGTCCACGCCTTGCTATCTAGACAATTATATCTTCAGTACAATGAACGAAATACCACAATGTAATATACAAGTAAATGGAAATATTCTTCAACAAGTGAGCAGGTACAATTATCTCGGAACAGTAATAACATCTGATGGGAGATGCCTTGAAGAGATTAGAACAAGAATCGCCATGGCAAAAGTAGCCTTTAGCAAGATGAAAAACATATTGACCAATAAAAAGATGTCAGTTGAAACGAGAAAAAGAGTGTTGAGATGCTACATTGAACCTGTACTTTTGTATGGATGTGAAGCGTGGACAATGAGCAGTCAGGCTGAAAAACATCTGATGGCTGTAGAGATGTGGTTTCTGAGGAAAATGCAAAGAATACCATGGACAGCCAGAAAGACCAATGAACAAGTCCTTCAAGAAACAAATGAAGATCGTAAATTGATTAGAGAAATTAGACGTAGACAGTCAAAAATGTTTGGGCATATTATGAGAAGAAATGGATTGGAGAATTTGGTGACAACTGGTAAGATCGAGTGGAACAGACCAAGGGGAAGACCTAGAAGCAAGTACCTGGATGGCTTGGCCTTGTGGCATGTTCGAGACAGAAACACGGAGCTGATCCACGACTCTGGTGATCGAGTGAGATGGCAGAACATGACCGCCCACGCTTACCGGCATGGCACATGATGGATGGATGGATGGACAATGAACGAGAAGTCAACATTTAAGTCCAACTTTATGCCGGTGGTGGGGGGGGGGGGGTGTTCAGGAAAATTTATTGTTTTATTTTGATAAACTTAATAATGGAACTATCAGCTTTGTTGTGCATATTGATGTCGTGGGATCAGTAATATATATAATTGCTCCATTCGGCCAAGCCTGACTTTCATTTGTGACTATTTATTCACCATTTGGGTTTGCTGCCATCCTTGTTCTTGAAGAGCAGCTGTCCATGTCTCTGGTCTAATTGATAAACATCTTCTTTTGTCTCGATAGCTGTCCAAAAAGTAGCAAACGGGTAATTTTAAAGTCAACGTTTATCAGCTGTCCCCGTAGAACGCTTGTTAAGAAAATATTTAACTCTTTCATGTGCTCTTTAACTACTAGGTGACCTATTACTCCAAGTACCTGCCATCTTTCAGAAAGTAACAGCAAACTTTTTTTGTTTTTGCAGGAAAAGGCAGTCACCACTAGCATTTCTGCCGCTGTGATCTCTTGGCAAGTTTACGTTCAGTAGTTTGCCATTGCTTTCTGAACGATCGGCACCGATATCAATGCAAAACCAACGCAACGTGATCTGCTGTCAAATATCGCACAGCTGTATTTCGACGCGGGTATACGGGATTACGAACTGCGTCCGTAAGCTCTTCACTACGGAGACCGGCAATAGCAAACTACTGAACGTATAATTGTTTAGAAAATTAATGGGATTCGCAACGATCCGCAGAGGAAATGCAATATTTTTTTTTAACAAGCCCTCTTAGAATGCAAGTTTTGATTGAGGACGTAGCAAAAGAGGTGGATGTAGTCAACCAGTCATAGTTCGACAGCTTGGATCAGGGGTAGGGCGGCACTGGAATTGACCATGACCATATCCCACCAGCCAGTGGTAGTGTATCTGGAAGAAATCACATCACTGCAGTCTGGCCGCGAGAGTAGAGATTGAAAAGACGAGAGCGAGTCAAGTCAGGTCGCCAAATCTGATGTGTTGAGGTTGCAGGTATCGGCTTGATATCGCAGTCGCAGCCTCTCTATAAACAGACACAGTACAGCCAGCGTACTTTTCAGGACGACATAAGGAAGAAGACGGATACAGTAATATACAAACATCGGTCATGCATGGTTAAATGCATGTCATCTTTATCCGGGTCCATCATTATCATCAAGTGCCATGCCAACTCACGCCTCTCCATTGATCTCGGTCTCTGGTGTTCTGGATTAACTCTGCTGCTGATATTCCTCCATGCCACCGTCTTAATCCACCCAGCTTAAATTCTCTTGGTCGGCATCTGCCTCTCTTCCCCTCGATCTTTCCAGTTGTCACGACCTTCTCCAATGTCTCTCTTTTCATCACATGACCAAAGAAAGCTAGTTGTCTTTTTTTTTATTGCTGTATATAACGTTCTAGTTTCATTTGCCCCTTTCAAGCAATCGTCGTTAGTTACTCTGGCAGTCCAAAGAATTCGCAACATTCGTCATAGGAACAACACCTCAGTTACTTCCAATGTCTTTCTAATTTGTTCAGCATTCCTACTAACCTTAATTTTAGTTCCAGTCTACCTGTTGTCGTACTGCCGAGTTGTCTTGCACAGTGAAGACATGATAGAAACTGAAGTGTCAATTTCGTTTAACAGTTCGTGCCAAACGTTTTGTGAAAATGCAAAGTGTGGACTCAAGTGTCAGATTAAATAACAACATTTGCTAATGTTGCGGAAAATGTAGACATTGTGAATGCAGTGTTTCTACCTGCAGCCATTGATGCAGGTCTGCTTTATTTTTGATTCACTTATTCCTAATTCTGATAATCTCTAGCCACGCTACTTATCTATACAGTGTGCAGAGGCGTAGCCAGGTTGGAAAATTAAGGGAAACAAGCATATAAAAGCTTCTGGGTCCCCTCACTGTTAGCAAGACCCAGCGAGAAAGATTAGACACGGTGCAAAATGAAGCAATGAGACCCATACTCGGCTGCACAAAAACACCTCGTGCCCAGCCACGCGGCACATTCTTGGTTTACCAAAGATGGCCACCAAGCACACAATTGCACAGGTTAAGGCGTACATTTTGTTTTTAGCATATCCTTTACAGGACTTAGCTGTCAACACCAGCATCTTTCAGCTGTATGTTGATCTCATTGGCAAGATTACGCTCAGTAGTTTGCCATTGCTTTCTGAGCGGCCGGCTCAGTATCCCGCAAGTCACGAGCGGGGGTCGAACCGCCTCAGCTCTCGCTCCGCTACGAGACTCTGCGTGATAAACGAGATTACAGAGAGAAAGTGTTGTAACCCCACAGCCAGAGATACCGGCAAGGCGTACATGAGAGTTGTAAATAGTTTGTTGCATATCATTTACAAACAGAGCTGTCAACTTCAGCATTTTTTGGCTGTGTGATTCCTGGGCAAGTTTTAGCTGAATAGTTTGCTATTGCTTTTTGAACGATAAGCACTCATACCGTTGTAGGGAATACCAACGCAAGTCGGTCTGCTCCCAAATCGCCCACAGCTGTGTTTAGAACGCGGTATGCGGGATTACGAATTGCATTCGTTACTCCTTCGCCAAACAGCTGGTACATATGCCAATGTGCTTTCCGGGGTATGAAGTAGCTGCACTGACAGTCATGCTTAAATGCGCTCAAGAGCACAATGAATAACCAGCTGCGTCACAGGCGTGGAGCATACACAACAAATAGCTTTATTACTTTAAAGTACAAGTTAGCTAGCTACGTCGACATGTACCGTCGTATCACGTACCCACTAGCCTAAATTGGTTATATTCCACGGCCTCTCGTCAAGGCAAGTTGCAATGTAATTCTTTTACACAATAATGCTATTCTACTTACACCATGCAGTACTGGATCATCACCTGGCTGCAGTGTTGCCATTTTGACGCTTTTCGCACTAAATTTAGTGCTTTTCCAAGTCATTTAGTGCCAAAATTTTGCATTTAGCGCGGCCGCGCTAATTTGGTGCTTCAAAAATTTTTGGGTGCTTTTTAGTGCTTTTTTGGGTGGGTAAAAATTACTTTAAAAAATCATTTTGGGGACACTAAAAAGCCGAATTTGAACTGAAGCGAGGGAGTAAAACAGTCTTAGTACATTACCGTGCAATATTCAAGTAATTTAACTCCCTTTAATACGATTTAGTTGAAGTGAGTGACTGCAACACGCAGGCAATATGCAATGTGTTAAAAGATTGTTTAAACAAGAATTGACTTGAGTTGCAAAGACCAGTTGCACTTGCCACTGACAATGCATCTATCATGACAGATGTAAACAATGGAGTATATACAAAATTAAAAACCGTAGTTCCTCATATGGTACTAGCTAGGTGTGTATGTCATTCCCTTCAGCTGGCAGTGTCACAGGCTGCAGCTGCTTGTCTGCCCAGGAACATAGAGTTCATGATTAGAGAAACATATAACTGGTTTTCTCACTCAAGTCTTCGTCAAGCAAAGTACATGGAGCTTTTTGCTTTATTAAATGATGGAAACATCCGCTGAAGGTTGTTCAATTAAGCCAGACACGATGGATGTCCATTCAATCTGCCATTGTCAGAATATTGCAGCAGTGGGTCGAGCTCAGAACTCATTTTGATATAGCAAGACCTAACGAGCGCTGTTATACAGCAGACCTTCTGCATTCTATGTTTAGCGACATGAAATACTATGTGTATGTCATATTTCTCAAGCATATTCTCGGAGAAGTTCAAAGTGTGAATAAGAAATTCGAAGCAGATATGCAGGATCCAACAAAAATACTCAGCGATCTTGTCCAACTCACTGATTCTATCAGTTCAAAGACTGCTTTTCCTGTGCGGGAAAAAAATAAAATAAAAGAAAGTAATGCTATTCAAGGTTATTTAGATCCTAATCCCAATCTAGGTTATGAGTTTGAGAAAGAAATAGCAGACTACCAGTTTCCTGATGCAAAAGAAATTCGTGGAAGGTGCATCCAGTTTTAATAGAGCTGTTAACACAGCTGCGTTTACTTTTGCCCCATAACGTTCGGGTGTTGCAGTCCATGTCATGTCTTAGTGGAAGAGATTTTGTGTACAGCCAATGAATCCCTGTATATTGGACCTTGCTAAAGTGTTTGTAGAAGATGCAGCTACTCTCACCCGCATCGATTTCCAGTGGAGAAATCATAATCATATGCAGTGGACACAGACCTCTGACACACTTGGACTGTGGGCAGAAATAGCCCCATACAGGGATGCCACCGGTGAAAATCCTTTCCAAGATCTTACATATTTATCATTAACTGTGCTCGTTTTACCTCATTCTAATGCGGACGTGGATCGTATTTTCAGTCAGATGGGAGTTATAAAATCAAAATTGCGGAACAGACTGAGCATGAAGAGTTTGACAGCTGTTTTGACTATTAGATATGAAATGAAGAGATATGGCAAATGCTGTTATGATTATAAACTACCTAAGGATATTCTTCGAAAGGATATTCTACGAAAAATTGGATCACAGGAGGCATATACACGTTTCTTTCAATCATCACCATCATCATCGCAGGAGCAAACACATCAGGAAATAGCTACAGAAACTGAAGAGGAGTTGTCTTACTGGGATATGGCAGATCTGGAATAAACTTCATTCTAATATTCAGTGATAATAATAAATTATAATGTGCTACTTTATAACATTTTGAATGAATACCACCAGTGCTTGTTTTGGTGCTTTCCCAAAAAAATATTATTGCAATTTAGTGTTTTTTTGGCTCGAGTAGTTCTGATTGGGATTTGGCGGATCTGGAATAAACTTCATTGTAATATGAAGTGATAATAATAAATTATAATGTGCTACCTTGTTGCATTTGTAATAAACACAGTTGGTGCTTTCTTTTCTTTTTTTCTTTTTTTTTTTTTTTTGGGGGGGGGGGGTGCTTTCCAAACATTTTTGGTGCTTTTTTGGTGCTATTTTGGGTCGATTTTGTTGTTTTTTCATCAAAGGGAGATGGCAACACTGCCTGGCTAGCGGTCCACTCAAGCGACACAGCTGGAGTCGCTCGCTATGCTGTAACATGCTCAATAGCCTGGTTGCGGCGACGTGTGTACTGGCCAATTTCTTGCCATGTCAACGATCTCGACGACTAGTTAACACTTTCTTCCTATGGTCGATCGTAGTTTTCATATAAATTTTCAATCTCTGTCTTCATCTTCATAATAGCACTCTGGCTTGCCGTTTCTGCGATGTTGACTTAACGGCGGTTCCCAGCAGATTAAAATTCCGCCTGCCCTTGACCGCGCACGTCCACTACATCACGTGGCCTGAGCTCGCTATCTGATTGGTTTCTTCAATTTAACCATCTATTTCTTAGCGGTATTTCTCCCAACTTACTGTGAGTAGTTGTCACAAATACCAACTATTTTCCTGACTTATTATCAGTCTATTTCCCCTCCGAGTAGACTCATAGCACATAAGAGTATCAACTGATTAAAAAAAGACACACTCTACACAGCATTATTGACGACACAAGGGGAATGCACACTAAAAGAGGTGCTCCTGGATCTCTGAGGCTGAATATATATTCAAGTTGGTCCGTGACTTGGGTGGTAATCAACACGGAGAAGAATGGACGCATATACCCGAGGACTTGCAAAAGCACTCTTTGGTGGCCATTACACTGGGGAGATAACTGCAGAGATAATTGAACTGCACCGATTAAAACTGAGATAAAGGAATAAGTCGAACAACATTCACGCCCAAAAGACATGGTCACAGATGGGCTCATCGACATACACAGCACAACAGATGGGGAGAACAATCAAAGAGGATAGCAGCGCATTTAAAGTAGCTACATTAAACCTAACATTGGAGATCACCGCTGTCTCCAGGTGAAAACCAAAGGTGACCTTTAAGGCCTGAGTGAACTAGACCGATTATTCACACATAGAGTATCAGGACAAGCTTCCCCCTGCCCCTAGTTCACCACTATCATGTGCCATGCCAGTAATCCACTTCTCACACATACAGTACTAGGGCAAGTTTCCCCTGCCCCTAGCTCGTCATCATCATGTGCCACGCCAATAAGCGTTGGTGGTCATGTTTCGCCTTCTCTCATGATCACCGGAGCCGTGGATCGGCTCATTGCTATTGTCTCGACCCTATCATATGGCCAAGTCATCCAGATATTTACTTCTCTGCCGTCCCTTGCTCTATTCTCCCAAATCATGCCAGCTGTCACCAAGTTTTAGAGACCGTTTTAGAGAACACCTCAGAGACATCAATCAGGGCGCTGACAAACCTGTCCCCTACCATTTCAATTCCTCCAACCATAATGGAGTCGACGATGTATGTGTCACCGCATTGAAAACCTGCTACTCCAACTGCCCCGTTACGCTCAAAATTGAATGCCAACTAATTAACAATCTGGGATGCGTCCATCCAGCAGGTATAAATACTGTTGTGGACGCTACTGTATAACTGTGCCATCTTCTCCAACTGTCTACACTGTCTATTACTATGTTGTCCTCCCCCCCCCCCCCCAATATACATACCTAACTGTCTCCACGCCCCTATATTTTCATATCAGACTGTTCGCATATTTTTTGGCTAAGTAAATCCTATCTGGTAACCTACTATACTTAAACTGTGCAGCCAAAGAGGGCCCTCGCACCTGGCAAATCCGTCTTTTCTGCTCCCACATGGATTAGTGGTTGTGCTTTTTAGTTTTGTGCTTTTTTATATTTCGTTGTCCTATCTATCCGTGTTGTCCTGTCCTTGACAAAGATTCTGAGAATCGAAACATCGGCCGTCCTGTGTGTCGTATTGTACGCGTTTGTGTGTATTTTATTTTATTATTCATTTTATATATTTATTGAGTGCTTCTGATTTCATATTTTCACCTGTATTTCGGGATACGAGATGGACCTCCTTGTAAGGTATGTGCATCGTGTTAATGTTTAGTACGTTTCTTCTCTTAGGAGCTTAATATACCTATTTGTTTCCAATTCATATGGTTATATCCTGCTGCAGCCGCTGCTTTTTCTTCCTATTCCAGTAATGGTAGACAACCAGACATTTTACACGTCAAATCTGCAGCACCGTCGGCGCATACACTGTCCAATTTGGTCCATTCTATGTTGTTTTTCTCTACACACAACTTCGGAGTTTCGAACAGATCAGTCTCTTTAGTAGTTGCATGCTTTTATTCAAGCCCTAGAAGTTCTTCAATGACTTCAAAATTATCGTTTATTGCTCGAACAAAAACTGCGACCTGAGCCATAGTATTATTAGACAAAGGAATTTGATTAAATTTTCTTTCTCAATTTTTATCGCAAAGCATTCTAGCAGCAATTTTAATGGAAGGCTTGATTATTTTTTTTGGCACGGTGAATGGCTTCTTTTTGTGAGCCAACAGAAGAGCGATTTCGTACGACGCAACAACAGCACTCTTGCTATGTTCGTTAGCCTTGGTGAAACATGACTGCTGCCTGGTCAGAGAACTTTCTCTATGAAATCTTTACTTAACTCCGAATTGATCGGATATTGAGCATTTATTTCTATGTGTGGTCGTGAAGTGTCGTTCCAGATTCAATTTCTTTGTAACAGAAACACAAAATCCTCAGATTAAGCAAACTAGTTTACCACAACGGCTGGACATGAACATAAATTTCTCCGTCCAATCTTCGTTTAATTCACGACAAGCAACACCTTCACATTTTCACTTTTTACCATTGTTTGATTTTAGATTTTCCACACTCATGTCTATAGGTGTTAACTGTAAATTTTTAATTGAAAAACAAAAATCTAATTTCAACACAATACTACCGACTCTGCTAAATAGTTGTAACAGACGACAGCATGGCGCCTTGCGCACTCTGATTGATCGACAAGGCTGGGATATGGGAACTTCGTAACGTTTCGTTGTGAACTGAACAGGTGCATTCAATACTATCTAAGCATAACAACTACGAGCAGAGTAAATTATCGTAACATGACGGGGCGCTCCGAGTGCATTTTTTAAAATTATTAAAATATATTATATTAAACAACGAGGCCTCGCGTGCCACTTTCTATACAGCTGGCGGGCCACACGTGGCCCGCTGGCCGTGGTTTGAGAACCTCTCCACTAGACCCTAGATACGCCACTGACAATATCCTTTCCAATAACGTAACATCCATACAATGCAATACAAAACATGTAAAGAAAAGAGCTCGTTCATACGCATTGAGGCATGTTGGATATATGATGCTGGCCCAATATTTTATAGATCAATCGGCTCTCCTTGGGTGATGTGGTCAATAAAACGCAGTCGTCCTTTATTTCTCAGGACATTTTCTACTACCTGTTTTAGGCTGGGCCGACCCGGGAGCTCATTCAATTAAAGAAACTGCCACGTTGAAGATTGGACCACCGGGCCAACAGAAAACGCGCTGGCCTCTGCGTTACCCTGCATCCTAAACCATGCAATACCTATTAGTTATTCAATGCTAATCGTAATACCGCATACCGTGTTCGAAACACAGACCGACTTACGTTGTATTTTTATACAATTCGGCATGAGTCTCGGTAGTTCAAAAAGCAATGGCAAACTACAGAACGTAAACTTGCTAAGAACTCACAAACAACAAAAATATACCTGGTTTCACTGTGATTTCCTGTAAAGGATAGGCAATTAACTTTTTAATCATTCCACATACATAAACATTAACCCACTAGCAGAAAGCTGTGTTATTTACTTCCTGGTGCTCTATCTGCCATTCACTTAACACTACAGACATAACTTCGGATTATCTTGCAACGAACCAAGTACCTCCCGTAAATCGCCGGGGCCAGCACAGTTTAATCAATAAACCAGACAAACAAGTCATTTATCTTCTGACTGCGTCTCTTGTTGCAGGTGGTTTGACTTTGAAATGAAAGAGAACCACGTAAATTGTTTGGAATTTACGAGAACATTATCAGTCTCCGCTTTCTATTTCCCATTGTATTATTGCATCTGCCCTATCTCATGTTTTTATTATTTATATCCGCTTTATATTTCCGATTGTATTACTGCATCGCCCTATCTCATGTTTTTATTATTTATATCCGCTTTATATTTCCGATTGTATTACTGCATCTCCCCTGCCTCCTTTTAAAATTCTTTATACTTTGTCATTTGCATTTGCTTAGCTAGGAGTATTAACTGATTCAGTGCCGAAGGATAATATACCGCCAAATTTGCTCTAGTTTTTAGTAACAGCTCTAGTTTTTAGGATATAGGCATTTGTGAATTTATTTAATATTACTACAGTATTTTCTGCATTTTCTGAGGGGGGGGGGGGGGGGGGACTAATGCTATCTAGTCCCTTACAAAATGTGGACTTTCATTGGTTTGGAGAGAGCCCAAGAATCACTATGATGACTGTTATTTCCGTGTTGTCAATATTAAGAGATTTATTCGGTTTTTTCCTGTATTTGAGATTTAAAAATTGAGCACAACCAACTACTGGCAAGGCTGATCGTGGACAAGGCCTTAGTTTCGTACCGGAATGCAATCAGCGTTGCCTGTCTGTAGTTGGTTGTGCTCAATGTTCACATATTAAGGGAATTAATGGGAAAATCACAAATCATGGAAATATCCAGATTTAGATTCTGCTAGACGACATGTTCCATACAGAGATGGCATACTGTAGATAGCATCTCACAGTGGAGTACCCGGAAACGAGAGAGCTGATCGACTTGCTAAGGAACGAGCAATAGAAGAATAGCCTTATGTGCCTATTACTTACCACCAATAGACAAGAATGATCAGATCAGTCAGAAAGTCACAAACACCAGCTCAAGACGACTACCACGTTATGGACAGACCAGAACAAATCATTCTGCTCCCCAGAACAGGACACAATATATTACGCAACCCCATGTATACAAAATTCAAGACTGGCAAATCAGCCATGTGCACGTGTGAATTGGCGCCGCGGGCAGCATATCGCATACTCCAAGACCGCTCAGAATACAACATATCTAGGCAAACTTTTTGGCCTAGAGAAAAGACAGTGGAAGGTGAACGCTATGGACCACTGAGTGAACTACAAAAGACAGTTAAATTAATACAAGAGACAAAATTGCAGTTATAGACATATTTCAAGCGAAAGAAAAAAAAAAGAAAGAACGGAAGGAAGGAATGAAGAAAGGAATGAAGAATGGAAGGAAGGAGATGATGATGATGATGATGATGATGATGATGATGATGATGATGATGACGACGACGACGACGACGATGATGATGATGATGATGATGATGATGATGATGATGATGATGATGATGATTATGTTATACACATCACATTTTTAGCTAAAACAGGAAGCACTTTGACGTGCTGACATAGCAAGATAATTCTATCTGACCTATCTCGTTGTTAGATAGTTAGTTATTTAGTTAGTTAGTTAGTTAGTATGTTAGTTAGTTAGTTAGTTAATTAGTTAGTTAGTTAGTTAGTTAGTATGTTAGTTAGTTAGTTAGTTAGTTAGTATGTTAGTTAGTTAGTTAGTTAGTTAGTAAGTAAGTTAGTTAGTTAGTTAGTTAGTTAGTTAGTTAGTTAGTTAGTTAGTTAGTTAGTTAGTTAGTTAGTTAGTTAGTTAGTTAGTCGAAGTTCCAACTTCATGGCAACGGGTCGTCCCCATTATGCTCCATTCTTGTGCCAGTGAATATCACACAAAATGCTCCCCACTGTCCAATGTGACAAGTGGAATAGACAGGAGTCTCGGCAATCCAACAGCCCACACAGGTGCACTGTGCATAATGCCGCCGCCAGAATGCCAACACAAAATCTATCCACGAAAACCACAGTTCATCGTCGATGGACTAGGCAGTCCTCATTGACCCGGGTTTTCTCACATGGCTCGGTCTTTTACCACAGGGTGACCCGCCGAAAGCGTCGCACAAAGCACGAACTCCGCAGCTTCAGCGCGGACTCCCAGGTTTCTCCTGAAAAATGCACCCGTGAACCGAAAAGGCAAATCAATTAATTCAGCAACAGCCGATAGCCATTGTTCCGAACATGCAGGTCACTGTACAGGACAGATATAAAAGCATTCCACGCGAATTTCAGCCTACAGTGTCGCCCACGCACTCACTCAGTAGCAAGGTGACGGAACCATGTACTACCAGTCCAACATGAGGAAAATGCTATTGCAAACCATAGCTACAAGCATAAACACGCCATAATGGTTCAATGCCTAACCGCCATGCTGGCGACCGGAAGTAATATTTTCCAATAGTGTAAGATAAACTCTATGCACCACTGAGTGAACTAAACAAAAACAAAAAAAGGGTAGTTAACTTCACACAAGAGACAATATTGCAATTATAGATACATTTCCAGCGAATGAAAGAAGAAGAAGAAAAAACTTAAGGCCAACAGCAAATAATAAACCGAATGTTGGGCGGCGCTCACCAAAACCCACCGACATCCCACACTGTGCCAACGGCTTCGGGCGGAGGAATAGAAGCCTTATCTTAGTTCGAGGAAATGCAACCTAGAGGCTACATGTCATGGAGGAGCAGACCCGACCCTACGCCTTTGTCGACAATTAGTCTAGGATGGAAGCGACGACAGGCTAACAGTTAAAGCATTACTTTGCTGATCTGGTAGCTTCTGCAGCTTGTCGTGTTCCAGACGTTTTGGTGTTACCTTTTCTCTGGAGTAAACTAGGCAAGTCGAGACAGGGATTTACGCAGCATGAGCAGCACATGGTCTCTAAAATTTAGCCCAGGCTTTGTGCAAGGGAGAGATATAACACCATCCCAGGTTCCCGATATGGGTTGTAGTTATTCTGGCATTTTGAAGTACAATATAACAAGAAGACAAGGTGCCAATCATGTACCTGATACACTTCTAATGAAATTGCTACTTGAAAACTCAGCATGTGAGCTCTTCGCTGGTATTTGAAGAGTAGACTAAAAATGTTTGGGAATGTCCATAATGCAGTGATCTCGTCAGGTGCATTCATTGTATAACGTGCATTTATAGCTCTGCAGTACGCTTCCGACGAGATGCAGCGAAATATGACATTGTACAACTTATTTTGTGTGGCTTCTGTGTTAAAAGCTTGAGACTGCGGGAATTTCCAGAGAATACAGAACGCGAAACGCTAATAGGAGGGTACTGGGCATTGCGTCATGTATTGAATGCACCAAGAGACAAATGCAATGGTTTATGCATCTTATGAGAAAGACACCCGATCAACTACCGATAAGAACACACACACACACACACACGCACGCACGCACACACACACACACACACACAAAGCCCGAATTGGGACAGAAAAAGAATAAGAAAGTGATGGATAGACAACATCAAGGGTGCACTAAAGAAACACGGATAGGGCTCAACTAAAGCGACACATCTTGCCTTGGAACACAAGATAAGATTTATCACACGTCATCTCTCAATGGCAAGCATGTATTAATTGATTCGGTGCTGAAAAATAGTACAGGGTGTAGTTTTAATGACTGTAATGTGTTTGAAAACATTGCCGGTCCAAGTTTTGTATTCACCCTCTGTAAAGTTCATGCAACATAATAGGTAAACACAAAACCTGTACCGGCAATAGTTTCAAACACTGCACAATCATTAAAAACACACCCTATACATCGCCAACTGTGATCTCCCACAAGATCGAAAAGGACAACATATCGCCATAAAGGTCATCGTGTTATTTTTTTCGGTATTTTCCACATGTTGTGACAACCGGAAAGATTTGTGGAAAGAGAGATAGAGGAAGACAGCGTGAGAAAATTCTTGACAATCTTGTGTCATGTCACGGAAGGAAGTCAACATATGCATTGATCCATGCCGTCGGAGATCGCATTTTTCGGAAAGGCATGATCTCCCACTGCCATGTCACGAAAAGAACTATGGTAAGATCTATTGAATTGAGACGATAGTGCGCACTCTAAATGGACAGAGCAATAAAAGAACAGTTACAATTTACGTCATTCAAGCGGAGACCGTCTTACAAGAAGTACAAGAAGTCTCCGAACTGTGATTCCGGCAACGGCAAACTATATTTTGCCGCCGTTAGGTCTGTGTTAGTTGGGTTAGTTATTAGTTAGTGCTAGTCATAGGATTTAGTCTCAGTGTGAAGTACGTTTCGATCATGTGCAACGATTTTAATAGTTTTAGTCAGAAGAGAAAGATTATTTCGAGAAAATAACTGACGTCCTGTTGTCATTTACAAGGAGCGTGAATGTACATCATCATTTATCACGAGTCCACAGCGTCCACGGCAGTTGCCGGCACTCTTCCGAATTCCGGTCCCAAATAGTTCTGCGGTGAATAATTTTATATAACTAACCCTAACCCTAACCCTAATCACTTATTCACTGCAGAACTATTTGGGACCGGAATTCGGAAGTGCCCTGTTGCCCGCACACTCTCTCGATAGCTCCTTGGCACCCACCCAACCGGCAAGGCACTCAGTGAATGGAAATTTACATGATATTACTTGTTCATTTGCTTGTGCACCATGTTCGATTCAAACCTAGTTTTTGTTTGGCACTGAATCAGTTAAGAACTGAAGCTCGCAGACAGGGGAGAGAAGGCACTCTACGTACCGGGTGATGACTGGCATGGCAAGAAAGATTCCTTGCACTGCTACGGCGGTTAGCATGAGTGATTTCCTCTTAGTATTGTCATGTGACAGATGTGTTTTGGCGATGCAGCAGGCGTAAAAAGAAAACCAGCTGAAGAAGACGTTGGCGGGTAGAAACTACCCATGCATGGCGTCGTGGTAGCCCCTGGAGGAGCAAGTGAACATGCTGATGATGCCCATCCCGAAGGAGTAGAAGGTGATGTCCATGTAGTCCATGAGAAAGAACAGGAAGTGGTGCCATCTTGACCTCGAATGAAGAAGGTGAGCTGCAGCACTGAGGGTCAAACTGAGCAGACAAGACACGCCGAAACCCAGCACTGGCCAGCCCACCTTGTCCTTCAGGACGTCCACATCACTGAAGAAGTGGGCTAGGCGCAGCAACCCCACGAAGAAGCCAATGGTGTGTGACCAGATATTCTCTGACTGATTGTGAAGAAGTAATATGCTATAGATGTAATACTTCCACGGCCGTCCCAGAGGCCTGTAGCCGGTGAATATGTGAATATGTAAGGCTCCTTCAAGACATCGGGAACTTGTTCAACAGATAGCAATGTCTCGGCGCTGACCAAGCTGTCCGGGTGCAACATTGATCATGTGGGTGCCATCAAACGCAACTGGGAAAACTTTAGCGCCATCTCGACCAATCAGTTACTCACGCTATAATTTGAATCATATTTCCTTCGGAATCATGCGAATGAATGGTAAAGATAGGCTAATATTTTAATCGCCCACTGTAGAATTAAAATGAAATAGTGTCGAATTATTTCATTCTTGTTTTTTGTTCTATAGTCGATTGATGATTGCACGCTTTGGAAATAAGCACTGACAACAATTGGGTAAGATTGTCTGGGTAATCTCGTTGTGCACGCTTACAGTGAGCGTGACATATTCGCGATTTTTGGGCGAAGTAATTTTGACGTCAGCATAACAACAACAACAACAACAACAACAACAACAACAACAACAACACACACACACACACACACACACACGCACACGCCAACGCACACGCACACACACACACACACAGTATAACATGCCGAATGTTGTGGTTCTTCATTGTACCGACCGAGTGAGAACTCTACTTCCTCGCGCACGCTTACAATCAAGTTGCGGTATCCGCACTTTTCAGTCAACTCATCTGACTTCAGCATAGAAAACAAAACAGGAAGCATAACACGGCAAATGTTACCGCGCTTCAGGGCGGGGTCATAGTTAGAACTCTTCTTCCTCATTGCTTACATTCATGGTGAACCTGCCGTATTTGTCCCTTTAGGTAGTCTCATCAGAGTTCTGTTGTTGCGGAACCCTTGAGGCCACTAAGACGGCATAAACAAATTCACGAGTATCGATTGCCGCTCCTACGAGTAGAAAAGTTCTTCTTCTATGAGTGCAAATCAATACTTGTGAATTTGTTATTTGCTCATCTTCACTATAGCAATTTTGTGACCAAGTTTATCTCCCCTCTCACATCTCTATACTCCTGACTGTGATATCTCTCCAGGACAGTCACTTGCAAGTGAAGCTAGATCCTTCCCGTTTGTCTAGGTGACTGACGCAAGCAGTCAAGACATCAGTTGATGGCTGCATGCGTCTCTTTGGCTACTTCTTTGTTTCCACGACGAGCGCGTTACTTTGTCTGACGTAGAATGTGCTGACGTGGCTACGTATAGTTAGTAGTTGCGTATCTTTTACAAGAGTCGCACTCAACCTCAGCATTTTTTGCTATTTGTGATTTATTGACAAGGTTACGTTTAGTAGTTTGCCACTGCATTCTGAACGACCGGCATTCATACCTTTGTATGAAAACCAACGCAAGGCGGTTTGCTTCCAAATCGCACGCAGCAGTGTTTCGAACGAGGTATATGGTATTACGAATTGCCTTCGAAACTCTTCACCACAGAGCCGGCGTCGCTAAAGCGCCATCTGTATGGGCGGCCAGGTATAAGTACATACAAGTTAAGAACCCTGTTTACACGTCTTGACGCTGTCGGGCATATGGTGACAGATCCATGTTGTTATAGAACTATCTGAGCTGGAGGGATGAGGTGGTCATGATCACGCCGGGCACCTTTACTTCCCAAGATATTCTCTGGCACCCAGTTTAGGCTAGGCCGATCTGGGAGTGCAGGTCATTGTGGGTCAATTGTAAAAATCCGCTTCGAAACGAATTCGAATTCATGATGACCAGAATGAGAAGCGGCTGGCCGAGTGGCTAAGAATGTGGATTCTCCTTCGGGAGACCCGGGTTTGAATCTCGGTAAGCTGCGGATTTTTTTTTCTGTCAGGTGGCAAAAAGAAAACCCTAACCGGCACAGTTTGCGGCGACTGCACTAGCCAGGTGGCCTCAATTCCTAAAGCTTAAGAACCTCCAGTCCTACACTGTAAGGCAGTAGATGACAGAAGACCGGGATGGCAGGCATACATACCAGCCACTGCACTACCACTGATCCCACGGACATGTAGGCATGAATAATACAATTGTCTACAAACAGCTTCCTGCTATGGCGTTGTGATGTGATAGTGCCATAACACTTGTAGGCATGAGAGCAAGGAGGAATAGGTGGCCAATCTTTCCTTCACTTTGGCAAGCGACGAGTCCAGGCGTTGAACGCCAATCTGACCGCGCAATGACATTACAAGCGCAGATCGCTATCGGTGTCGCTACAGACCCGCCATGGCCAGGTATACTGTATAAACAATACCAGTGTTCCCTTTAAGCTTCACTAACGTGAGTTAGCGATGCAATTTTAACCTTCATAGCATATATTTATTTATATATCAGCGCACATGCAGACGATACTGCGATATCAAATATAAACTCAAGCTTTCAATACCAGTGGCAGAGGAAGTAGATTTTTATTTTACTAAAATAAACCTAAGCTACGGAACAATGATGCACACCAATGATCAATTTTATATTGCGGAAGTAATATTGAGCAATAACAACTACAATCCAAGTATTAGGTCTCGAAGTCGATTTTTATGTGTGCTCACAACAATCTGCAGCTTCGATTAAACATTGAGTTGAGTTGAGTTGAGCTACGAAACAACATCACTGCCCCCTTTCATTCCTACACACGCTTTTGTCCCTCGTTCAATAGCCAACGAAGAGTCATGCTACTAATCGTTCCAAATGTCATCTAATTGAAAGTTTTCCTGGTCTTCACTCTGGGTTTTTCGATTCGTCCAGAATCCGTTCCGACCCCCCCCCCCCCCCCCCCCCTCTATCTCGTTCTCTCCACATACGGGTGCTCAGTCTAGTCATTCGCTTTTTCAACCTGGTCCCACAGATTAAACATTGCTGCATACGTTGTAAAAGTACCATCCATCCATCATGTGCCATGCCGATAAGCGTGGGCGGTCATGTTTTGCCATCTCACTCGATCACGAGAGTCGTGGATCAGCTCCGTGTTTCTGTCTTGACCATGCCACGAGGTCAAGCCATCCAGGTATTTCTTCTAGGTCTTCCCCTTGGCCTGTTCCCTTCGATCTTACCAGTTGTCACCAAGTTCTTCAATTCATTTCTTCTCATAACATGCCCAAAACATTTTGACTGTCTACTTCTAATGACTCTAATCAGTTTACGATCTTCATTTGTTTCTTGAAGGACTTGTTCATTGGTCTTTCTGGCTGTCCATGGTATTCTTTGCATTTTCCTCAGAAACCATATTTCTACAGCCATCAGATGTTTTTCAGCCTGACTGCTCATTGTTCAAGCTTCACATCCATATAAAAGCACCTCAACACTCTTTTTCTCGTTTCAATTGACATCTTTTTTATTGGTCAGTATGTTTTTCATCTTGCTAAAGGCTACTTTTGCCATGGCGATTCTTGTTCTAATCTCTTCAAGGCATCTCCCATCAGATGTTATTACTGTTCCGAGATAATTGTACCTATTCACTTGTTGAAAAATATTCCCATTTACTTGTATATTGCATTGTGGTATTTCGTTCTTCCTAGTGACGACCATAATCTGTGTCTATTTACAATTTAATTCTAACCCCAGTTGTTCACTGTGTGTAACAACCGCATCTACTAAATGTTGCAGGTCCTATTCATTGTCTGCAACCAAGACTGTATCATCTGCTCATTTAATGTTATTGATGCATCGTCCCCCAGTGTTGATTCCTTCTATATCTTCAATATTTCTGAAAATACTTTCCTGTACAGGGAAAACAGATCTGGAGACATTACACATCCCTGCCTCACACCTCTCTTAATAGGCTGATACTTGCCTACTTCATTATCAACTCTTATGGCAGCTTGTTGTTTCCAATATATGTTTCTTACAAGTCTAAGGTCTTTTCCATCAATTTGTAGATCTTCAAGCATCCTTATCATGTCGATATGTCTCACTTTATCGAAAGCATTTGTGCTGGTCTAGATGGTAAAAGTACAGATGAGTGTAATCAAAGAAAATATGTAAGGGGGATATGAAAGGGTCCGATATAGCCACAAAATAGAAGAAAGCTACTTATCACTAAGAGAAGATGCAGAATAAGTCATAGCAATGAGCTAGGTACCACAAAGAACATGGCAGGAAAGTATAATTTAAAAACTTTACTGATCAAAAGCAGAAATGGGAAAATTTTCACTAACATTAAAGAATACTTGATCAGATGGGCTGAATGCTTTAATAATCTCTTGATTAGAGCAGTTCCAGAAGACCAACCAGATAGCGAACCTACAGAAGTGGAGCAGGATGTCAGCTGCAAGAAACCATTTAAAGTAAAGATTAGTAAAGCTATCAAATTTCTGAAGGATGAGAAAATTGCTGGTCCAGATGGTATCCCAGCAGAAGCTGTGAAAACTAATTTAAACACCCCAACTGAATTACTGCATAAATTATTTAGCAGAATCTGGAAATCTGAAGAAATGTCAGCAGAACAGAAAGACGGAGTGAGCTTGTCAAAGAAAGGGGCCTACAAGAGTGTGAAAATTATAGAGGTACAATGTCATTGTCAGTTCTTGGGGAAATATTAAGCATGATCATTATGGAGTGACTAACAGTTGTCAGTGATAAACACGTAAGTGATGAACAATCAGGCTTTCGGCCGGATAGATAATGCACTAACCAGTTCGACACATAGCAAATTATAATATAGGAAAGCATCGAACTAAATTTGCAACTTTATACTGGATTTATAGACTATTAAAAGGCCTTCGATAGCATTGACAGAGAATCTCTCTGGAAACTGATGAGGCATTATGCGATCCCACAGATAATCACTGACTTAAGATAACGTAAAGAGATATGGGGTGTAGAGTTCTCTATTAGAGAAAACAAGCAGAGGCATTCTAAACTACGAAACAGGAATGAGGAAGGGATGACTTTTTCCCACCTCAGTTACTGTTATTGACTATGCACACGATTACGAAGACAACAACAAGCACTGCCAGAAATGGAATTCAGTGGACCTCTTTGGCAAAGCAGTTCGATGATCTGGACTTCGCTGATGACATTTCTCCCCTTTCTAACACATGACATCAGATGCACGATAAACTAAACACGTTGGATGGGAAGTCACACTAATTAGGTTAACAAATTCACAGGGAAAAGATAACGATAGGGACAATAAATTAAGCAAATGATAACTCGATCCTTTTTGCCGAAACCTCACTTCAAGAGACAGAATCATACACCAATTTAGTTAGCAATGCAGAAAAATATGTAGGAACAGATAAAGATATCAAAATAAGAATACAAAAGGCAAGTGGGGCGTTTTTAGCACTACAGAATTTATGAAAGTCGAAATAAATACTTAGCATCAAACTTGTTAAAGCAGTACTACTGGTTGGATCAGAAACACTAAATCAATTACAAATAAACTACAAACCAGTCACTTTGTGCCGTGCCGTATCATGATCTGGTTGCATCCTTGTATTCCTATGGGCAGATGTTAAGTTCCAGTGTCAGTCTTGCTCACTTCGCTGGTTTCTTAGCTTTTATTGGGGAAGGACTGACTTCTCTACGACACAGTTCCCGTGGTAACGATACTTCGATACCATTCATTCATTCAGTAGCATGTCCTTTGCAGAAACTCGCTCTCATAACAACCTTCCGGAAAACTTCTCGATCACAAACAAGATGTCCCGCGTCCGATACACTCATCTGGAGATCATCCGCCACATCCTGCACCCATCTTCTCTTTGGTCTTCCTCTTCCTCTCTTCCCAGGCATATACCCCTCCATTATTGTTCTTTCCAAACTTTCGTGACGTTTCAAGTTACCAAAATATTTCCATTTTCTTTGTTTTATCGTCTTTAATAGCCAACCTTCTTCAATATTCAGCTCTTGAAATATGGATGCATTTGTTCTTTTCTTTACCCAAGATATCCTTAGAACTCGTCTATAACATTTATATTCAAAGACATTTATGCTCTGTTCAGCTTGTTTAGTAAGTGTCCAGGTCTCACAGGCGTATGGGAAATGCATTCTCTTAAAAATCTAATTTTTGTAGTTCTGTCTGTCCCACTTCATAATTTATTCAGTTGTTTTAGTCTTTGAAGAGCAATTGATAGTTGTCGTTTGATTTCTTTTATTGTGTCACCGTTGTTGTTAATCAATGACCCAAGATATTCAAAATTGTCAACCACCTCCAATTTTTCCTCATTAACATATATTTCTTTCTCCATAGTAGTTTTATTTGCATGCATTATCTTTGTTTTTGCTATGTTAAGATATAAGTTGTGACTTTCACTATTCAATTGGGTTGAGGCTATTAGGTCTTCTATACCATTCTGTGTTGTTGAAAGCAATACTGTATCATCAGCATAGCTAATCTCTGGTATGTCATGACCGCCCATATTTAGGGCATCATATCATGTTTATATCATCTCTTACATTTCTCATTATATTTTCGGCGTACAGGTTAAACAAATAGAGGGACAGCACACATCCCTGATGGACTCCTTGCTTGATGTCAAACCAATCTGATGTTTGGATACCAGGTCGGGAGAAATGTACCAGCCTCACTCTGACAGAATCAATCGTTTTTTTTTCACACCCCAGGCGAAGTGATCGTCAATGCATCTAATTTATATAGTGATAAATCAGTCTTTCAGAGGATGCACAACCAATAACCGGGGGGGGGGGGGGGGGGGGAGAGAAGAAGCGAGATTAACAAAAGCAAACTTGCTAGTCACTTGGAATCACTTTTAACTTTTTTTTTCCGCATAACCTTTTACAGGATATCGCTGCCAACATCAGCATCTTTCAGCTGATTGTTGATTTCTTGGCAAGATTAAGCTCAGTAGTTTGCCATTGCTTTCTGAGCGACCAGCTCACATACCCCGTAAGTTACCGACGCGTCTAGAATCGCCACCGATTCTCGCGCACGTCACGTTACTCACGGGAGTATATGGGATTACGGAGAAAGTCGCTAAATCTTTGGCCAGGGAGACCGGCACTTTTAACTTATGGTTGTAAATTCTGGTCGATTATAACACAAGCTAAAAAATCACCTGAGATACCAGAAATGTGGTTTTATAGAAGAATTCTGAGGTTCTATCGACAGCCAAAGTGTGTAATCTAATTTGTTGTTGTTGTTGTTTTTGTTGTTGTTGTTTATATAGGCTGAGACACAAAGACAACTTATCACAAACAAACAGGCGGCAGCCGTCATTATGTGGACAAATTATTTGAAAAGAAAAGATGGAACATGCTATAACAAGTGGAACGATTTATGTAAAGAGTGTTAAAGGAAGACGCCGAGAGAAGTTTCTTGACAGCTTTTTGTTATATTGAGATGTGTCAGCACTTGAACTGATGCATGCTGTTGAAGATGGCAAGATGTGTAGAATCATGTTCATCAACTCCAGCCGGCAAGATATTTGATGATGATGATGATGATGATGATGATGATGATGATGATGATGATGATGATGATGATGATGATGATGATGATGATGATGATGATGATGATGATGATGATGATGATGATAAAAACGACGAAAGATAATTAACAGTTAAATCAAATAGTTAAGTGGTTGGATTGTGCTGGCGTATTAAGCAAAACTCACAAACGCCCACTCTTGAACTAACTCTTAAATTACAGCTCTCAATTGTTAGATACGCCCTGTTCTAGATCGCACCTGTTTCACAACTGTCTACATATGATATGAGCACGATCTAGGACGGCGCCATAAGACTCGCTAACAACAACGATTACGTCATCTCAGTTCCAAACAGGAAACACACCATACTTTAAACACTCACTACGAACACCCTGACCTGCCTGGTAATGATATAAGCACGGTCGGGCGCGGGTTCAACGCTTGGGCTAGTCGCTTGCCAAATGAAGGAAAGATTGGCCACCTATTCCTCCTTGCTCTAGGCCTACACAATGTGATGTCACTATTACATCGCAGAACTTTAGCATGAAACTGCTTCAGGACAATTTATTATTTTTTTTTAATAAGGGCTCGCGGTTACCCCAGGGGCAAGAGCCGCCTCATCATGTCCCCACGTCCCTGTGTGTCATTAGGATGACCACCTCTGCATGTTAGTTACAAAAGTTAGTTGCATAACCTTTACAGGACGTCGCAGTCAACAGCAGCAATCAATTTTTATTGTTTTTGCTGTTGTGATCTCTTGGCAAGTTTACGTTCAGTAGTTTGCCTGTGCTTTCTGAACGACCGGCACTCATACCATTTCGTATAATAGCAACGTAAGACGGTCTGCTGCCAAACCGCACACAGCTGTGTTTCGAACGCGGTATGTAGGATTACGAACTGCGTCCGTAACACCTGGCCTCGGAGCCGGCACCTTTGCATGTGGCCCTGGCAAGATCAAGTGCAGATGCTTCACTTTGACCTTGACCAGCCCAGTGCCATGAACGGCAGAGGCCCTTACTTATTAGCATATTCAGCGCCAAACCAAAAGTAGGTTTGGATCAAACAAAAATGGATGGTGAAAAATGGGAAGTAGCTGTGTGTTACAGTTATGACATAAGAGTTGGTAATATGGTAGCAGACATGTTGTATTATATATTAAATTAAAGGGGGTTGCATGAGGAAAACTAGATATGCCCATGACAGATACGGGAAGTCGCTTAAGACAATTAATAATCCCATGACACGTAATAAATTAATTATATTATATATATAGGAACACTCTTATATAGTACCTATTAAGGAACGAGGGTTGTAGTATAGTCGTCCCAAGACGAACCAGGATGCCATCCCCCTAGATTAAAAAAAACAAATGAAACCAGGAAGCGCCCGGACTCACAAGATGACAGTAATGAATAAGTTTGTAGCTTGTCTAGGCTCGGTGGCTAAGGGCTTTACGAACGCAATTCATAATCCCGCATACCGCGTTCGAAACACAGCTGCGGGATATTTGACAGCAGACCGACCACCTTATGTTGGTTTTTATATAGTTCTATGGGTGCCGCTCGTTCAGAAAGCAATTGCAAACTATTGAACGTAAACTTGCCAGGAAATCACAAACATTCAACAATTCTACGTCCTGTAAAGAATGCAACTAACATAACTAGTTTATCATCTGATCTCTATTCCCCGCTACATGTGCCCATCAGTGCCCGTTAATGTATTTCTCTTGTTAGGTAACATATTAAAACAACTGACACTGTTTTAAACAATAAGGTAGCAACTAGACGACGCTTGCCGAGTTTCTTGGCAAAAAAAAATAAAAACATCGCCCGAAACAGGAACTACTCTAAGTCTGAGGTGTGATAGGGCCATCGCATTCTGTAGGCCTGAATGCGCGGGGGGATACGTGTCCAGTTTGTTTCATCTGTTAGCGAACAACGAAAGCAGGCACTGGACTCTCATCCGACAGTGCTCATAACATTATTAGTGCAGTCCCCCCCCCCCTTATCTCTCTCTCCCTCTCCCCCTCTTTCTCTATCTCCGTATCTCTCTCTCCCTCTCCCCCTCTTTCTCTATCTCCGTATCTCTCTCTCCCTCTCCCTCGTCTCTCCCCCTCCGTCTCACTTCCCTCTCTCTCTCTCTCTCTCTCCCTCTCTGCCCCTCTATATATATATATGTCCGCCTCTCTCCCACTCTCTCTCACCTCTCTCCCCCTCTCTCTCCCTCTCTGCCTCTCTCTCTCTCTCTGTATATATATATATATATATATATATGTCCGTCTCTCTCCCACTCTCTCCCTCTCTCCCTCTCCCTCTCCCCCTCTCTCTCTCTCTCTCTCTCTCTCTCTATATATATATATATATATATATATATATATATATATATATCCCCGTCTCTCTCTCACTCTCTCTCAACTCTATCTCTCCCCCTCTCTCTCTCTCTACATCTCTCTCTCTCTCTCTCTCTCTCTCTCTATATATATATATATATATATATATATATATATATATATATCCCCCTCTCTCTCTCTCTCTCTCTATATATATATATATATATATATATATATATATATATATATATATATACTTCCGTCTCTCTCCCCTCTCTCTCTCTCTCCCACGCTCTCTCTCTCTCTCTATCTCCGACGACACTAAAGCGCCCGCCGGTGCTGTGGCGAAGGAGTTACGAACGCGTTCGAAACACAGCTGCGGGCGATTAGGTAGAAGACCACCTTGCGCTGGTTTGCATACAATGATATGAGTGCTGAGAGTTCGGAAAGCAATGGCAAACTATTGAACGTAAACTTGCCAAGAAATTATAAGCAGTCAAGCAATTCTGGGGTTGGCGTCTTGTAAAGGACAAGTTCTACTAACTTGTTTACTTGGTATGAACTAACCTTTGAAAATGGCAATCTCGCTCAACCCCACGATACGGTGAAACCAAAGCACTTACTGTCCCTGTGTTACCGATGTCCATAATGGAAGCAAAGACAAGTAACACTATAGAATAACATGCCCCCTCTGCCGTGCGTCCACCTTGACGAGGTAGAGGGGCTTGCGCGTTCCAATGACCCCAAGAGCTATGCCGACGGTAGCACAGCTACTGGTAGGGTCACCCATGTCGGACAGGTTAAGGGAGAGGGACCAGACGAAGTGACGAACAAACCTGCTGCCTTGTAGGTAGACTGGGGACAGTCAAAGGCTAGGGAAAGCATCCCGAAAAATGCTTGTCGAAATCGGATGTACTGAGCCACAGGCTTGACAAAGAAGTGCAACGTAACTTTATCATTTCATGATGCCACAGATGAAATTTAATCGTTATGGTGCTAATCCCGTGAAGTCCCATCAGGCGGTGATAGTGCCGGGCCCCCTGCCTCGAGGGGGTCCACCCATGACTACTGGTGGTCACCTTCCCCTGTGCTGTGGTGTCAAGGCACAGAGGAGTAGGTTAAGAGCTATTGACCAAATACCAAGGACACTCAACATACTACAGTGGAATGCCGAAGGAGTTTATAACAAGAAAGAATCCCTGACACAGCGTCTTCATAAAGATAGAATAGATGTGGCATGCATTCAAGAGACACACCTCAACGCCAAGCGCAAATTTTCAGTCAGGGGATATCAGGCCACACGTTTCGACCGCGAAGGACATAAAGGAGGAGTTCTAATACTTACACGAAATACAATACCTTGCAGCGAAGTATCTGTGATCTCTGACAACCAAACATAAATTATAGGTGTTGATATAATGATAAAGGACGTGAAAATAAGAATTTACAATCTTTATAGCCCAGCAGATAAGGATCTTACACTCTCAAACATGAAAATAACTGACACAAATTGCATTATTGTCGGAGACTTTAATAGCCGTTCAGAAAGATGGGGATACCCAGATACTGACAAAAGAGGAGATGAAGTGGAGGACTGGGAAATAGACTCAAATCTCCATCTACTCAACAAAGCGGATGACACACCGAGCTTCTACTCCAGAAGATGGATTACCACTTCTACTCCAGACTTAGCTTTCTGCACAGGAGACATCCTTCACAAAATCGACCGCCATGTGCTGGACCAATTAGCAGGTAGTGACCACAGACCAATTAAGCTTGTAATGAATATGGAGTATGTTCCACAGGAGCAAAAGCCCTTGCCCCGCTGGAATTACAAACGAGCAGATTTGCCACACTAACAGACAAATATTGTGAAAACATAAATACACGATACGGCAACATGAAGCAAATGGTGGAAAGTCTAAACAGAGCAATAATACAGGCAGCCACTGAGTCCATTCCAAGAGGAGCGAGGAAAAATTACAAACCATACTGGACTGAAGAACTACAAAGTTTGGAGGACAAAGTTGAAGATGCCAGGAAGACAGCAGAGAGAGAACAAACAATTGAAGCGACTATCTCTCTCAAAGCCATCTCAGCAAAATATAAAAGAACAGTAAATCAAACAACAAGAGATTGTTGGAGGGAAAAAACAGAAAACCTGAATTTTGACAGGGATGGAAACAAACTATGGAAACTAGTGAAAGCCATGAACAATGAAGGACCTAGAAACAAACAAATAACAATTAAACAAGGAAATGCCTTGCTTTCAGGAAAAAAGGCTGCAAATGCACTAATGGAACACTATGCCAGTGCAAACCACATTGATATTACAACCGAACAGAAGAAAGCAATCAAAGATAAACAGATACATCATAGTAATACAGAGAAAGCAGCAGAATATATGATGGAAAATCTAACAATGGAAGAAATGGAACAGGCAATGAATACCCTAAAAAAGAAGAAATCACCAGGAAAGGATGGAATCACAAATGAAATGCTAATAGGACTAGGGACAAAGGCAAAAAAGAAACTACTAGCAGTCCTAAATTACAGCTGGAAGAGGGGAATAGTCCCACAGGCATGGAAGGAAGCTATACTAATACCAGTCCCAAAGAAAGGAAAAGACATGGAAGAACCAAATGGCTATTGACCTATCAGTCTACTTAGCTGTGTAGGAAAATTAATGGAACGTATTATCAATGGCAGGCTAACATGGCATCTGGAAGAAAACAAACTCTTAGCACCACACCAAGCAGGATTCAGAAAGTACAGATCCACTGAAGATCAAATAACCTATATAGCTCAGGAAATAGAGGATGCCTTCCAAGAGAAAACGCACACACTAGCGGTCTGGATAGATTTAGAAAAAGCATTTGATAAAGTATGGAAGGAAGGACTGAAAGTAAAACTGCAAAAAATGCATGTTTGTGGGAAAATGTACAAATGGATCAGCCACTACCTTGAGAACAGAACTGCCAGGACAAAAGCACAAGGACAAACCAGCAAAATGATGCTGTTGGAGCAAGGTGTCCCCCAAGGAGGAGTTCTTTCACCAACATTATTCCTAGCATATATAAACGACATCACGGAAAATTTTCCAGCCAGAGTACACACATCATCCTTTGCAGATGACCTAGCCATATGGACATCTGAAGAATATATTAGTACAGCTAACAGCAGAATACAGCAAGCCCTATTAGCACTAGAGGACTGGTCAAAATCATGGCTAGTGAAGATAAGTGAGGAGAAAACAACATGCACAGTGTTCTCCCTCTCAAATAAAACTCAGCAACCTAAGCTGGTATTGAATGGAAAAATATTGCGCCATGAATAAAATCCAAACTATCTCGGAGTCACCTTTGATCGTCGCCTGACATGGAAAACACAGGTTGAGAAAAATCGAACAAGGGCAAAGAATGGCAATCATGAAAAAGCTTGCTGGTGCAACGTGGGGAGCAGATGAGAAAGTTCTCAAGAAGCTATATACTGGACGAATGAGGCCAGTACTGGAATATGGCATTGCAGCTTGGGCAACAGCAGCTAAGTCAAACTTTAACAAAATAAGTAGAGTCCAAAACCAAGGAATGCGAATCATAACTGGAAGCCTGAAGACAACGCCTATTAATGAACTAGAAAAGATCACTTGTTTACAACCAATGCAGGACAGAAGAGATAGCAGAGCCCAGCAACAAGCAGAAAAATTTAGAAGATTGACAGACCACCCTATGTATAACAGGTTTAATGGTTTTGGAAAAGGAAGACTGAAGCGTAGCAACTTTGTAGAAACTGCAAAACGAAAGATTAGGGCAGATCCCACACTTAACATATCAACAGTCAAGCCCATTTACTATGCACACAACTTCCCAGCTTGGAGACAGCAGCAACTGCCTGAGATGATAGAAAACATTCCTGGTATTGAGAAAAAGAACACTCAGCATGAAACCGAAAGAAGAGAAATAACCCTAAACTACATAAAAGAACATTACCCAAGCAGCAATTGGACCCATGCATATACAGGTGGATCAGCCAAAAATTCAATAGAGAATGGAGGAGGAGGAATTCTCCTAAATTTAAAAAATGGAGTGAAAAAAACACATTCAGTGGCAACTGGAAAGTTTTCAAGTAACTTCAAAGCAGAGGTAGAGGCTCTGAAAACTGCAGCAGAAATGCTCTTGATGGAGGAAAATAAAGAGAAGCAAATAGCTATCTTCACAGATGCAAAGTCAGCTGTCTTAATACTGAAGAGCAATAACAGCACAGAAATAGCTGACCTAAGAGCAGCACCCCATGGTCTAAGCCAGAAATCCAAAAAAAGTTGTAATACAGTGGATCCCATCACATTGCAGTATACCTGGAAATGAAGAGGCTGACAGACTGGCAAAAGAGGGCGGACGACTACCACAGCCTGACATAGACATAACTTACAATGAGGCAAAGAGGTTGATAAAAAGCACCTATAAAACCAAATGGGAATCAGAGCATCCAGGCCACCAGAAGGATGATGCATATTACAAACTCGACCGAAGAGAACAAGTAGCAATCTTCAGACTCCGCACAGGACATAACAGGCTGAAATACCACTTGTTCAATAAACTAAAAATAGGAGATACCGATGAATGTAATTGTCGAACTGGAAAAATTACAGCAAAACATTTGCTGCAGGATTGCCCAATAGAAGAAGTATTCAGACTGCCACACTTCGTACCACAGGTATGTCGGTTACAAAAGCCTCCCAGAGGCATGAAATGGAATATTGCTTGGATAGCAAATCCATTACGTGGAAAGTCCGAATCAAAAGCTCACTGTGTGGGCTTCAAATAAGGTGGGAAACGTGTCCTAGTGGCACGAAATGGAATATTGCTCGGATAGCAAATCCATTGCGCGGAAAGTCCGAGTCGAAAGCTCACTGTGTGGATGTCATCTGCACAATGCATTCTTCTGGTTTCCGGAAGAACAGCCTATGGTGAACGGAAGGCCCGATATACGGAAGTGAGGCTAAGCAGCCATGTGCAGGACGTGACGATTCCTTGGGTGAGCCCAGTACCAGAGCGCTGTGTGTTGGCTCTGCAATTATGGAAGCCTCCTTGGATGGCGGGGAATGCCCATGGTCTGCCCCTGCCTTCCCTTGAGGGCTGACCAGGATGTCTTTGGCTGTTCTATATGGGCCAGCTAGGATGGGAGATAACACCACACCAGTGAGAGTCAAACATCCTAAGAAACCCCCGGGAAGGTTAACCCGGTCAACAAATGCCCGCAGAAGTCGGATGTGTCGGCCTAACGGCGCAAGAACGCAGCTCTGCTGTAAACAGGCACAACGCAATCACATCCGAGAAAAAAAAACTCCAGATGAACGAAGAAGAAGAAGAAGAAGAATAACATGCATGTCGTAAGAGGCAACTAAGGAGGGTTGGTTTATCTATTCACCCATGTTTAGGTCTACATAGTGCTTGAGTTGATTGAAGGCCTATGGTAGTCTATGGTAGATGCAGGTTAAGTTAGTTGCATATACTTTACAGGACATAGCTTTCAACCCCAGCATTTGTTGGTTGTTTGTGATTTCTTGGCAAGTTTACGTTTATTTGTTTGCCATTGCTTTCTGAACGACCGGCACCATTTTATAAAAACCAACACAAGGCGGTCTGCCGCCAAGTCACCCGCAGCTGTGTTTCGAACGTGGTTGGGGGGGGGGGGTTTACGAAGTGCGTCTGTAATCCCTTCGCAACAGAGCCGACATGGTAGATGAAATGCAGAAGAAAAAGAATCCACACAGTGGGACGGGTTGGCTTAAATGTACGACGTCCGCTTCTAGCTCCCGTAGACCTGTTTCGAGTCTCGATAGGGATTACACGGATGTTTACCATAAGAAAAGGCTGTGGACTGTACGATTTTTGACAAAATATAGGATGCAAACTTATAGATGTTTACAATATAAGAAAAGGATGTAGAAGTAGTGTTTACAGTAATTAAAGACTGTATGGCTGATGTGGTGACTTCGGTCACAGGCAATGGGGGGAAAGTAGAGGCCGTTGTGATGCGTATAAAGGGAGACACTGCACCACACCTGGGGCGTCAGCGAGCTCTGTGCTGGTTTTACGGAACCCCTGGCAAGACTTCTGCCATACGTCCAAGTCGTACAACACGGATAAATGGCCATCACTGGCCTAAACCGAACTGGCGGAGGATCTCGGTGTAGGTGGCCCCTAGAGATGCAGTGATTAGAAATGCATCTGACACTCAACAGCACACCACCAAATCATGGGTAAATGATGTCAGTCGATTGTGCAACCTAATAAGTTGACAAAATGGTTTTAGTGTCTGTCAAATTAAGCTCCTGCTAGATGACAGTTTGAAATGTCCACCGAACGAAACTCTACTTGACACCTCTGTTCAAACACTGGCGATGTGCAGTAAACGAAACACTGGTGATTCGAGAAACAAACCATGCTTCGGGTGCTTGTCTCTCAAAACTGTAAGAAATATACCGAATGTCTCCTATTCGCAACACACAACCCCAGCAATCATTCCCCCAGGCATGTAAGTGGAACATGTCACAGTGGCTGCCAAATAGAAAATTACTTAGCTAGTAATTTCATTTGATGGCCCCACTCGACCACATAGCGTATGTCCGTCATCAGAATTACAACCACGTGGCCCCTGAAGGCGCAGTCTGGGGTGCATGAAAAGCTCAACATACGGAAGTGAGGTTAAGCAGCCATGTACAGAATGTGACGATTCCTTGGGTAGGCCCGTCATGTGTGGGAACTGCATTTATGAAAGTCACCTTGGATGGCAGGGAATGCCCATGGTCTGCTTCTGCCTTCCCTTGAGGGCCGACCGGCATGCACGTGGCTGTCTTCAACTGACCAGTTGGTGTCAACAGTGGTGGAGTGACAAAGATGACGCCAACGCTTCTTGGCCTTAAAAAGTCCTACGAAACACTGGAAAGGCTAACATGGTCAACAAACGCCCTCAGAAGTCGGATGTGTCGGCTGAAAGGGGTAAATATCGCAGCTCTGCTGTAAAGTGATATAACATAAACACAACAACATATTGGACGAACGGACGAAGAAGAAGACTGTCTGTATGTTCTTCTTCTTCAAAAATAGGATATTTAGTGTTTGGATGTTTCCAATAAGAAAAGTATGTGAACTTTATGTTTACAATCAGAAAAGTATGTGAACTTTATGTTTACAAATGTTAAGTATGTGAACTTTATATATGTTTACAATAAGTCAAGTTTGTGAAATGTACAGATGTTCGCAATAAGTTATGTATGTGAAATGCACGGATGTTTACAATAAGTCAAGTATGTGAGCTGTACGGATCTTTACAATACGTCAAGTATATGAACTGTACGGATGTTTACACAAAGTCAAGTATGCGAACTGTGTGAATATTTACAGTAACAAATGGGTGTGTATGTATGCAATTTTAAAATAAGAAAATAATATGGACTGTACGGATGTTTACATTAAGATGTAATCTGTATTAGCACTTGCATCATAAGAAAAGAATGGCACAAAGCCTGGGCTGAATTGTAGAGACCATGTGCCTGTCTGAGCTTCGACTCTAGACCAGTTGCCGACCAAGGCTTAGGGCTTGGTCTGCCCTGCCATGACATTTAGCTTTTAGGTTGTATTTCCCTGCATCAGTTGCGCTTCTCTGCCCTAAACTGTTGATACAATGTTGGGTGTTAGGTTTGGTGAGCGCAACCGAACACTCGGAGTTAACAGAAAGCCGGTAGTACCGTCTAATGTCATACGGTAGCTCAATCATATCTGACTAAGACCTAACTACCCTAAGGAAATTACAATACATTTATTCCTCGATAACTACTGTCACTCCTGTAAGTTACCTTTCTTTGGCAGCCTCACCAAATACCCTTCTCTCCGGTCTGCTGGTAAGTCCTCACCTTCTAGAGTCTAGAACAGGGGTCACCAAACTACGGCCCGCGACGTCATTTCATCCGGCCCGCCTAAGGTACTCGAACTTGCTTGATATGACTTATTGAACACGAGAGGTAGTGATACAATTTAAATGTAAATATTGTGTTTAGAATAATAGGAGATCTTCACATGTGTGGAGACCTCCTGGCGGCTTGTGTCTTGAATTTACTAGATTCAGTTATAAATTACTGTATCTAGATTTTCTTGTTTATTGTAATGTTTGCTTATTTCGTGCCATCCCAAGTCTTTCCCCGGCTCGTGGTAGCACCGCCTACGCTCTGACGTTACCATGGTTTCCATGGCAACACACACACGCGCGCGCGCGAGCGCGCATCTTTCCCTCCTCCAGATATGTCCGGCTGTCAATACAGGCCAGATGCTCCTGAAATAGTTACTTCTTTTTGCCAGTCATCCATTTTATAGGCATGTAACAAGGATTTCTTTGTTTGACAGTGTTAGGTAAGTGAACTGCAAGTGTGAATAGAGGCAATAAAGTAGCAAACATAGCATAAAAATGCCATTGAAGCCTTGTGTTATTACCCATTATCCCCAGCTCAGAAGAATTCCCCGGTCAAGGTGTTAATCGAGCTGGTATCTAGGCAATTGTTTTTCAACCTTTCTAATGGAGCAGATCCTTACGCAAATGTTTACGTTTCTCGAGGAACTCTGTGCACTGATCCAAGTATCTGTCATACTTTACGTAATAAACCAGATGGGTAGAAATGTTGCATTTAAGCGATTTCGGTCTGTTTCGCCGGGATCCCTGGCTGCCACTCTCGGAAACCCGGTTGAAAAACTCTGCTCAAGGCTGCTTATTTAGGCTGGCCCTTTTTATATATTTTGCAAACATTATGTGATATATTCTATTACCAAAGGTACCTATAAACTGTATATGTACCTTTGGTGAGCCGTAGATTCACTAGTGACACCTAGTCCTCTTCTTTTCATGTTTTTCAACAGGATTTTAATTATATTTCTAATTCAATGTCTTTTTCATTTTCAGATCCCTTGTACTTCACCCTTCATAATGGCTACTAAGAAAAGAAAAGTGGACGCCGAGTGTCGCGTTTTCAATTAAGAATGGGGAGTAAAGTACTTCTAAGTGGGAAAAAAAGGACCATAAAACCAATTGCGTAATATGCATCGAAAGTGTTGCTGTTTTGAAAGAGTAAAATCTTCGGCGACACTGCGAAACAAAACATCCATCAACATATTCATAGTTTTCTGGAAACCTACGCTCTGAGAAATATGAGTCCATGAAGCGTAATTTAGAAACACAAAGAGACCTCTTCATGAGAAAGTTTGCTGAAAATGAATCTGTCACTCGTACAAGTTATAACATAGTGCATAAGATGGCAGAACGAGGAAAACTGTTTACTGATGGCAACTTTATCAAAGAGTACATGATGGAAGAAGCAAATGTCTTGTGTCCTGAGAAAGCCGATTTGTTTGGAACTATCAGCCTTTCGGCAAGTTCAGTTGTGCGAAGAACAGTAGAACTTTGAAAGAACATAGTGCTACAGATACGTGAGAAAACTAGGAATATTTTGTGGTATTCTTTGGCGCTGGATGGGTCTAATGATTTATCCAGTACATTACAATTTCTCGTGTTCATTCGCGGTATCAATATGGACTTTCAAATAACGGAAGAGTTAGCATCCGTTTTGCAGCATGCATGGAACAACAGATGGAAAAGACATTGTCATGGAAGTGCAAAAGGATTTGCAAGACTATAACCTTCAGTGGAATCAGCTTCGAGGTGTTATAGTTGATGGAGGAATAAATATGGCTGGAGTGAGGAAAGGTCTGATCGGGCAGATCAGGACTCAGTTGGAAGATTTGAAACTTCCGGGCACTCTGTTCATACACTGCATTATATATCAGCAAGCAATCTGTGGAAAAAACATAGATATTTCTTGCGTACTGAAACTAGTTGTTTCTGCTGTGAACGTCATTCGGGGACATGCACGCAATTACCGTCATTTCCATGATTTTCTTGAAAAAAAAAATTGATTCTGAATTCTTATGTGACTTGCCTTATCACATATCAGTGAAGTGGCTCAGCTGCGATAAAGTCATGTTTCGTTTTTACAAGCTCCGAAACGAAATATATGTTTTCCTCACCGAAAAAGATAGAGCTGACCCACAGCTGTCAGATTCTACTTGGCTGTCACAAAGTTGTCATTTTTGGTCGATATCACATCCCGCATGAATAAAATGAATTTGAAACTTCAGGCAAAGACTAACTTCGTCTGTGATCTCTACAGCATCATCAATGGATTTCGGAGAAAGCTGACATTGTTTGAAGCACAACTGGAAGGAGAAAACTTTTCTCATTTTCACAGTTTCAAAGAGTTTTGCGCTACAATCGCCGAAGATGTCAACTTTGATTTTCAGAAAAAAATTATTCGTGACTTGAAAAGGCATTTTCTAGAGAGATTTTCATTTCTTGACAGAACTGAGAGTGACATTCTTCTGTTCCAGAATCCGTTCGATTGTAACCTTCATGATGTGCCAGCTAAACTACAGTTGGAGCTCATTGTTTTGCAAGCAAATGACTTGTTGAAAGAGAAGCACAGAGAAGGAACATTTGTTGAATTTTACCGCTGCTTATCTAATGTTGAGTTTCCGAAACTGAAGAAATTAGCCGCTGGTATGGCACCAGTAAAATCACAACTTATATCTTAACATAGCAAAAACAAACAATGCATACCGATAAAACTACTATGGAGAAAGAAATATAGGTTAATGAGGAAAAATTGGAGGTGGTGGAGCTCATTTAGAGCTCATTGTTTTGCAAGCAAATGACTTGTTGAAAGAGAAGCACAGAGAAGGAACACTTGTTGAATTTTACCGCTGCTTATCTAATGTTGAGTTTCCGAGACTGAAGAAATTTGCCGCTGGTATGGCACCAGTAAAATCCCAACTTATACCTTATCATAGCAAAAACAAATATAATGCATACCGATAAAACTACTATGGAAAAAGAAATATATGTTAATGAGGAAAAATTGGAGGTGGTGGAAAATTTTGAATATCTTGGGTCAATGATTACCAACAACGGTGACAAAATGAAAGAAATTAAACGACGACTATCAATTGCTCTTCAAAGACTAAAACAACTGAATAAATTATGGAATGGGTCAGATAGAATTACAAAAATTAGATTTTTAAGAGCATTCATCTTTCCTATTGCAACATACGCCTGTGAGACCTGGACACTTAATAAACAAGCTAACAACGGATAAATGCCTTTGAATATAAATGTTGTTCTAAGAATATCTTGGGTAAAGAAAAGAACACATGCACCCATACTTCAAGAGCTGAATATTGAAGAAAGTTGGCTATTAAAGATGATAAAACAAAGAAAATTGAAATATTTTGGTCACTTGAAACGTCACGAAAGTTTGGAGAGAACAATAATGGAGGCGTATATATGCCTGGGAAGAGAGGAAGAGGAAGACCAAAGAGAAGATGGATGCAGGATGTGGCGGATGGACTCCAGATGGGTGTATCGGATGCGGGACATCTTGCTTATGATCGAGAGGTTTTCCGGAAGGTTATTATGGGAGAGGTTCCGCAAAGAACATGCTACTGAATGAATGAATGAATGAATGGATGAATGAATGAATGAATGAATGGCACCAGTGTTTGGAACAACTTATGTCTGTGAGCAAACATTTTCAAAAATTAAGTATGTGAAGTCAACACATCGAACGAGATTGATTGATGAATATTTGAAAGCAATTCTCTTGATTGGATGCAGCAATTCCAAACCAAACATTGATGATATCTTGAAAGTCAAATATCAGTTTCACAAATCTCACCAATCGTTTTTGCTGCTTAGTTAGTGAGATTCGGATATGTGCACACAAGGTCTGATGTAACTATCTTTTTGCCAACGTAGCTTTTTTTTTGGTGATAATTTTTTAGTTAATAAATATGTTGGTTGTCTTTGTTTTTTGTGCATTGCACGCCATTCACCTACGATTAACTTAGTTTTTGACTTAGTATGCTGGGGGGAGGATCTGAGCACCTATGGACATGTCCGGAATGCAATGAAGATACCCCAACTGATAACTGACTGACTGATAACTTAGTTTTTCGTCATTTTTACCAGAAATTTCGTTCTGGCTTGCATGTGTTGTTACAATTAGTTGCATATCCTTTAAAGGACGATTGTCGTCAACACCAGCATTTTTTTTTTACTGTTGTTGATGTCTTGGCAAGTTTAGGTTCAGTAGCTTGCCATTGCTTTCTGAACGACCGGCACCCGTACCATAGCGTAAAAAAACCCATCGCAGCGCGATCTGCTGCCAAATCGTGCGCAACTGTGTTTCCAACGCGGGTATTCGGGATTACGAACCGCTTTAATAAGATCTTAGCCACGGAGACCGCCGTAAGTATTGTACAGAATGAGTATCCGGCCCGCGCTCGTAATTTTGCGCCCCGCCGTGAAAATAGTTTGGTGACCCCTGGTCTAGAATGATAAATAATGTGTGCAGTAATTCAAGTCAGGTGTTGATATTGGCGTTAATAGCTTCTGCTAGGCTGCTATCTGGACCAGCTTCTTTCCCGTTCTTCAAAAGCTAGCTTTCTTAATGTCTTCTTTAGATGATTCATCTCAGTGGATATTCAGCTACACTTCTGCAGGCTAGATATCAGAAGGGCCTGTTTGGACTGGTCTGTTAAGTAGTTCCTCTGTGTATTCAGTCTATCTGTTAATTTGATTCACGATGTTAGTGAGAACTTTATCATTACTATTTTTGAACAGGCATATAACAGGCTGGTTATATTTTCCTTATCATGCTGTAAACATCGGGGAGGTGTCTTTTCGATGCAGCTACTTCTGCATCACTTACTAGACCAGCAAAATATGCTCTATTATCAGTCCTTTACGGCTTTCTAACTTCTATATTGGCCGGTCTCTCTGGCCGAGGGGTTACAACACTTTCTCCGTAATCCCGTTTATCTCGCAGTCTCGTAGCGGGCGAGAGCTGGGAGCGGTTCGACCCCCACTGGTGACTTGTGGGATAACTGAGCCGGCCGCCCAGAAAGCAATGGCAAACTACTGAACGTAATCTTGCCAAAGAAATCAACAGACAGCTGAAAGATGCTGCTGTTGACAGCGATGTCCTGTAAAGGATATGCGAATTAAAAAAACAAAAAACTTCTTTATTAGCTTCTGGTTATTTTCAAGGACTCTGACGTTATTAGATATTGGTTTGCTATTAGATAATGTAGTATTACTATTATTTCTGTAATTTTTAAGGGTTTCTGGAGTTATTTGTGCTTTATGTTTTTCTTCTCAATTTTCAAATACTTCTGTATACAATTCACTCAAAATGCTTTTATCTGGTTGTCAGTAGTTTTCCGTACCCAATTCGTCCATTGGCTATTGAAGGACCATAAATCATTCAAACATTGTTCATTAATAGCTTGATTTCTTAGATGTCCTACATTATATTAATGTTCGTGCTTAAAGAATGTTATGTATCTCTTGAGTTTCGACTTAAAATTACTTACCAGTAAAAAGAAAAGAAAAATCACAACAACAGAAATGAGGTTCCTGAGAAGAATACTCACCGTATCAAGAAGAGGTAAGATCAGAAATGAAGAAATCAGGACTAAAGTGGAGATTAAAGCAGCACTAGATTTTATTAGAAAGCAGCAAGTCAAATTTGGCCATGCAAGTAGGTTACCAGTCAACAGCATACCACATCAAGCAATGATGTACAGACCAGATGGAAACAGAGGAAGAGGCCGACCACGTAAACGTTGGACGGAGGGAATAGCAGAGTCCATGGGAATATCGATATATGAAGCCCATAATAGGGCACTCTCACGATGTTTATACTTCACCTCGGCACCGCAAGGTACAAGAGGAACATCATGAGATGAGAGAGCAGAAGGACGATTTTAATCTATATCGGCACCTATAAAGACTGTTATGTCGTTTAGAGATGCTATTAATTTCATAGGAACGCAGTTAGTTACATATCTTTTACAGGACGTCACAATCAACCTCAGAATTTTAGGTGGTTTGTGATTTCTTGGCAAGTTTACGTTCAGTAGTTTGCCAGGGAATGCACATCTAATCAATTTGATTTTCACTATTGTGGTCGGGTGATACCAATGTTAATTTAATGTATTTTCCTATGCGATAAACACTCCCGTCTGTGATATTTTTATTCACTATGTGAAAATTGTAGAATAATTCTACATTTTCATCCATTAAGTCCATAATCTCTCCATAATCATATCTTGGTATTAGGGGCACTCATCAAAATGCCGATATTGCCAATTTGTCGATCGTCTATAGCAGGGGTCACCAAACTTTTTTCACGGCGGGCCGGATAACTGAGAAAATGACGAGCGCGGGCCGGATAGTCATTCTGTACAATACTTGCGCCGACTCCGTGGCGAAGATTTTACGGACGCGGTTCGTAATCCCATATACCCGCGTTCAAACCGCAGCTGCGCGCGTTTTGGCAGCAAACAACGTTGCGCTGGTTTTTACGCTATGTTATGGACGCCGGTCGTTCAGAAAGCAATGGTAAACTACTGAACGTAAACTTGCCAAGTCATCAACAACAGCAAACAATGCTGGTGTTGAGTGCAAACGTCCTGTAATGGATATATAACTAACTTTAACAATAATTGCAAGCTAGAACGAAAACTGTGGGGGGGGGGGGGGGAAGACGAAAAACTAAGTTAATCATGTGAAAGGCGTGCAATGCACAAAAAACAAAGACAACTAACATTTTATTTACTAAACAAAGTTATCAAAGAAGGCGACGTTAGCAAAAAGATAGTTACTTCAGACCTAATGTGCACATATCCGAATCTCACAAACTAAGCAGCAAAAGAGGTTAGTGAGCTTTGTGAAACTGAAGTTTGGCTTTCACAATACCATCAATGTTTGGTTTGGGATTGCTGCATCCAATCAAGAAAATTGCTTTCAAATGTTCACCAGTCAATCTCGTTCAATGTGGTGACTTCACAGACTTCATTTTTGAAAATGTTTGCTCACAGACATAAGTTATTCCAAGCATTGATGCCATACCAGCGGCAAATTTCTTAAGTTTCTGAAACTCAACATCAGGTAAGCAGTGGTACAATTAAACAAGTTTTCCTTCTCTGTGCTTCTCTTTCAACAAGTCATTTGCTTGCAAATCAATGAGCTCTAACTGTAGTTCAGCTGGCACATCATCAAGGTTACAATCAAACGGATTCTGGAACAGAAGAATGTCACTCTCAATTCTGTCAAGATCTGAAAATCTCTACAAACTCTGTGAAAATGAGAACGGTTTTCTCCTACCAGTTGTGCTTCCAACAATGACAGCTTTCTCCGAAATCATTTGATGATTCTGTAGAGATCACAGACGAGGTAAATCTTTCCCTGAAGTTTCAAGTTCAGTTCATTCATGTCGACCAAAATTGACAACATTGACAGCCAGGTAGGATCTGACAGCTGTGAATGAGCTCTATCTTTTTCAGTGAGGTAAACATCTATTTCGTTTCGGAGCTTGTAAAAACGAAGCAGGACTTTACCGCTGTTCAACCACCTGACGGATGTGTGATAAGGCAAGTCACAGAATTCAGAATCAATTTCTTCAGAAAAGCCTGTAACTAACGGTGATTGAGTGCATGTCCTCGAATGAAGTTCACAGCAGAAACGACTGGTTTCAGTACACAGTAAATATCTAAGTCTTTACCACAGCGTTGTCAGAAGTCGGGGTGCCCCACCGGCTAGATGAAAGTATTATTCACTGGCGAGCAACCCTAAATAGTCAGAAACTGACTAGGGACAAAATCTATATGGCTGAACTATAGATTAGGCCCATGAATATCCAACGTACAGCTCTAAGTGGCTCGTTACAAAATTGAAATGAACTGTGCTGAATATTCGCCAAGGAATAGGAAAGAGAAGGTTAGCTAGGATAGACTTTTAAGTCTGAATTAAAGTTTAAGGACAACTATCCTAGTACAGGTTTTTCTCCCTGACTACTCCTTTCCTTGGTGTGTAAGTGAACCCCCACCAATGTACACACACAACACGTATGCACAATTGGAAAAAAATATAATGACAGAACTATGAGTTACAATACTACAACATTCATTTACTAATCATATTAATCTCCATCTGATGTTTCTTTAAGATGATGATGAATGCGTATGAGTTTCTGTACTACAGTAATCATGAAGGTGAAATGATTAATATACAATACGTAACTCTGAATCCTGTCTGGATCAGTGAGAGATCAGCAAACTCTCCAGTGGAAACAAAAAAGAACAGCTTGCCGGTATTCTGACTCCTGCCAGTCCTAGCTCTACCTAGTTTTCACTCGTTCTTGAGATCTGTAACATATGTGCTCTTTGTGAGAGCTGGTAAGAAAGTCAAGAATGTGTTATATCTAGTTCTACATCAGCGCAATCTTAAGTATAACATATCATAACACAAACATATACAATGACCAGTCTGGCCAAGTTTATCTTCCAGCTCTACTGCGTTCACCATCCTCCTTCTCCCTACTGTCTTAATCTGGGACGGGCTTTTCAATTGTCTCACACGCCTGTAATGATTACATTTCTGCCGCCCCATGTCCATGTCGCTAATACAGAAATTCTGTGTCGTACAGCCGCTCTGTCCAAAATTGGTTTAGCAGCTCACAGGATCGATAATGGTATTATAATAATGTCGGGTCATCCGGGCTTACAAGCCGTGACCAGTAGCTGTGCCAGGTTCCCATGCATTACCGTGAACGCACGCCCACAATACACTGAGAAAGTTTAGCACCATATACCCTATACCAATTGTGGGTAATGTCTGTACCATTACACCTCTGCTTCCAACACAATCGTTGGCCAATGTGCCAATGCGCAGACAATAGCATAACACTTCATATTGGTAGGTTTGCATATGACAAATCAATATATCAAACATCCAATACACATAAACATATTGATTTAACTAGACATATTATGATACTTTAACATCATAGCATAATGCACTAGTTAGTTTGTATGTATACGAAATGAGACGTATATACACAGAAAGAATATGTACGAAGCATATTCCTAGCATCGTATATTCATATGAAATTACACATACGTACATCCAACCTATCCATAAACATTATATTACTTCAAGATGGACATCTAATGATACTCAACATAATAGCATCAGGCATTATTAATGAGTACTAATATTGTATAGCTACAAAATGAGATATACAACAAGTCTAATTGAAGTGACCACACAGACCAGCCATATAGTTGATCTGCCCGGTTTAATCACCACTTAGTTACTGCTGTTGTAAGAATTAAATAAATAGTCAGTTGACTATATTCTGTACAACAAATGCACACACCAAAAGGCAACTAGGATAGTGTACAAAGAAATGACAAGCATCTACCAAGACACCTAAAAGTATACTTAGACAATGATATTTATTGAAATAACCTATGTCCGATATAGACTGACTAGTTACTAAGAAATAATTATCCTAGTGAAATCTAGCAACATAAGAATCATACATATGACTACAAACATTGAGCTTGTTGCCTACCTGTTCTGAAGTCAGACTTAATCTAAAGGGGACAGGTCTAGCATGGGTTTTTATACCTAGCCTAGCAGTAGACACTTATCTCCCAGGAATTTCATTCATAAATTCTTCTTATCTCCCCCTGACGTTAATTGTAATTATCTCCAAGTCTGTCCAGTCATACAAATTCTTTCTGCATGCACACTAGCCTTCACACCTGTGGGTTTGACAATTATTAGCCCCCTGAGTCTTATCAGTGATTTCACACCTTGCACCTCTAGTCTCTACCAGATGGAGGTCAGCCATCGCGGTTGGGCGGTTTCCTAGTTGTGCTTATCAGGTGTCATGTCAAAGGAGCAATTAGGTTCTCATGGTCGGCTGCCAGTTTACAACTCTGTTGGTAAACCAGGTTTGCTTGCGTCATGCTGGTTGGTTTTAATTACCATTCAGTCCCCTGAGTCTGCCCTCCCGTCTGGCTGGATTGATAACCTCTGGGGGTGACCGGTACTGGTGTCAAATTAACTTCCCAATTAGAAAGCCATATGTGGTGGTTTGTTTACTTGCAGGCTTTGCAAGCTTACGTCAAGACTATATAGCCTTTAATATAGAGAAAACAGTTTTGTTAGTCTGTTGATTCTCTCCACGGCCCATCAACAGTGAACCGAAAATTGTTCTGGGAAGTAAAGGCTGCAATTCGTGACAAGCGTATACATGCTGATGTATGATGCAATATATGAACACAGCGCCCGGAATTTGCAAATCTTCCAACTGAGTCCTTGTCTGCCCCACCATAACCTTTCTCACTCCAGTCATGTTTTTTTCCTCCATCAACTTAACACCTCGAAGTTGATTCCACTGAACGTTATAGTCGTGCAAAATTGTTTGCACTTCCACAAAAATGTCTTTCCCAGTTGTTGTTCCATGCATGCTGCAAACGAATGCCAACTGTTCCGTTATCTGAAAGTCCAAATTGACACCACGAATGCACACGAGAAGTTGTGAGAGGTTGTACTCGAGAGATCAGTAGACTCATCCAGCGCCAGAGAATACCACAACAAGTTCCTAGTTTTCTCGCGTTTCTGTAGCACTATGTTCTCTCCAAGTTCTACTGTTCTCCGCACAACTGAACTTGCAGAAAGGCTGGTAGTTTCAAACAATTCGGCTTTCTCAGGACACAAGTCATTTGCTGCTTCGATCATACATTCTTTGATGAAGTTGCCATCAGTAAACGGTTTTCCTCGTTCTGCCATCGTATGCACTGTTTTGTAACTTGTACGAGTGACAGAGTCATTTTCAGCAAATTTTCTCGTGAAGAGATTTCTTTGTGTTTCAAAACCACGTTTATTGGTCTCATATTTCCCAGAGCGTAACGTTCCAGAAAACTTTTAACATGTTGATAGATGTTTTGTTTCGTAGTTACGCCGAAGATTGTACTCTTTCAAAACGGCAACACTTCCTATGCAAATTACGCAACTGGTTTTCTGGTCCTTTGTTTCCACAAAGAACTATATACTTTACTCCCCATTCTTCATTGAAAAATCGACACTCGGAGTCCACTTTTCTTTTCCCAGTAGCCATAATTAAGGGTGAAGTACACGGGATCTGAAAATTTAAAAACAAAGACATTAAATTAGAAATATAATTAAAATCCTATAGAAACACAATAAAAGCAGAGGACTAGGGGTCACTGGTGTCAAAGGTACATATACTGTTTATAGGTACCTTTGTGTAACCGCACAGAGTTGATAGAGATAATAGCACAACGCCTACTTCTCATGGGCCGTAGAAGAAGAGAGGAATAAAAAATACAAAGAGAATCTTATTCTATCTCTACGGCTAACAAGAAAAGAAAAGATTTAGAGATGTCAGAAGAAATTCAGGTCCGTGTACAGGGAATCAGAATAATGTAATTAAAAATCTACAACAACATCTGATTAATAATGCCAAGCCCTAATAAATAAAATTGATGATTAGATGCAATGACAAAATAGGCATCTCCATGAATAAACATACACATGATTAACCTTCACAGTACCAGTGATCTTCCATCACAGCATGGGTAGTCATCCAACACAGTACCAGTGATCTTCCATCACCGCACTGTAACTGTAGGATACACAATACTTGCAATTATCAGACAACAAGATCGAACAAAGGGCATTAATTCAGTAGCATGTCCTTTGCAGAACCTCGCTCCCATAACAACCTTCCGGAAAACCTCTCGATCATAAGCAAGATGTCCCGCTTCAGATACACCCATCTGGAGATCATCCGCCACATCCTGCACCCATCTTCTCTTTGGCCTTCCTCTTCCTCTCTTCCCAAGGATATACCCCTCCATTATTGATCTCGGACACAGACATAGCTATTCTATTCCTATATTCCTATTTAAACTACGAAGGTTCATTCACAACTCACCCCACAGCAGATAATCGTCAATCCACAATCAATATCCTCTTGGATCCTGCCTGGAGCAGGTAGGAGGTCACTGCGCGTTTGAAGATCTCCTTTTATTGTAAACATAATATTTACATTTAAATTATATCATAACGTCTCGTGTTTCATACGTTATATTAAGCAAGTTCGAGTACCGTCGCCGGGCCGGATGAAATGACGTCGCGGGCTGGATCCGGCCCGCGGGCCGTAGTTTGGTGACCCCTGACCTAGACTGATGAGGACCTCCTATATTGTTTGACTGACCCCAGCCTCAGCTTCACTGGGCCATACAGCCTACTTAGGTCTTAGGTCATGGTTATGTCTTCTCTGGATCTCCCTATGAAAGCGAATAACAGGGCTGAGCCAAGATGGTTGCCAGTGCTGTTGACTTTCCCTAAACCAAATCATTGATTGAAAGGGATATGTTACAGAAGAAGTTTTCCCAGTGCAGGATGAGAGAACGTATAATTTTGAAAAGATTATTTTGGTGGATTTATAGATGAGAGACTGTTATCATCAATATGCAGATAAATTCTAAGAATTATTGTTTAATAATTTATGCTTTGTTGACTGGTAATTTTGGGGAAAACATCAGAGGGTATTCACTGATGTTATCATTCATGTGTTTCTAATTGATAGAGGGGATTTAATATCCACAAGCCAGACAGAGAATTTCCCAAAACTCACACGTGAAGTCAATAAATGGTTGGGTTGAAACGTTGCATTTGTATTTATAACTTGTAGAAGTTTTGTTCAAAAGTGGTGTTCACATTTGTTATGTAATACTATGTTACATTAAGGTTTGATCATGGTGGGGAGGGATCCATACACATAGACCCATCATAATTCTAAATGGAGTGAGTTTTCTTCCTCTAGGTGTCTATGGTAGATTTCCCTGATCATGTCGCCTTCCACAGGAGGCTCTGTCTTTACAAAAACCGTGTAGGACTTGAATACATTAGGTTCTGTTCTTCACGTTGGGGGTTAGGAACCATTCATAGGCTTCCTAAGGAAGGATGATAAATATGGATAACCCATCCGGGATACCCCTAGTCTTCCGAGCCACTTTTCTCTTTAAAAAAAAAAACCACATCGCCAATCCTGACATAATGAAGCAAATCATGCACAGTTAGCAGAAAAGTGAGGACGTATATGGAAGCTGCAGAGATGTGGTTTTATATTTGAATAATAACACCGTGGACGGGTAGAAATGTAACTAAGATATTTTCTGAGCACCATGAAAAGAAGATTGGCAGTGCACGAGAGGCAAGGATGTGGACACATATGATCGCGAACTAGGGCCGCGCAGAGCTATGATACATAGAGACGGCCGCATGAGGCGACAAGGTAAGGGGGCTGCATAAACAGCGAAGGAGGGGCGGTATTTCGAAGACTTGCATCATTAAGGGGCGGCATTTCGAAGACTTGCATCATACTGAAAAATATCTACCGCACAGCTTTGGTACCAACGCTACTCGGCACAGACTATAAAAAGAAGACGATTGATATAATTAAACCTAATAAGAAAATCCCTTATTTTACGAGACACAAGAGTCAACTTGTGACAATCTGATTGGTTGACTAGGTCATTTATGACGTTATGAAAAGAAATAAACTGGAGAACTTCGTGACAGCTAGCAAGATTGAGGGGAAAAGTATAAGGGGAAGGCAAAGAGAGGCTTGGCCACATGGCATAACCTAGACAAGAACACAGAGATGATTCACAAATCGGGTGATTGTGTGAGATGGCGAAACATGACCGCCCACACTTATCGACACTGCCCTGAATGATGAATGACTGCTGCAAACGAAACAACAAACGTACACTCAGGAATACCGTCTTGGAATTAACAATAAAAAAAAAACAAGACATAACTACAAAACAGGATAGACTTAGAGTATGACGCTTAAGAAAGCATAATAGCTGCATATAAGAATGGAGGTGGAGGCGGTCAGTGCAGCTTTCCGCTGGATAGAAAACACGATACATACACATATTGTGATTGTAACTGACTCAGAAAGCATGCTGAGAAGGGTGAGAACAGGCAAGCTTCGTGCAGAGTGGCTTGCTTCGCTTCGGAGGTCACAGGTAGCAAGCATCACCTGGATCTTTTCTCCTGGGCATGCCGGTGTGCGGGGGAATGAACAGGCGGACAGATTGGCTGGCTCGGCAGAACTTGGTGGAGTATTGATGCATGACAAGGCAGATGTGGTTGCGGCCTTGTGGGAGCACGTGTACACCTCGGAGGAGCAAATGGATCACCATAGTCTGGTTAGAATGAGGCAGCGAGGAGTGACGAGAGGATCTGGCCGACGCTCGACGCTCAGAGGAAAGGCGAGACGGACATATAATCAGATTGCTACTGGAACTATTAGTGTTGGAACTCTTCGCTGGTTGCTGAGGATGGAGACGGAGCGCTTATGGGAATGTCCCGAATGCTGTGATGTCGGTTCCTAGATCAATCAATCAATCAATCAATAGCTGCATATTACACACATAAGTGTGGTGGAGGATTTCAGACTGACGCGAGGGAGACTGTGTTAAATGTCAACATCTCTCTGTCTCTGTCTCTGTCTCTGTCTCTCTCTGTCTCTGTCTCTCTCTCTGTCTCTATCTCTCTCTCTCTCTCTCTCTCTCTCTCTCTCTCTCTCTCTCTCTCTGTGTGTGTGTATGTGTGTGTGCGTGAAAACAGGATCTGTAAATTGACCAGTAGAATGCCAGGAGGAGGCGTGACGCCACTGGTACATGTGTACTACGTGTTACATGATTATTAGTTATTACACATAGAAATGGTGACGCGAGGAAAGTGAGCCGTCAATAAAGCGGCGATGCCAACCGGATCAGTTTGGTGAAGAAAACATATAACGTTAACAATACCGGCGAAAACGACCAAAAAAAAACACTTAGATACAGTATCCTGGCCGTCAGAGTCGAAAAGCAATGCAGATTAAAGGTGGGACTACACAACGAGTTCAAAAGAACCAGCGAAAATGGCATATGCAGGATTTAAGCTGGGCAATCGTTGTTGTCCACTTGTTTCTGCGTGAAGCGTGGGTTTCGTGTCGTGGTGACGGTGAGAATCTGGTCTGCCTACAACGTTCCGGTTGTGTTTTTTGCTGTCAATGTTTCCCTCCAATGTGCAGGCGTCTCTTTTCACACATGAAGCATTACACATAAAATTGGTGAGGCGGGAACTGGAGCCAATCCATTTCGTATGTTCTAGAATTGTTCTTGTTTCGTTTGCTCTCTTTGAACTCAGACTTAGTCCATATACGTACACACATTTGAAGTGCCCTGGACTGATTTTTACGCGTCGATTAGCTCTCCCTATTGCCAGTGTCCTACGCCATCAGGCAAACCCACTCCGACTTCAGGGGTACTTATAATTTACGTCCCCGAGTCAAGGACGAGAGATTCACATCCTGGTCCAACTGACCGATGTAGGAGTTGAACCCGCTACCTCGGCATCAGTACACCGGGTGTTTAAGAACAAGCACTCTTGTCCATTCGGCCATGCTGACCTCGTATGTCCTAGGATCGATTCCGAAAGGTTCGCTCGTGTATGCTCCAGAATATTCATTCATTCATCCATTCATTCATTCATGCATGCATGCATGCATGCATTCATTTAATTGCATCACTTTTGCAGAACCTTGCTCCCATAACAACCGTGCGGAAAACTTTTCGGGCATAAGCAAGATGTCCCGCGTCCGATACATGCATCTGGAGATCACCCGCCACATCCTGTACCCATCTTCTCTTTGGCCTTCCTCTTCCTCTCTTCCCAAGCATATACCACTCCATATTTGTTCTCGGACACAGACATAGCTATTCTATTCCTATATTCCTATTTAAACTACGAAGGTTCATTCACAACTCACCCTACAGCAGATAATCGTCAATCCACAATCAATATCCTCTTGGATCTTTTGGATCTTCACAGAGGCTGTCTACCCCCTCAATTGCGGTCTGGAAAAACAGTGGCCACGCTCGGCCGTGCCTGTTTCGGCGTGCATGTTCGCCCATCTGCTTGGTAGTGGCTCAGAGGGATACGTTCAAACCCTCTGATAGACATCAGCATCTCTTCGGCCTCAGTTGTTCTCAAGGCCAAAGTGGCGGGAACATGGCGTGACTGGGCTCTTATAGGCACGCCAACACAACATCCCAGCGTCCTATGCATTTTTTACCAGGGTATCATGGGATATGTTACTCCATACTCTTGTAGAGCGGCGGCAGGCGGCTTCATTTGGTAATAGAATATATCTCATAATAAGGTTTGTAGACTATATCTTCTTCTTCTTCTTGTTCGCTCGCTTAAACTCGAGCGTAGTCCTTACACACTGTTTAAAGTCACAAAATGTTTTGCGTATCCTTTTACAGGACTTAGCTGTCAACAGCAGCATCTTTCAGCTGTCTGTTGATCTCTTGGCAAGATTACGCTCAGTAGTTTGCCATTGCTTTCTGAGCGGCCGGCTCAGTATCCGCAAGTCACGAGCGGGGGTCGAACCACCTCAGTTCTCGCTCCGCTGCGAGACTCTGCGTGATAAACGGGATTACAGAGAGAAAGTGTTGTAACCCCACAGCCAGAGAGACCGGCCTGTTTAAAGTAAAGGACTGAATTTTGCATGTGGACTTGCTTTCCCTTTTACCGGTGTCCCTCGCTATTCATGCGAGCCCACTCCGACTTCAGAGGTTCGCCTAAATAAACAGCCTGGAGCAGGTAGGAGGTCACCGGGCGTGTGAAGATCTCCTAATATTCTAAAAATAATATTTACATTTAAATTATATCAAAACGTCTCGTGTTTCATACGTTATATTAAGCAAGTTCGAGTACCGTCGGCGGGCCGGATGAAATGACGTCGCGGGCCGGATCCGGCCTTCATAGTAATATGAAGTTTCATTTAAAATCCCTCCTTAGCTGATTCATCCTTACCATATTATTAATATGGTAAGGATGAATCAGCTAAGGAGGGATTTATTATTATTAATATATTATTATATATATAACTAGCTGACCCGGCCCGGCTTCCCCCAGATCCTGGTGGGGAGCATCTAATTTAATTCATATAAGTAGTCTTATAAGTTCTCGTTCCCGTTCCCGACTATCTATCTATCTATCTATCTATCTATCTATCTATCTATCTATCTATCTATCTATCTATCTATCTATCTATCTATCTATCTATCTACCTACCTACCTACCTACCTACCTACCTACCTGTCTGTCTGTCTGTCTGTCTGTCTGTCTGTCTGTCTGTCTGTCTGTCTGTCTGTCTGTCTGTAATCTGTCTGTCTGTCTGTCTGTCTGTCTGACCCGGCCCGACATCGCCCAGCTCCTGGTGTGGAGCATCTCATTTAATTCATATAAGTAGTCATATAAGCTCCTGTTCCCGTTCCCGACAATCTATCTGTCTGTCTGTCTATCTGTCTGTCTGTCTGTCTAACCCGGCCCGGCTTCGCCCAGCCCCTGATGGGGAGCATCTCATTTAATTCATATAAGTAGTCATATAAGTTCCCGTTCCCGACTATATGTCTGTCTGTCTGTCCGTCTGTCCGTCCGTCCCTCTCTATCTGTCTGTCTGTCAGTCTGTCTGTCTGTCTGTCTGTCTGCTGTCTGCCTGTCTGTCTGTCCGTCCGTCCGTCCGTCCCTCTCTGTCTGTCTGTCTGCCTGTCTGTCTAATTATTTATTGGTTGCAGTTAGAACAACCTTAGATAAACGAAGACCAACTTACAAAAAGCATTAGAAAGAGCACTTGAAAGATCTTTACATCTTCCCCCAACAATTAACTTGGGTAAATGGAGCGGCGGCGGCAGCAGCAGCAGCAGAAGAAGAAAAAGGAGGAGTAGGAGGAGGGAAGAGGAAGAGGGAGGTGGAGGAGGGAGGAGGAGGGAGGAGGAGGGAGGAGGGAAGAGGAGGGATTAGGAGGAGGAGGGATTAGGAGGAGGAGGGGGAGGGAGGAGGAGGGAGGAGGAGGGAGGAGGAAGAGGAAGAGGGAGGAGGAAGGAGGAGGAGGGAGGGGGAGGAAGAGAGAGGAGGAAGGAGGAGGAGGGAGGGAAGGAGGAGGAGGGAGGAGGAGGAAGAGGGAGAAGGAGCGAGGAGGAGGAGGGGGAGGAGGAAGAGGGAGGAGGAGGAAGAGGGAGAAGGAGGGAGGAGGAGAAGGGAGGAGGAGAGAGGAGGAGGAGGAGGGAGGAGGAGGGGAGGAGTAGCGATGAGTCTGAGGGAGAAGGAGGAGGGAGGAGGAGGGAGGAGGAGGAGGAAGAGGGAGGAGGAAGGAGGAGGAGGGAGGGGGAGGAGGAGAGAGGAGGAAGGAGGAGGAGGGAGGGGAGGAGGAGGAGGGAGGAGGAGGAAGAGGGAGAAGGAGCGAGGAGGAGGAGGGAGAGGAGGAAGTGGGAGGAGGAGGAAGAGGGAGAAGGAGGGAGGAGGAGAAGGGAGGAGGAGAGAGGAGGAGGAGGAGGGAGGAGGAGGTGAGGAGGAGGAGGGAAAGGGAGGAGGAGGGAGGAGGAGGAGGAGAGAGGAGGAGGGAGGAGGAGCGATGAGTCTGAGGAGGGAGGAGGAGGGAGGAGGAAGAGGGAAAAGGAGGAGGGAGGAGGAAGAGGGAAAAGGAGGAGGGAGAAGGAGGAGGGAGGAGGGGGAGTAGGAGGAGGGAGGATGAGGAGGGAGGAGGAGGGAGATGGAGGGAGGAGGAGGGAAGAGGTAGAGGGAGGAGGAGGAGGGAGGAGGGGAGAAGGGAGGAGGAGGGAGGAGGGGGAGAAGGGAGGAGGAGGGAGGAGGAGGGAGGATGAGGGGGAGGAGGGAGGAGGGAGGAGGAGGAAGAAGAGAGGAGGAGAAGGGAGGAGGAGAAGGGCGGAGGAGGAGTGATTAGGAGGAGGAGGAGGAGAGCGAGGAGGAGGGGGAGGAGGTAGGAGGAGGGAGGAGGAGGAAGAGGGAGGAAGAGGATGGAGGAGGAGGAGGGAGAGGGAGGAGGGGAGTGGAGGAGAAAGAGGGTAGAAGGAGGAGGAGGAGAGAGGAGGAGGAGGGGAGGAGGATTATAACGCATATGCCTGTAGTTAACTGTCTGTCTGTCTGTCTATCTGTCTGTCTGTCTGTCTGAGCCGGCCCGGCTTCACCCAGTCCCTGGTGGGGAGCATCTCATTTAATTCATATAAGTAGTCATATAAGCTCCCGTTCCCGACTATCTGTCTGTCTGTCTGTCTTTCTATCTATCTGACCCGGCGTGGCTTCGCCCAGCTCCTGACTGGGAGCGTCTCATTAAATTCATACAACAACAAAAAAGTAACTTAAAAGAATGTCCTTCCACCCACCATCCATTATTTTTAATGAAAACTGTTTTTAATCACCTACATGACTGTAGATAACTTCTTTCAGCATAAAAAGATGAGTTACAATGTTATGCATTATGCATTATTTTTATGAAAACTTTGAAAATGCCTTAAAGATTATATCATTATTTATTATAACTCATATGCCGGTAAATAACTATAGACAAAGAGTTTATAAATTTTTGAAAACGATGCAACAATATGACTATAAGGTATATAGCAATGTTATTAAAAGTTATGCCCCTTGAAATAACTTTTCTAGAGTTAAGTCCCCTTGCTATATAGAAATTATAATGAAAAATGAAATATTAAATAATATTAAGTAAGTAGCCGATTCTACACTAAAAAAATGTTGGCAGCGCGGGAATGAGAGGAAGACGTGTAGAAAATTTCATCTCAATCGGATGGACCGTTCACGAACGCATAAAGATCATACATACAGACAGACAGACAGTCTCTTTTATATATATAGATAATATTATTAAGGTGCGTAACACTGGATCACAAACTGATTTTTTCTTTTGTGTGCGTGTGTGTGTGTGTGTGTGTGTGTGTGTCTGTGTGTCTGCGTGCGTGCGTGCGTGCGTGTGTGTGTGTGATATCTTGCTTGCTTGTGTTCGCTGGCTGTGAACTCCAGAGCTAGGTCCTGTATGTCGGATGAAGACCTCCTGTTGTCCAACATTAGTGTGATGTCATACAGGACCTGAGATTTGCGTGAGTATCCGTTGTCCCATGTCTGGCTTATTGGTGTGCAGACTGATGGTTCCTCGCCGTGCAGGCTGATACTCTCCGACTTTGGAAGAATCAGCGATCCTACTACGTTAGCCAGGACCCAGAAGGGACCTGTTGCCCAGGACGCTCGACTAGGCCGTGTTAGTAGGTCTTGGCCAGTATAGAACTTGGCCCTGGTGCCTTGAAAACACCTTCACGTCCCTGTGTATGTGATCTAAATGTCACTATTATTATTCTAGAACTCGCTGCTTCTCGCTCTATTAATGCTGTCTCTGGCTCTTTAAATAACATTCAATCAATCATGTGCCATGCCGGAAAGCGTGGGAGGTCATGACTCGCCATTTCACTCGATTACCAGAGTCATGGATCTGCTCAGTGTTCCTGTCCCGACCATGCCATATGGCAAAGCCTTCCAGGTATTTGCTTCTCGGTCTTCCCCTTGGTCTGTTCCTTTCAGTTTTGCCAGTTGTCACCAAGTTCTCCAATTCATTTCTTCTCATAACATGTCCAAAACATTTTGACTGTCTACGTCTAATTTCTCTAATCAATTTACGATTTTCATTTGTCTCCTTGGTCATTGGTTTATCTGTCTGTCCATGGTATTCTTTGCATTTTCCTCAGAAACCACATTTCTGCAGCCATCAGATGTTTTTCAGCTTGACTGCTCATTGTCCAAGTTTCACATCTGCTAAGATGTTTGTGTCTTAAATTACGCTAGCCGTCCAAACAACCAACGTAGCAGATCAACGGGAACCATAATCAATATCAACGGAAATGATCGCAGCAACGATGGTGTTCCACGTCAATTAAAACTTTATAAATGGTAATCGGTCGCACAGGCTAATATATGACCGTTCCCATGTTGCTGGGAGGGCCGGTCAAAATATAATATATAATTATTTGAAAATATTCTATGTTAGCTGCCGAGTTCGATTCCATTCTATTCTTGAATTAATGACGAATAAATATAACTCTGTCCATCGCTCTGCAACTACCTTACGTTCCTGATCCCTAGACAATATAACTTACGCTGCTCTGTGTGTGGGCTGACTCCATTATTTCCAACTGACATTCAACCGGCACGTTATGACGCAATAAACTTTCTGCATTTTCTCTGCGTTAAACGTCCCTCTGCTAATTGTCCTCCTTAATGCAGACTGTGCCTTTGTTTCCTCATCTTGCTGTAGTATCAAATATCATGTCCATAACGCCTTTTAGTTGGATATTGGTGTTGATATCTCTGTGTTTTTATTCTGTCCGTCCGTCTCCATGATGTTCCCAAACTTGACTGCCTATGGTGACGTAGTCCGCCGTGACGTCATGTAGCAACTTGTGTATTCATCTGCTTCTCGGTTAACTCTCCTTGTTCTTTTGCCACAATTTTCGTGTCTAATTCTAAATCATTGACACTTGTCTCCGACGCTACATGGCAACATCCATACAAAAGAACAGGCTCATGTAGCACCTCAACACTCTTTTTCTCGTTTCAATTGACAGCTTTTTCTTGGTAAGTATGTTTGTCTTCTTGCTAAAGGCTACTTTCGCCATGGCGATTCTTGTTCTAATCTCCTCAAGGCATCTCCCATAAGAAGTTATGACTGTTCCGAGATAATTGTACCGATTCACTTGTTGAAGAATATTCCCATTAACTTGTATATTACATTGTGGTATTTCGTTCTTCCTAGTGACGACCATAATCTGTGTCTTTTTACAATTTAATTCTAACCCCAGTTGTTCACTGTGTGCAACAACCGCATCTACTAATTGTTGCAGATCCTGCTCATTGTCTGCAATCAATACTGTATCATCTGCATATCTAATGTTATTGATGTTTCGTCCTCCAATGCTGATTCCATTTATATCTTCTACATTTCTGAAAATTTTTCCACTGTATAGGGAAAAAAAGATCTGGAGATATTACACATCCCTGCCTAACACCTCTCTTAATAGGCTGATATTGTCCCACCTCATTACCAATCCTTATGGCAGCTTGTTGTTTCCAATATATGTTTTTTTATAAGTCTAATGTCTTTCCCATCAATTTGTAGATCTGCAAGCATATCTACCATGTTGACATGTCTTACTCTATTGAAAGCCTTTGTGTAGTCAATAAAGCAAAGATGTATATCTTTGTTTGCTTCTTTAGAACGTTCAATAACTGATCGCAGCATATACACGGCATTTACTGTACCCTTTCCTTTTATAAACCCACATTGTTCTTCCCCTATTTTAGGTTGTATTTTCTTCGTCACTCTTTGCATGATAATTCGTAGCAAAATCTTTGTGATGTAACTCATTATACTAATTGTTCTATGTTGATCACATTTCAAGGCTCCTGATTTCTTTGGGATTGCAATAAATAGATAGCATTAGGACCACACTTTCGATGTGAGTGACATTTTCCTATGTATAATCTGAAAACATCGCTGTTTCCTCATGTGTTTAGAAGTTTAATATTTGCTCCATTCCACTTGTCTAGCATAATCTAACAATGCTAATATTATAATATTTTATCTCTTCTACCACATGGAGTGTATTTTCTAATAATCCATACACAGTTCTAACATTCCAGGTACCAATTCTCTAGATTCTTTCCAACTTAAAGGGGGTAAGTTGGCGATCCAGATATTGTTTTAAAGCATGAATCCTGAAAGAAGAGGCATGGATGATAGCCACGAAGATGGCTACAGGACACTGCAGACACCTTGGGTATGACGCAGGAGAAGTGTGAAGAGACATGGATGATAGCCACGAAGATGGCTACAAGACACTGCAGACACCTTGGGTATGACGCAGGAGAAGTGTCAAGAGGCATGGATGATAGCCACGAAGATGGCTACAGGACACTGCAGACACCTTGGGTATGACGCAGGAAAAGTGTGAAGAGACATGGATGATAGCCACGAAGATGGCTACAAGACACTGCAGACACCTTGGGCATGAGGCAGGAGAAGTGTCAAGAGACATGGATGATAGCCACGAAGATGGCTACAGGACACTGCAGACACCTTGGGCATGAGGCAGGAGAAGTGTCAAGAGATCGAGACATTTTTCGATGGCCCGTGATGAGAGCCATGTTCTGCAAAGGATCTGCTACATGATGATGGGGGGAAAGCAAACAGGAAGATAAAATATACTGTGGGAATTTTACACGAAAATAGCTGATACTACAAGTGTACACCGGAACACTTGACACAGTTGAACACGTCCCCGGTTCATCATTCTAATATTGTGTGAGTATTGGAGACATCATTAGAGTTAACTTTGTTACAAGACACCCGAGAGCCATCTATTAAAAGTCTCATTCAAATTTGCCCGGCAGCAGTTTCTGTTATGGATCTGTGGTGTGATACGGCCATCACATTTCGCAGGCATGAATGCAAAGAGGAATAGGCTGCCAATTTTGTCCTTCACTTAGCAGGTTATAAGCCCAGGCGTTGAACCCTCGTCCGACCGCGCAATTAACATTATCAGCGCAGTTACCTATCCACTTCGCTAACGTTCTCGCTAAATTTCCCATTGCGTAACGCTTTCTGCTGTAGTGTTGTTTAAAATAACCTTAATAAGGCCGCGACATCGCAAGTTGAATTCATACATGTAAGAATAATATTGAGTTTTTATGAGGCACATCAACAGAGAAACTGGAATTCTAAACTAGTCTTATATTGGAAAGTACTAGGAAAGAGAGACAGTGGGATATCCACGTTGCTTTAAGTATTCTTTTATGTGAAGACGCTTCTGCCAAGACATATCGATTCCCTGGACAAAAGCTGGTGAATAATCCTACATTTTTATTCATTATCCCAGGTCCATATTTATCATGATCTCTTCATAACCCGTGTTGTCCGATCTTATCTTTGCATTCAAGACACTCATTTGCATTTTTATATTGCCATTTTATGCTTTTCTGTATTGTATTGCAGTTTTCTGTAAAATTCCTGCATATCTTATTCATCTTTCTTATTTGCTGGTGTATAACACTGGATTACATTCATGATTACCTTTGGTATAACAAAAAAGGTGGTAGGTAATTGTCGCTGTTATTGTTCTAAAACTCACTGCTTCCGGTCCTATTATGCTTTCTCTGCTTTTTTAGATAGCAATGGGGACACTGCTTCGTGGCTTAGAGGTTATGACTTTTCTCCGTAATCTCGTATACTCTCGTCGGTAACGTGATGACGGTGAGAATCAGCAGTGGTTCGAATCGCATCGGTAACTTACGGGGTATGTGAAAGCAATGGCAAACTACTGAGCGTAATCTTGCCAAGAGATCAACATACAGCTGAAAGATGCTGGTGTTGACATCGATGTCCTGTAAAGGATATGCAAAAAAAAAAAAAAAAATGGGGACACTACAGATGTCAATTATGGAGTTTGTCCAAGGTTAAATTAGATAATTCGGCGATCTAGATTTCTTGCGCTCCGCATCGAATCATACTTCTTCTAGAAGATCCTCCTTCTATTTTGGTTAACTGAGTTATTCTTCTTTCTGGTTGGGGCAAAGGAGTTATGAATGCAGTTCGTAATCCCGCATACCGCATTCGAAACACAGCTGCTGGCAATTTGGACGCAGGCCGCTTTGCGCTGATATTCATACAATGTTAAGCGTGCCGGTCGTTCAGAAAGAAGTGGCAAACTACTGAACGTAAACTTGCCAAGAAATCACCAACAGCCACACAAAAAATAAATGATGGGGTTGACTGTGACGTCATGTAAAGGATATGCAACTAACTTTTGTGATTAGTCTTGCTCGTGGTGTGCCCAGCAACAGTTGTCTATAGCGTGAGGTAGCAAGCGCCACGCCAAACTCTACTACTCGCCTCCTGCGACATGCAATGGAAGGTTACAATGTTTATGTATTACTATTCTGTGCTCCCTGTAAGGGTCTCTGTAACAGACGAGAGCTTACCGATCTATCTTTTATTTTAGGTTATCTACCTCCCAACCCATCTACTAATCTGTCTGCCTGCATATCTGTGTGTTTCTCTGTCTATCTGTCCATCTATCTGCCAGTCTATTGACCAAACTATTTGCTGCTCCCTCCTACACTTAGAATCTTTGAACAACATGCAGTTGTCGTTTCACCGCGCAGTTCGTCAGTTTTTTCTACACATTGTCTTGACCAATAAAGAGGATACCAAAACAGCATTTTACAAGCAGGATATGAACCACCTCCTCCTTCTGTCTTATGCAAACTGCAGTAATCAGACTGTTTCTCTGACACGATGCGTGTTTTTTTTATCTTTTGAACGTATTGTTTTGTACTTAGCTGCACGTAGTCATCATAAAGTAGCTTTAGTATTTTTCCCCAGGAGAGTACCCCTCTGGAGCCCACCCAGCCTCGTAAAGTGAGTCATCATCATTACCCAGTGCCTGGCGTGGGCGATCATGCCTCTCCAAAAATTACGATCTCCGACGTCATGGATCAATTCGTGTGTTGACTCCCTTCCGTGCCATGACACAAGACTGTTAATAATCTTTTCATGCTGTCTTCCTCTATCTCTCTTTCCGCAAATCTTTCCGGTTGTCACAGCATGTTCCAGTTTTTGTCTTCTCAAAACGTGGCCAAAAAACAAGGACTGCCTCTTTCTGATGTTTGTGATAACTTGTCTTTGCGACTCAGCTTCCCTTAAAACATCCTGATTGCTCTTTTTGGCAACTAATTTTCAGCATTCGTCTATAAAACCACATCTCCAAGGCTTCCGAGAATTTTTTCGCTTGCGTACTAATTGTCCCTCCCCCGATTGTGTTTCCACCTTGTCGTGATGGGGAAGCTTGAGTTTCTCAATGACCCTGAGAGCTATGCCGGCGGTAGCGTAGCTACCAGCAGGGCCTCCCAAGCCGGACAGGTCAAAGGGTAGAGAACAGACAAAGAGAAACACCCTGGTCCTCCAGGTTGGGGGTTGAAGCGTGGGGTTAACATCCCCACCTTTGTAAAAACCTTTCTTTGTTACGAAACAAATACATGAGCCTCGATATCGGACTGACTTATCTGGACAACGACCTTGGAACGTTAAAGGACTTTTGAGATTTGGAACATGGAATGTACGGATGTATCGAGCTGGAGCGGCCGAAGAACTAACCCGGGAGCTAGTTGAATATCAAATGGATATAACAGCAATTCAAGAAATAAGGTGGCCAGGAGAGGGTACTTTAGAGCAAAATGGAATGATTATAATATATGGAGGAAACACCCAAAATAAACATGAATTAGGAACAGGATTTGTCATCAAAAAAGAGTTATGGAGGAACGTTTTAAACTTTAAAGCTTTTAATGACAGGATTAGTAAATTACGAATAAAAGGTAAATGGAAAAATATAACGATGATTAATGTACATGCACCTACTGAAGAGAAAGAAGATGATATTAAAGAAGACTTTTATAATGATCTGGAAGATGTCATAGAAGAAACCCCCAAACAGGAAATCCTGATTGTGCTGGGAGACTTCAATGCAAAAATAGGTAGAGAGCAAACTAATAAAAAAGTGGCCGGTATGGAAAGCCTACATACAACTTCAAATGATAATGGATGGTGAGTCATCAACCTGGCAGAAGCCAAAGGACTGCAGATTAGCAGTACCAGACTACAAAGAAAGGATATACACAAACAAACTTGGAAATCATGTGACAAGCGAACCTATAATCAAATAGATCACATTTTAATTAACAACAGAAATGCATCAAACATACAGCAAGTCAGAAGTTATAGAGGAGCTGAGTGCCACAGTGACCACTTCCTCGTTGGAGCAAAATTTAAAATAAAACTTAAGAAAGCTTTCTATACTAAATTACAAAGATTACACCCAACATATAACAGAGAAAAACTGCAAGACATTACAGTCAAAGAGAAATTTACAGATGAAATACAATGTAAACTTGAAACTCTGCAAAACCCTTTGGAGGAAAGCGTTGACCAAACTTGGTTGAACATCTAGAATACAATTCAGTCTACCGCAGAAGAATGTCTCGGTGTGTTAACCACGCATAGAAAGAACAGATGGTTCAATCAAAAATGTGAAGAAGCAGTTATTAGGAAGAAGAATGACAGACATGTATGGTTAAATGACATCAATAACATCCAAAAGGAAGAGCATTATAGAAATGAATGTAAAGAGGCTACAAAAATAGTCAGACAGCAGAAGCGAAAATATATGAGTAATATAATCAAAGATATGGAAACTAATCACCAGAAAAATGAATCCAGAAAAATTTTTTAAAGAACTGAAGTCAATTAAACGAGGGCACCAACAAAACACATATGGTTTAAAAGACAAAAATTGGAATATGATAAATACCAATGAGGAAATGTGCAACACATGGAAAGAATATTTTATTGAATTACTAAATTGTGAAGCTCCAAATAACATTTTCCCACAGGAAGAGGTTCTAACATGCGAACCACAAATTGAAGAACCTACATTTCAAGAAATCCTATATGTAATCACACGACTTAAAAACAATAAGGCAACAGGGACTAATGGAATTGCTGCTGAATTTATAAAGGCGTGTGGCCATGCATTACATCTAAAGCTATACAAAGTAATAATAAAAATCTGGAGGACAGAAGAATTACCCCATGACTGGAAAGAGTCATTATTGATACCTATCTTTAAGAAAGGAGACAAGTTCCAATGTGGAAATTATAGAGGAATATCACTACTGTCCACAAGCTATAAGATACTATCCGCAGTATTACTAAATAGACTAAAACCATATTCAGAAGACATATTAGGTGACTACCAGGCGGGTTTTAGACAAAACAGATCAACAATAGATCAGATATTTATCTTACGACAAATAGCCGAGAAACATTGGGAATATAAAAGAGATCTCCATAACATTTTTGTGGATTTTAAAAAGGCTTATGATAGTGTCCATAGGAATAGTCTATGGAATGCTATGCAGGAATTTGGAATATCAAGGAAGTTAATCAACATGACCAGACTATGCATGGAAGATACTTATAATATAATAACATATAAAGGCAGGAAATCAGACCCCTTTCAAATAACATCTGGCTTGAAACAGGGTGATGCACTATCGCCGCTACTCTTCAATCTGGCTCTAGAGAAAGTTGTAAGGAAGGTAAAGGAGGAATGTGATATTGGAGGAACATCCAAGCTGCTTGGTTATGCAGATGATATAGATATTATAGGGCAAAGTGAACAAAAGACATTGGAAATATTGACTCACTTAAAGGAAAAAGCCCAACAGATGGGGCTGGTTATCAACCAAGATAAGACAGAATATATGGTAATTTCAAGAGACGGAATGGCTAGAAACTCTGGCCACATACAAAAAGATAATATGACCATTAAAAGAACGGAAACATACAAATACCTGGGTACAATCTTCAACTGCTCCAACATCATAAGGGAAGAAATACAAACTAGAATCAACTCTGGAAATAAGATATACTATGCACTACAACATCTACTAAAATCAAAGGCGCTATCTCGTAACACCAAAATCACAATATACAAAACACTGATCAGACCAGTTGTGCTGTATGGCTCTGAAACCTGGAGTACAACGAAAGGAGACGAAGCCTTGTTACAAACCTTTGAGAACAAATTTTAAGACGCATCTTTGGACCCATTAGGGATACACAAAGTGGAGAGTGGAAAAGAAGAAGTAACAAAGATATTTATGATCTGTTTAAGTCCTCGCTAATCAATGGTATCATGAAGGCTAATAGACTACAATGGCTGGGGCATATAGAAAGAATGGAAGATAATAGGGAAACAAAACTCTCTTACACTCAGGAAATAAATGACCGTAGACCCCGAGGTAGACCAAGAAGGCGGTGGAGAGATAATACATGTACAGACCTACAAGCACTTGGAATCAACGACTGGCAAGAGAAGGTCCACCAGAGAGACGAATGGAGACGGATTGTATTTGCAGCAAAGAACCTCAATGGCTCGGAACGCTGAAGAAGAAGAAGAATACTAATTGTCCAGGACTCGCAGCCGTATGTTAAAACTAGTTCTATGTAACATGCAAGAACTCTTTTCCTGACTTTCAAGGACAGTGACTTATTGCACAAAGCGTTTTTCATTTGATATAATGCAGTTTTTGTTTTGTCTTATTTTGCCAGCTAGCCCAGAGGCACAACTCGTCACAGGAACACCGGACATGGAGGCAAGCCAGCTAGCCCAGAGGCACAGCTCGTCACAGGAACACCGGACCTGGAGGCAAGCCAGCTAGCCCAGAGGCACAGCTCGTCACAGGAACACCGGACCTGGAGACAAGCCAGCTAGCCCAGAGGCACAGCTCGTCACAGGAACACCGGACCTGGAGGCAAGCCAGCTAGCCCAGAGGCACAGCTCGTCACAGGAACACCGGACCTGGAGGCAAGCCAGCTAGCCCAGAGGCACAGCTCGTCACAGGAACACCGGACCTGGAGGCAAGCCAGCTAGCCCAGAGGCACAGCTCGTCACAGGAACACCGGACCTGGAGGCAAGCCAGCTAGCCCAGAGGCACAGCTCGTCACAGGAACACCGGACCTGGAGGCAAGCCAGCTAGCCCAGAGGCACAGCTCGTCACAGGAACACCGGACCTGGAGGCAAGCCAGCTAGCCCAGAGGCACAGCTCGTCACAGGAACACCGGACCTGGAGGCAAGCCAGCTAGCCCAGAGGCACAGCTCGTCACAGGAACACCGGACCTGGAGGCAAGCCAGCTAGCCCAGAGGCACAGCTCGTCACAGGAACACCGGACCTGGAGGCAAGCCAGCTAGCCCAGAGGCACAGCTCGTCACAGGAACACCGGACCTGGAGGCAAGCCAGCTAGCCCAGAGGCACAGCTCGTCACAGGAACACCGGACCTGGAGGCAAGCCAGCTAGCCCAGAGGCACAACTCGTCACAGGAACACCGGACCTGGAGGCAAGCCAGCTAGCCCAGAGGCACAACTCGTCACAGGAACACCGGACCTGGAGGCAAGCCAGCTAGCGCAGAGGCACAACTCGTCACAGGAACACCGGACCTGGAGGCAAGCCAGCTAGCCCAGAGGCACAACTCGTCACAGGAACACCGGACCTGGAGGCAAGCCAGCTAGCCCAGAGGCACAACTCGTCACAGGAACACCGGACCTGGAGGCAAGCCAGCTAGCCCAGAGGCACAACTCGTCACAGGAACACCGGACCTGGAGGCAAGCCAGCTAGCCCAGAGGCACAACTCGTCACAGGAACACCGGACCTGGAGGCAAGCCAGCTAGCCCAGAGGCACAACTCGTCACAGGAACACCGGACCTGGAGGCAAGCCAGCTAGCCCAGAGGCACAACTCGTCACAGGAACACCGGACCTGGAGGCAAGCCAGCTAGCCCAGAGGCACAACTCGTCACAGGAACACCGGACCTGGAGGCAAGCCAGCTAGTCCAGAGGCACAACTCGTCACAGGAACACCGGACCTGGAGGCAAGCCAGCTAGCCCAGAGGCACAACTCGTCACAGGAACACCGGACCTGGAGGCAAGCCAGCTAGTCCAGAGGTTCAACTCGTCACAGGAACACCGGACCTAGAGGCAAGCCAGCTAGTCCAGAGGTTCAACTCGTCACAGGAACACCGGACCTAGAGGCAAGCCAGCTAGTCCAGCGGTTCAATCCGCAGGCAAGTCAGCCAGCCCAGCGGCTCATGAACGAGTTATTTGTCTGGAGCAAAATTGAAAGAGCAAACGTCAAGGGGAGAAGACTACCGTCTGCACAAGTTCACTGCTCAATGTCTGTAACCTAACGCCAGTATCTCCACAATAAACTAACGTATTCATTGCAGGAGCTATCTTTTATGGGACAAATTATTCACCCATTACACCTGACACTAGTTCTCCGGTTTCTCCAAAACATTTTCCTAAAATTTAAACATACGTCACATTTCGGTCTTCAAACCCCAATGCTTCGGCAATGTGAATGAGGTATTTAGACATACATTATCAACGTATTGATGGTGATGCGGTGATATTGCGGCAATGTTAAATTGTCATTTTTAGAGGCCGGCGTGTTTAAGAATTTACCTCAGTTAAACTTTCCCGTCTAGCCGCGACGCGTGGGATTTGTTGCATCCGCCGACTAGCTGGACTCATATCTCGACTACTCGTTCTTGTTGTAGTATTGTAAATTACAAGTGCCTCCGAAGTCGGAGAGAGTTCGCCTGATAGCGAAGGAGTCTGGTTATTTAAAAAAAAAAAAAAATACAGACACACCTATATTCACTCAAAATTAGCCTAGTGTACTCACTAGTAGCAGCAACGTCTTGTAGTATTTGCGCTTATGTGGACTACTCTGGGTTCAAAACGTGCTAACGCAAGAAGATGTCTTTGTTTGAACCTAGTGAGATGTCTGTTGATTGTTTGAACCTAGTGAGATGTCTGTTGATTGTTTGAACCTAGTGAGATGTCTGTTGATTGTTTGAACCTAGTGAGATGTCTGTTGATTGTTTGAACCTAGTGAGATGTCTGTTGATTGTTTGAACCTAGTGAGATGTCTGTTGACAATAAATCAATGTACTTGATAGTGTTTCGAACCTCCATTGTTTTTTTAATGCATCAATGGAAGGACAAGACCTAAAAAATAAAAAAAATAAAATAAATAATTTTTAAAATCTGATTTAAGAAACCTGCTGTGGTTATGTGAAGTGTTAGGTAAGCAAGGGACCTGTATTAATTCATGCCTTCATGCGAATTTAGCAGATGGTTCATCACCCACACATACGCGCGCTCGTGTGTGTGTGTGTCTGTCTGTGTGTGTGTGTGTGTGTGTCTGTGGGTGGGTGGTGGTGGCCCTGCTTTAATCCCATGCAGAGACGGGATTTCATTTGCCAACCAGTACAGCTCTGGGATCAAACAAAAACAATATGGTTACCACACAATTGTAAGAATTATCCGGGAAGGAAATGTGAGGAGGAAGAGAAATGGTCAAACAACATCACATGTCTTGGCTTAGAATACGTGATGACCTAATATATATTCTCTTCGTGAGGTCCAAATTGGAGATTCTGTCATGCCATGTTAGTTATTTTATTTTCATGAGCAGGCACCAAATAAGGAATGTTTGTAATTTATTTGTAGGTGTTTTAGTCCGTGTTACTGATCTAAACAGTCAATCAATCAATCAGTCAATCAATATATATATATATATATATATATATATATATATATATATATATATATATATATATATATAGTATATATACATATGATATATCATTATCATCAAGTGACATGCCGACTGGCGTAGGCGTTAATGACTTTCCACAGTTCTCGGTCTTTGATTTTCTTGATCAACTCCGCTGATGATATTCCTCCATGCCACCGTCTCAATCCAGCCATTCTTGGTCTACCTCTCCCACTCTTCCCCTCGATCTTTCCAGTTGTCACGATGTTCTCCATGCTTCTCTTCTCATCACATGATGAAAGACAGCTGCTTGTCTCTTTCTTATTGTTGTATATAATGTTCTAGTTTCAATAGCCTCCTTTGCGCATTCGTTGTTACTTTGGCAGTCCAAGGAATTCACACATGCGTCTCAGGAACCACATCTCTGTTGCTTCGAAGTTCTTCCTATTTAGTTCATTTATATTCTAAGATTCACAGCCATACAGCAAAACATATTCTATATATACACGAGAGCGAGAGAGAAAGAGAGAGAGAGAGAAAGAGAGAGAAGTAGAGAGCGAGAGGAAGAGAGAGAGAGAGAGGATGTGAAAGATAGAGAGAGAGAGAGAGAGAGAGAGAGAGAGAGAGAGAGAGAAGTAGAGAGCGAGAGGAAGAGAGAGAGAGAGAGAGAGAGAGAGAGAGAGGATGTGAAAGAGAGAGAGTGAATGAATGTGTGTCTGTGTTAGAAGTTTGGTATTCAAATTGCTGTTCCAATTGTATTTTGCTTAATCAGCATCTACCTTTTTTTAGGAACATCGTGTAAGAGTACAGTGTGTCTGATTATTGTGTTAGGATATATTAACTTTCAAATTTGCTGCATCCTTTAAAAATGTCACGTCATTCACTCACATTTATTTTGTCACCCGGAAGGACAACACAAACGATATTTCCTTCAGGCCTCTGAACGTTTCTAAAGAACGGCAGAATAGTTGCATGTAGACGCATCCTGTAAAAGGATATTTGGGAACGTGATCGCTTTATTGTGCTGCTCTATCGTTGAAAGAGGCGTGCGTGTTTCTATGACGCACTTGAACAGGCTGATTTATGTGATTAGGCTTGCGACCTACGAAAAGTGATGGTCTTAAGACTTCAATACACACAGCAAGTTCCTGCTACGAGACTTTGTTTAGACTCGATAAGGAACGAGGACCACTGGACTGCTAAGATGTCTAACTGTGCAGGCAATTGTCGCTCGTTTTTAACTCAGGCGTAATCCACATATGTGCTGTTGTGCTGCTGCTGCTGCTGCTGCTGCTGCTACTACTACTACTACTACTACTACTACTACTACTACTACTACTACTACTACTACTACTACTACTACTACTACTACTACTACGACTACTACTAATACTACTACTACTGCTACTGCTACTACTACTACTACTACTACTACTACTACTACTACTACTACTACTACTACTACTACTACTACTACTACTACTACTACTAGCAGTTTCTGCTACTAGTGAGTGCAGTTGTCTGATTTTGCGTGAGAGTTAGCTTTCCCTATTATCAATGTCTGTAACCATCAGGCGAACCCTCTCCGACTTCGGAGATGTTTGTAATTTACGTGCCTGGATCAAGATGAGAAGTCCAGCTGACCAGTGTGTGGAATGAACCCACTACGCTGTGTTCACTAGAGAAAGTTTAAGTCGAGCGGGTTAAATATCTCAGCCACGCCGACATCCGCAGACAGTAGTATATTAGTGGATCGGGCTGGTTGGTTGGTTATACCTCTGGAAGACTCATTCTTAACTCTTAATCCCATAGATTGGGATTCAGGTCATCTGAATCCTGAACATTAGTGCGGCTGGTGTGAATACTTTCCTTCTGACCCGGTATCTAGTGTGCCATCTCCACAGGGACTGTATTGAGAGGTATGCTTCCCCTCTCCAAGCTAAAAAAAAACAAGACGATGCGCAAGATCAGTACGGGAACTTCATATCTGGAAGAGGATGTCTTAACTCTCAAGTCTGATAGATTGTCATCAGTCATCGCCTGTACCACAAAAAGGCCTTCCATTTATGGGAGTGAGGCGAGAGAGTGATGTAGAGACTTCCCTTCGGACCCGACATCAAAGTACCATCTCCACGGAGGAACGGTATTGCAGAGCTCTCCTTTCCCTCTCCAAAATGAATAAACCGGAAGGGTGTGTGACGAAACGCCTACAGATCGGCAGATCTCTGCATAATATCCCTTTGAAGGAAGTGCGATGCGTTGGTCTCCCTTGAATTTAATATCAATTAATAGGGGATTTCCCTAGAAAAGTAGTGCGGGGCGGCGCTATTCTAGTTATTTATAGAGAAATCTAGAATGTTCCCCCAAGTGCGTACGTGGTCAAGATCTCTAGGTTCACGAGTGCTTCATGCAGCACGGGTTGGAAGAACTTATCGTGACTCTGGTTTTCTCCATGAATCATGGAATTCACGCGGCCCGTGTAGACAAGTTGAAGGCGCACTGAGTTTGTCGTGATCAGTCGCCAGCCGGACCTCAGCGTAGACAGATCACAGCCACAGGGCTGCTGTAATTTTGATGTCAATGTGCGCGGCCAGAGCGGACATCTGCAGTCAAGTTGGTGATTGTTAAATCACAGGTTAGTTGAATACTTATTCTATTGTTTAACTGTTGTCTTTATGCCGTGCCGACCTCCCCGAACGAATTAATTGCCGTCGGAAATGAGTAGTCGCGTAGCGTTACAATTTACAGCTGGCTGTCTGCATAGATAATTAGCCTTTATCGATCAGCGACGTAATGTGTTACCTGACGGAACAAGCCTTATTCCACAGCGAGAAGTGTGTAAATAAAATAGGCCGAATTATGTGCTTTCGAGGACTGGTGAAAATCCCTTGTGTTTAGATAAATATATTTGTTAACTGATTGTTTACAAATGAATTGCAGGGACAGAGATATGTATATTATTACTGCGTTGTGCTAGGGAGATCCCGGTTCTTTACAAAGTGTGTAGCAGTTACTTGTTTGGTTTATTAATTACGCCTGCAAGGCAGGAAGTTTGTCAGTCATTACATCGACATGCTAGACGCGGTAAATAATGATAAGGTAGATCTTATTATTATAGAATTGTAATGTGCTTCGTGACATTAGAATTGTAACTCAGTGGTTCTATCAGTGGTGGTGATTGTTCGAGGAATCAAGGTGAGATCGGCCGTGGTGTATTTGCTGTGTGAAGATAGCAGTGTTATTCCGCGTAAGCAGAAGGGTGTTACATCGGTAGGATAACAGTGATAGGAAGTATTTAGGATACTATTGTTACTGCTTGTGTGCATGTCCGTCCGCTGGAATGACCGTGCGGGTTCCATCTTACGTTTGTCTAGGCAGCTGACTGGGAGGTAGGCCGGTACGACCAACCTGTTAGGTTACAGGTCCGACCCAAAGCGATCGTGCATATCCGATGGTTGAACATACCCGTTCGAGGGTGATGCGGCACTCCGTAATTCGAGGCCGTTGTGTCTAGATAAATCTAGGATTTGAACCTAACCCGTTTCTGTCTCTAATATTCTACTCTTCTGGAAACCTGACTCTGTTCATGGAGTACTGGGAATACTGCCGTGAAGTAGTAGTAGATGAGGGGAATAATCCCCCTCAAAAAGGTGGAGCCAGAGTTTGGTAGTGGAGAGTCTGGAGACTTGCTACATTGGATGACGTGACTTAAGTCGTCACGGGACAAGGTACACGGGACCCACAGTAGCTGTGGGAAAGTGTAATGGTGGATGGCCACCAAAGCTGTGCTCGACCGGCGCAGGTATGACTGACCTGGAAGATAGTCAGTGAATAAAAGGGCAACTCAGGATCTGGGACAGGGATCCCAGAACTGACACAATGGCTGTGATATGAGTTTGTTATTTAAGTGTAACAATTCATGAGTTCTCCTTGGTTAATACTATAGTAATGAATTATCAGGAGTATAATTTATTATGGTCATATAGTTATTAATGTGTGTAATTGATCAGTCCATGGGTTAAGGGATTGGTGAATTGATGAGTCTTCAGGAAGGAGATGTCCGGCTGGACACCTTCTCGATAAAGTAATCACTACACTGAAAGGGAAGTAAGTGTATATGTTGATTGATGATGGAAGATGAAACCGGATTGGACTGGCACCAGGTGGAAGATGCTTTGACAGAGTTATACAGGCAACTCTGGTGCTAGGGGCCATTTGTAGTCCAGAAGTGTTACTTGAATGAACAGGTGTGCTATTGCTTTCTCTAATATCATTATGCCTATACATTATGACTACTAGTAGATCTATGATGTGATGATTTCATACTCATGTTGGTAGACATGAGGAATGTCTGAGAGGCAGGTGACATGGTGGAGATGCTGTTAGTCTTTGTTGTAGTTGAGTACTCACACCAACCTCTCCGTGTTTCAGGATCTGTTATTGGGATACTGAAGAAGATTAAGAGCTTCACCATGAGCTCTATGGGCCCACTCATTCCAGTGCCTATCAAGAAGTTGATTGAGGCCATACTGGGAGTGGTCTTCTGATTCTGCGAGATCAATGTTGGAAGGAGCTGAGTGCTGAAGATGTCGGTAGGTCTAGGTTAGGACCTCCGCCAAGAGTCCGACGAGTGTCATACGATCCCGAGGGGATCCAACACTGAAACGTCTGGTGATTCAAGCCAGTGAAGCACTGGTGAAATTGAAACTCAGTGTAAACCTTGGTGATTGCAAGGTCATGAACTTTCAAGTTGAGCAAAGTGATCATTGTTACCGGTCATCAAGGACTCTGTTATGCTTCCGGCCCGGCTGGGTTGTCATGGGACACCGTGTATCATTTATGCTTGAATAGTGTTTCTACATTGGTTTACCTTTTTGAAGCCAACAGGTGGTCCAGTGACCTAAGACATTGATTACCTAAGTGGTGGGAACACCAGAGTGACATGTTTGTGAAGGTAGGGAGCTACCTCATTCCAACGTGGTGAACTGTTGACATGTTTGTTAAGGTAGGGAGCTACCTCATTCCAACGTGGTGAACTGTTGACAGTGTATGCTAAGTTGTGATTGATACCCATCCATCAGGGTAGTTACATGATACTGTGTGAAGATCTATTTGTCCAAGGACATGGAAATAAGGTGAAGTGTTTCGTCACCTGATAGACTTTGCCAGTGACATTTTGTGTTCATGTGGAGCAACCGCTCATGTTGTAGGTGACATATCAGTGTGTGGGTCACTTATGAGATAGAAGAGTGACCAGGCTCTTGTGTATTTGGATACGGTGCTACATGTACTTTTTCTGCAAGTGGGAGACCGCTAATATTCTAGGGGTCGGCCCAGACTTCATCGGGAGTGTGACGAGCGAAATAGTACGACAGCAAGGAAGGATCCTTGTTCATCGGTGCAGTGTCAGTAAGGCAGTGGTACTGCGCTTGATCAGCCCGTGATTGGTTCTCTGTGTGAAGAGGGAACTTTGGAGAGGCAGCAGACCTTGGAGTTCCGGTCCACTGGAGGAGCCTGGGTGAGTCGCTACCACGACTGGACAACCGCACGAGCTATCGTCCGCCTCCATGATGAAGAATCCTCATCTGCATATGTGCTCTTGTACATAGTACCTTCTAGTCTGGCTTTCAGCCATCCTTCTCTGTGTTGTGGTTGACTTAGTTCAGAATTAATTTTTTTTTCTCTTAGCTATGACTTTGTGCAGTGATATGACTGATGTCTTGTCCGAGCCCCCTTGGGGTAGGGAACCCTAGGTGAGGGAGGGGAGGTCCAGCTGTCCCGGCTTGTGTGGGGCCTGGTAGATGAAGAGTGCTATTGAGGTGGTTGGAGCAAAGGCTGGGGATAGTATCTATCGTGGCAAACCAGTCCAAGCCCCGGCGGTCTTGTCACAGGGTGTACTAGGTCGGTATCGGAACTTCACGTCTGCAAGGAGGCATATTAGGACTCAGCCATGTCGTGATTCAGCCCAGCCCAGCACAACTCAACACAGCACAACACAGCACAGCACAACACAGCAGAGCACAGCACAACACAACACAGCACAGCAAAACACAAGAGAGCAGAGCACAACACAGCACAACACAACACAGCATAACACAGCAAAACACAACACAGTACAACATAACACAACACAGCAGAGCACAACACAACACAGCACAGCGCAACACAACACAACACCGCATAACACAGCAAAACACAACACAGCAGAGCACAGCACAACACAACACAGCACAGCAAAACAACACAGCAGAGCACATCATAATACAACTCAACACAACACAGCACAACACAACAAAACACAACACAACACAGCACATCACAACACAGCACAGCACAACACAACATAGCACAGCACAACACAACGCAGCACACACGGGCTGGCTGCGTTTAGCCCCAGGCTGGTAATGTTTCCTCAACCAAGTGTAGGTTGCACTGGGTACATGATGGAGGCGCTGTGGCGATGACATACCGCGTTTGAAACGATTTGGAAGCAGACCGCCATGCGCTAAATTTTATACAATGGTATGAGCCCTGGTCGTCCAGAAAGCAATTGCAAACTACTGAACGTAAACTTGCCAAGAAATCTCAAACAGTCAAATAATGCTGGGGTTGACTGCGATATCCTGTAAAGGACATGCAACTGACTTTAACTGTCTCAGCAACTAGTTACCCCACACTTTCTAATGTTTTACTTTAACTAAACCTGTTTAATGCATATGTTACTTTAACCACAAAGTCACTTTAACTCCAGTGGCACTGGACTGAATTTTGCGTGTGGGTTAGCTTTCCCTATTAACAGTGTCACGTGTGTATTGGCGTCGCAGACAGCAGAGCAGATACACCAAGACTGCCCAAAATATAACATATTTAGGCAAACCTTCTGGCTTAGAGAGACGACAGTGGAAGATAAACTATATGGACCGCTGTGTGAACTTAAAAAGACAGTTCAATTCATATAAGAGACAGCATTGCAGTTATAGACATATTTCAAGCGAACGAAAGAAGAAGAAGAAGAATCAGAGTAAGTGTCCAGCCAGTATATAAGTTCTCTTCTTGCTGAACATCGAATCGTGCTGCCTCGTCGTTCAAGCTCTAAGATCTGACTCTTTGTTGTTGTTGACAATCTTTCTGACGTCTTCTGCTTTTTACGTCAGCCTCCTAGTTTCTACTAAGATTTGGTTCGCGATTTTCTCACCAACTCTATTTTGCGTCATATCATCTGCGCTACTACTTGGCAGCATGCCCCCTCCCCTTGAAAATGGTGTAACCATTTTATACTGTAGTCCATTTATCTAGCCTGACAAGTAGCTGTTCAGAATCCATGAGTCATATGTATATAATCTATTCTCACTACTGTGCTAATATGATGGCATGGTCTCCTATCAATCCCACAAAAAATCTAATTTAAAAGAAAATTATTATATTGCGGGCACGCACTCCTATCTACACCCCGGTATACGTCGTGTAACACCAGCCTATGCGAGGGCTGGATTAACTAAACTATAAATATAGTAATAGTCCCTCATAAGCCTACACGGCCAACATCCCCAACCAAAGATACAAAACCCGAATGAAGGGACGTGTGTGATTGAATGGTACGACTACCTCTGTATTAGTGTTGGTATTCACCAAGTAACTATATGACTATTCTCTTCCTGCTATGTTGTCATTATCGGATACCGTATGACTCTTAGTCTTTGACATAAGAGCTCGGTGAGATCTTCTGCCTTTGTAGCTGACGAGTTGTAATAATCATTGTGAGCTTTATATTTTTGTCTAAAGGCAGTGATGGCTATTTGTTCATACTGGTTATATAACTGCTATGTATATATATATATATATATATATATATATATATATATATATATATATATATATATATATATATATATATATAAAATACATAATGCAATGCATAAATAATATGTGATGCGACCCTATGTGTGGCCTAGTTTACGGTGGTTGCTTATGTCTTAATTGGGTATTTGTAGTTTGCCATACCAATAACCTGTAATACCTGTAATGGTGTACCAGACATTCCACCAAACCTCATCTTTTGAAAAATTATTTACTTAAATCCTGCAATAATAATTGAATAATTATAACAAATTAATTTAACCTGAAATAGATAAAAGCATATTATAACAATTATAATACACTCGTTCCCTCATACTATTCATCCTTTGTATGTCTGTACTGTTCTTTGTACTTGTATGTATGAACTGCAAAGTGTATGTATCGTTGATTGTATTTAGCACCGAAATTAACTACGTTTATATTAACATTCTCACTATGATCTCTGAATGAAAATGCATGATCTGTTAAAATGTATGTGAACTATATGATTGACATGGCCCTCTCATCTACGTTGAGATGAGTAAATCATGACTTACAATCACCGCATGAATGATACTTAGATTATGTTTGCATGATTGATTGCATCATGACTGATATAAACACATGACTGATATTGTAAATGTATGTTTGGCATGAATGAATGTATCATGACGTAGATAACATGTGAATGAATGAATCATGACGTCAAATCTGCATTTACATGTATATGAAATGATCGTGACGTGTGAACTGATTCAGATGGGAAATATGGAAGAATGTATGTTATTGCATATATTAAACCTAATTAATTAACAAAATCGTTGACATGCTGATGTCGCTCTGTCTCAACTCCACGTCTGTCACGCTTTTATCGAATGAAACACTTGTCAGACGTCAACATCTCTGGAGCGTCGGAATAATAGTTTAATGTTCTACAATCTCCAGCGAAATTACGACACCAACGTACATACATCAATGTCTTAGTATGCCAGGTTCAACAACCCTGTCAATTAAGCAAATCAGAAAAATCTGTACATATGTGATATAAAGCAAAATATTACCAATATATGTTATCCTGTTTGTGTATTTTAAATCAATCTACCTGGGTGCCTACAATGAATTAGATATCTGGCCTGCCATAACATGTATAGACGAAGACAATAACCAGAGATGAGATATCTACATTGATTTCTACAGTCTACTAAGAAGATCTGCAAGATTATCTTTATCTGGGATATGACAGATATCGAAATCGTAGTCTTGCAACAGAAGAGACCATCTGTGTATTCTGGAGTTCATAGGATGGCCATTTTTAAAGACTTGTAGAGGCTTATTATCCGATAGAACAAGAAATTTTCTACCCAGCAGATATTTAGAGAATTTGTTAACGCTCTCTATTAACGCTAATGCTTCAAGTTCAGTCACAGCATATTTCCTCTGAGTGTCAGAAAGTTTCCTGCTAAAGTATAGAACAGGATGTATTTTCGCTCATGAATATGCAAGAGAATCGCTGAGATAGCATGAAAACAGCTCTGAAACAGTTGCTGACATATCAGCGAAATTAGGAGTGAACTTTTGTGGTGATAATTTATGAGTCCTAAAACACTTCTATCTACCTTAATGTGTGTCAACATGTGTAATGTATATGTTAGCAACATATTATATGACAGTTGTGTATTCGTCCCGACACACTCTTACCAATACTTTCTTCCTTTTCTTTCTTTCTTTCTTTCTTTCTTTCTTTCTTTCATTTTTTCTTTCTTCCTTAAATTATGATGAATCTTTCCTGAATGTATGATTTTCTCTTTATATTTTAACTTTGTTGACTTGAACAATGTTGTAGCTTACACTCGTTTGTATAATGTGTACGACATATGTTGTAATGAGGTAAGTCTGGTGTATCCGAAGCAGAGACAAGTCAAGTAAGTACGGTAAGCAAATACAAGTGTAGTTTGTCGTCTGTAATGCTCTTTCCATTTACCTAATAAGTTTGTAAAATATTTATTGGTTTGCATGCCGATGTTTGTGACAAATTCCTTGATTTGCGAGAAAATGTTTGTAACATATTTCTTGACTTGTGCGTAAATGTTTTTAATGGCGCAAGCAATATATTTCTTTGTTTGTGAGTATATGTTTGAAATGACGCAATCAACACAGGTGAGGAGTGGTTGAATGAGCATCATCATACGAAAAAGAAATATGGTTATGACGTTCCGTTACCGATGTTTTGTATAATTTATATGTTGTATGTTAACACTAGATGTACTTTTGGCTAGTGTTGTCCCATTTTTATGTGGTTTCTGTTTGTTAGTCTGATTGATGTTATTTGTAGAAATATGAGATTGTCTGATTGTTTGCTTATGTGTTTTTCACTCACTAACGGGAATATAGTTGTTTAATAATTGCGAATTGTCAACTTTTTCATAATTGGATTTGTTTTCTTCATGAACATCATGGAATAAACATTTTTGTATATTTATGTCGTCCCTCTGCCTTTTGTCATGTGAAGTAACCTGTGTTCGTTGCCTATTTTCTTCTTCTTGTGTCTCTTGAACTTGGGTTCTTGCGAGTGCATTGGATAGTCTGGGTTCGATCGTTACTTCCTGAATGTAATCTATGACATTATAGATGTTTCCAATTATCAACCCAGCACACGGGTTTGGTAAGACTGCTGCACATACTTTTCCCGTATAATAGGGACATCTAATAAAGACCCATGCGTTCATGTATATTTCTAGAGTACCTCCGAACGTTCTGCATATAACACTGTTACCTGTTTAATCTCTCTTATTTACCAGTTTGTGATCAACTCACGCAGCGGATGCGCCCGTGCCTCTAATACAATTTGTTGGCGATCCATTGACCCATGCTTGGTGGATCTTAAGAGTGCCTTTCTGGGTATAAACCCAGTCCATGTCGTGTTGGTGTATCCATGAAATCCGACAAATTCCTCGATGTCCAAATCTTAAAGATACTGAAGTGCTTGTCTAGATCCGCGTTGAGATTCCTTCTATGATGACTCCATGGCGTGGCGTGGCGAAATGGTGTAGTATGTAGATCTTGATGATAGTACTGACGACAGCTGGCTTGTCCGTGATTGGTAACACTTTCTCTATAATATATATCTTATGTTGATCCGATGAGCTTCTGTAATAACTACGTACTGAGAGAGAGACTTACTCGCGTTGGCAAATTTGTAAATTCAGCATTTCATGTCTCTATTTCTTCGAGCGCCCCATTTCCTGCTATACTGTTAGCCGTCAGAGTAAGTGTCCAGCCAGTATATAAGATCTCTTCTTGCTGAGCATCGAATCGTGCTGCCTCGTCGTTCAAGCTCTAAGATCTGACTCTTTGTTGTTGTTGACAATCTTTCTGACGTATTCTGCTTTTTACGTCAGCCTCCTAGTTTCTACTAAGATTTGGTTCGCGATTTTCTCACCAACTCTATTTTGCGTCATATCATCTGCGCTACTACTTGGCAGCAGAACTGTCTTCTGCTATTCTTTTTACCTCCTTATCTTTAGTCTTTTTCATGATTGGTTGGATTTTGCCGATAACGTTTTGTAACCACAAACCCTCCTTAAACGCATTTTACGATATGCATGGTAGGTTCCAGTGTAACTACTATATCCTTCCCTTAAGGGTCGCGACAACACAGGACGACTACGGATAACATTGTCAGTATAAAGCAGGCCATTCTGAGTTTTCCTGAGCCCTGGTGTAACAGGGTCGTACTGATCGGGCCTATTCCAACTCTGGCATTACTGTAAGTCCTAGTAATGCTGCTGATGATACATTTAACTGCACAGTGCTAGAGGGCTTTAAAGATATATTTTTAAAGACAAAGTATCCTTTTCAATGTCCTAAGGTATATTGGATACGTGGTGCTAGGTGTATAGATTTTATAGAACGATCGGCATTCTATGGGTAATGTAGTCAGTATCACGAAGGCAGCCCCGAATATTTCCTCCTACCAGTTACAGGCTGAATCGACAGGAGTCCATGTCGATTTGAAAAATATGCCCACCTCATTGGTGATATGACCACCGGGTCGGAAGCAAGCTTCATTGCAACTGTGCCACCACGGCACTAGAAATAGTAAATTGAGAAAAATACCAACATTGGTATAAAATTCAGTATAAAATGCATGATAACGTTGAACGTTGAAGGCATAATTAGGTGTTGTGTACTCTCATCGAAAGAGGAACGAAGAATAAGATAAAGAAATAGGATCGTAGGCTGTGTTATAGAGTAAACGGTTATAAGTACACAGTTAAGTTGAGTCCCGATGATATTTTCAAAAGGGTTTTATTACCGAAATAAGTCCACAAGTATAAAATAAGTTACATGATGCTTCCAGAATATAAAGGATGTTTTCCTCTTCAGATCTAGGCGGTAACTAACTACCCTAAGCACTGCGTCACGGCTTGAGCGTCCTTCCCTACGTCTTCCTAAGATGCTCAACCGTGCCCAGTGCTTGCACACCACCAACCATCAACCCCTCCTAAGCTATTAACAGAGACGATGCTCTGTTACAGACCTCCCTTTCTTTAAAAAGACTTTTCCTCAAAAGTCTTAATCCCCAACCTACTTATTCTAATTATTCTTTCCCTCATTAAAACATTAACCCCAATATTATTTGTCCAACTCATCTTAAATAAACTTTACCTCTACATCCTTCGAACCAAATTCTCCACTTGTCTCTTATAATTCTCTCTTGTTTCTTATACCACTCTCTTATCTCTTATAATACTCTCTTATCTCTTATAATATTCTCTTATCTAATTAATACTCTCTTATCTCTTATAATACTCTCTTATAGCTACCCGCTATGTCATGAAGTTATACTTCTTCTTCGTTTCATTACAAAAACATAGGTCATAAGGATGCATATATACAATTGTTCAAAAAAAAATCGTTGGTATATACTTTGCATTACGTAACTTCTCATTCTTTCTCAACATCAACAACACAACACAGGATAGACAGAAAAGATGAGGTTAGGAATAGAAAAGAAGGGGTGCGCACCCAGTTTATGAAGATATAAAGAAGTAGTCAAGAACAATCCCATTTACCTCCCTTGCAAACGTAAACACTTTTACAAATAAAAGTTTTTCGAAAACACATCTACATCTCTGTTTGTTATAAATTAAGTTGATCCAAAATTTCTTCCATATACTTAATATTTGTGCCGGCATCTACACCTATGACCATATTTCACCTGTCCTAAGTCCGCTCATGAAACCATTAAACATGTTTATTTTCCATGAACATTTTGTAAATTAATTAACGCTGTTTATCACAGCTCCTATATTTTACCCCCTCACATCCCATGACAAGCATTCTTGTCCTAACTTTGTACCAAACCATATGTGCTGCTACCTACAGCCCCCTTAATATCCACTCCCCAGCTTCTTATATTTTCCAACTATCATAATCTCTTTTTACGCCCGCTATAGACGTTAGTCACGTTTATAATATGGCATCCAATCCATATACCTTCAATCAATGCTGACTTAATGCAGCTCTTATTTCAACCTCCCAGAACCATATATTTCTATCAGCTTTATACCCACTTCATCCAAACATGGCATTTAATTAACCCCCCATAATCCAACCATTAATGCTGACTGGTGCAGCAGCCTTCTTACTATCATAAGGTACTCATGAACTTATTACTCATAAGGAGAATGTGTCACTCTTCTAGTCTTCAGTCGTTTGTTAACTATTTTCTGAACGAAGGGTTTATTCTAAACAAAACAATAACTGCTTATGAACAAAACTTTAACCATTTTTCAACTTATTTGTAAACAAGGGTAATTACTATTCAATACGCAAGACAATTCAACTAAATTCATGAATCAACGAAGTCAAAACAGGATATCATACCCCCCAAGTTTTGAAGACGCATTTTCTTTCCCCTTATATCAAATAAAGATAATCAACCCATTCAAAGAAAAACATATTTCAAAATAATATGACATACATCCTATCCATTGTTAGTCACTTTTACGGACTAACAATAACTTATTTATCTATTAAGAAAACTCAACAAGTCACATCTTAAAATCAATTGGCAATAAAAAAAAAATACAAAAAAAAAAAAATACACCACACTCGAATTTACATCCATATTACCTATCTTAATACCAAAATATATAGTGTCATGTCTACTCCTCAAGACAACTCATTACTAGTATTAATCAAACCATTTGCCAGCCTGTTTCTATAAAACATCTGTAATACACAGCTAGCGTATTTCATCAACTATCAATTTCCTCTTTAAATCACAAAATCTTCATCCTGCTATCTGTAGCATTTTCTATTAATTTATCTACCATGTCTCCATTTCTTCAGTAACTCCAGATTTTTCTGTATAAGTGCTATCCCCACATCAATGTCTTCATCCTCTCGTAAAGAAATATCTTCCTCCATGCTACTATCTCTATTAGATTCTGAATTTTCATCGATTCCTTCTTCTTCATCTGTATGTCTGTTGCTAGCAGCCGCTAGTTTTGTCCTTTCTATATCTAACCTAATTTGTCTATCATTGTTTCTTAACGACCTTTCTAGTAGTGGTATGTCATCGTCGCTTGATGAATGTTCCCTAATTCTTCTCTGTCTTTTCACTTCTTTTTCTCTCTGTCTCTCTATTCTCCTTTTCACTGCTTGTCTAGTATTTTTAAATGGAGCGTTTACCTCTTCTTCCATAGATTCCACACTATCATAACAACCATCATACGTATTCTTCTCTTCTTTCATTAACGTTTTCGGTATTGTCTGTTCATAAGTATCATCATAAACTGGTGTTGTTATTAATTGACTTTGTACCGGATCTTTTCTAATATCTGGGGGTATTGTAGCTCTTCTGACGAATTGTCCCTCTGAGTATAAGTCGTCTGAATAATAATAATAATTATTATTGTTTCTCTTATCATCGTTATCTCTTCTTAAGTGCTCTACGTGTGCCCTTGCTACATGTCCCGTGATCTGGTTCTTTATACTGTATGATACATTACCTAACTTTTCCAAAATATATTAACCTGGAATCCAATGAGCATCAAATTTGGAGTTTTTCCTATGCTTCTTATAATAAACTCTATCTCCTACTTTAAATTCCTTGTCACCGCCTCACGTGCATATCTAGTAAAGGGCTGCAATTCCAGCCCAAGGGAAACCATTGAGTCGAGCAGGACCCAAGTAATCTAGAACCTTCTAGATAGAGATGGTCACCAAGTCCATGATTCCGTGGACACTGATGTGGCCCGCCTAATGCGGGGTCCACGAGGAACTCGGACAGAGTTACCGCCCGTGTCGAGTTAGGACACGCGGAGACCGGCAGAGGACGAATGGACTTGAGAGAGGCAACAGGGCCTGCCTTTGAGGGACTCTATAGATATCAATAGATATATAGACATAGGCTAGATAGTTTGCTAGACTGTTAAATGATACTTATGTGTTTGATGTTTACTATTTTACAGATGTAATATAGCGCGGGTCTGTTTACCCACTGCGCCAACGCATACTGTATATGTAAATACAATAAATATTCGATCTCATAACGAACAGATTTATTGTTGCCTGTATGAACCCAAGTTTAGTTATCTAGATACGAGCAAGACTATGACAGGCTTTTTGGGGGCTAGTTTTCCGGTTTTGGCATAGAATGTTTTCTTAAAAACCTATTAAATGCCATGTAAAATTAATTATTTAATCATATCACACTGATTTTTGATAACACATTGATTTGTTTAAATCAAAGAAATTGTTAACGTTACAAGGTTACATAGAACTAGTAGCTATCTAGCGATAAAATAGAAGTAATCTGAGTCCCTCGGCAATGTCTCACCATTGCCTCCACAGCGCCTCTTTATTTTGATTCTGTAAACAATTTTTTTTTGACATGTTATTATTTTGACATTTTTTTTTTTTGTGTGACAGTAACTAATGTGTTCTCGCTCCACGAGCAGATTGTTCCGCAACAAATGCCGCGTCCAACCGATGAAACCTTTCCCACAGTAACGAGAGTGCAAGATAACATCGAGGAGCTTCAAAAATTCAGAGCTAAGTTTCACCTCATACTCATTGTACTTCTAAGCTGTACTTCTCATGTTTCATCAATGTATTATGTTGTTTCATATTGATTTGGTTGCATATTCATGAACTTTTCACCAATATAACCTTGCATTTTGATTTACACATTAATAAGTAAGGGAGTTAACAAAATTTTCGAGTACACAAGATTTTTTCTAAGGGATTTAACTTTAGAAACATTACATACAAGTAAAACACAAAATGTCTTCCTTAGATAAATGCATTGAGCAAGGAATAAAGTTAGGTTATAAAGAAGAGAAATTGTCAGAATGGGCACAGAAAACACACGCAGAAAACATTGCCCGTGAAGAAAGAGCGATAGAACGAGAGGAAAGGAAACTTCAAATGGAAGCCGAAGAAAGGAAACTGCAAGCAGATGAAAAGAAATTGCAAATCGAAGCCGATGAAAAGAAATTGCAGATGCAAGCAGAGGAAAAGAAATTGCAAATCGAGGCCGATGAAAAGAAATTACATATGGAACTTGAGGCCGCCGCCAAACAGGCCCAGTTAAATGCCGAGACACAGATTAAACTAAAACAGATGGAAATGGAGTCCAACACAGAAATATCAATAAATAAGTTAAGAAGCAAAGAAGAGGAACAAAAATATAATAAATATAAAGGTCTCGTGAAGGCTTTCTGTTCTGGAGATTCCATCTCCGCTTATTTAGAAAATTTTGAGTGTCTCATGTCTCATCATAAAATCAGTAAATCAGATTGGGCATTTATTCTAATGAGGAATTTGGCTCTTGAACCACTGAAAGTAATAGAAACAATACCACAGGAAATGCGAAAAGACTATGAGTACCTAAAACAACGCATTCTCCAACATTTTTCTTTAGACACTGCAGGTTACCAACAACAATTTGCCAAATTATCTCCACAACCAAACCAAACCTTCATAGATTATGTCAGTACAGTCCAAGACATATGCACAAAATGGATTAACTCGGCTAAAACCAACAATAGCCATGATAAACTTAAGGAACTAATTATAATAGATAAAATAGTTAGCACCATCCCCACACCTTTTGCCAAGTTCTTAAAACAAATGGATTGTAAGAGCATTCAGGAAATCGAGGCGAAAGGAAATGCATTTTTTACAGCAAACAGGGATATTTTTCAACATAATATAAGTCACAATGATACAGCAGCTGCAGTAGTGAACACCAAATCCTCCAAACAATCACAGAGCAGATTTAAACCACGATCCAATGTCGGTAAAATAGTAAGGTGCCAATATTGCAATGTTCATCACGACAGTTACGGTATGTGTGACAAATCACCCACTTACCCTGAACACCTCAAAAAGATGGTAGAGAAGCAAACAGCTAAACGCATGGCTTACCACAGAGCAATTAAATGTTATTTCTGCAATAGCTGGGGTCACTATAATAAAGATTGTCAAGGCCGAAAGTTATTGAAACAGGCCAATGCGGCATTAGTAGAAACGTCGACTGACGAAGAGCTTGAGTCACTAAATGAATGTGAAAATCAACACGACAATGAAAGCGAGCTTGGGAATGCTGTACACGTCATAAACACCATAACAGACAGTAGTTGCAACACCTGTACAAAGTTCCAACGTGACACAACACTACATTGTGGTCACATAATCCCAATTGCAAATGAAATAGCTAACGCTGCCTTATCATCTACAGGCAAGCTAGTTTTTTATACAGGGTTTGTTAACAACAAAAAGGGCACGTTAATTCGTGATTCCGGCGCAACTCTCTATGGGGTGAGGAGAACATTAATAGACGCTAAAGACTACACAGACAAACATGTGACGTGTCGCACATTTTCAGGTACAACAGAGAAATATCCCCTTGCTTTGGTCGAAATTCAAACACCGTTCATATCGGGGCGAGTATTGTGTGCTATCCTTGAAAATCCCGTCGCGGATATTATACTTGGTAATTTACCCAACATACATCCTTGCTCTAAAAGAGAAATAAAAATGTGGGAGCAAAAACACGGTATCCACCACAGAAATAGCGACACAAAAGAGAAACACCATTCTTGCTTGTCTCAATCTGCCAAAAGACCAAGGGAGACAACCACTGAGGTAATTCAGGAAGAATTTACCGAGGTGTACAATGCAGGGGCGGTCGAATCAAGAAACGATACGACCGAATTAAAACCTCGAATTGAGGATGCGACCAAACTACCAAGTACCGAACCTGTAAATGTGCAACAAAACACACAACACACAAACACAATAACACGACAGACAACCCACAAAACCAACACCTACCAACTACAGGAATCATTAGAAATAGTAGCGCCAAACTCAACGAACATCACTTTTGGTAATGAACAGAAAAATGACCCTACACTAGCACCATACTTTAAGTTAGTAGGCCGCAAGCCAAAATTAACAAAGAACGCATCGTGGACATTTAGGCTACAGGATAACATCTTAACTAGATTTTACACAACAAAACAGACCACGACACAGCAAATAGTGCTACCACAAGCACATCGAAACAAAATTTTAAAAATAGCCCATGACTCCCCTTTTGGAGGTCATATGACATACGAAATGACCAAGGCTATTATCCTGACCCAGTTTTATTGGCCAAAGTTTGACCAGGATATTAAAACCTTTTGTGCAACTTGTGTTATATGTCAGAAACTGGTCAACAAGGGGAATAACCCTACTGCATTCTCTTTAAATAGAAACTTGAAATTATCCCATATAAATATGTTGAAACCATATTATGTTAGACAGGACAATGAGACAAATGAACTGACTCAACGAACTGGCGACATAGACGAAACGACAATTTCTCAACGAAATGACACCTCGACAAACGAAACACCGTTAACGACACAATCTTACGACGACGAAAACGACAAAGACATATGTACATTACCGACAATCTGTGATATCGACATCGACGACAAATTTGACGACATATTAACAACGATTGATCTCAACGACGACGACAATGACATTGAAGACAATGTACAAACAGTGGCATCTGTGATAAATCAGACAGACGTGGACAACATGGAAATCCCTATACCAATCATGACTGACGACGGAATTAATGACGTAGTTGCTTATATTGATGATATATGCATCCATTCTTCTGATATGACTTCTCACTTACTCACCCTTAAACAAGTCTTCCACCAAATCTCTCTTTTTGGACTTACCATCAAACCTTCCAAGGTTGAAATAGGTTATACACAAATAGACTTCCTTGGACATAGAATTTCTGAAGGAAAATTGTTGACTAATGATAAAATTGTTTCCAAGATCCTTAAGCTAGAAGTACCTACCACAAAGAAGCAAGTTAGAAGTTTACTAGGTCTGATTAACTATTATTCGAAATTTATTCCACATTGGGCAGAATTAACCTCAATCTTTTCTGATATGTTAACTAAAAATCATCCATTAAAAATTTGTAAAAGTACCAGCTTAGATGATGCAATGTGTAAATTGAAACATATTTTTTCTAATCCACCAGCCTTACGATTACCCAACATTAATTTACCCTTTATTTTGACCACAGATGCGAGCGCTATCGCAATAGGAGGATGCTTGATGCAGGAAATGGATGGCATAAAACACCCAATTCTCTATGTAAGCCGCAAACTAAAGAAGGCTGAGACTCGGTATGCCACAGTTGAATTAGAGTGCTTGAGCCTAGTGTTTTGTATATTGAGATTATCGAAGTTCCTCTTAGGGAGTCACTTTGTGGTCCTCACTGACAGTTCGCCATTATTGGTCCTTAACCAGGGGTCGCCTAAAAACCATCGGCTACAAAGATGGTGTCTTCTACTTCAAGATTTCGATTTCGAAATCCGCCACATCAGAGGCACCGACAACATTGTGGCTGACCTTTTGTCACGGCAGGTGAATGCGCCAGTAGAATGACTCTGATCACATCGACCATTAGCCATACTATAAACTGTGATACTTTTAGTCGGTTGCATATTACAGTGGAACTCTACACCTGCTAGAGTACTCTCAGTGATTAGTTGAATTACGACACCCAAGAACATGATACGTTACTTTGAGAACTATACCATCAAGTGCTTAAGCGCTAGAACACTTCCAGCAAGAAACAGTAACTGTGTTTGTGTCAACCAATAAGATCAACCAACGAACTAACTCCGAATTCTGTAAGAACTCGTTATATAGGACATTAAGAACATGCCATACTTGCTGTTACTACGTAACTTTACAAACAGCCGAAACAGAACCCCATCGACTACGACACTCAAGAGACAGCCATATTAGCTTTACCATTCATGGCATAACACGCTAGCGACAGGAGAACGACGCGCACATCATCTTGGGATTTAATTAATTAATTAGTTTAAGATTAAATATGTATTATATTTCCATTATTGTTGTATATAAATTGTATTCACCTGTAATTTGTACATATTCGACATTAATATTACAGGCGGTACCATTCCTAAGCTAAAGAACCGTCCTATACAATTGTCTCTATTTAAATTATAACCCATTTGTGAGTCATCGTACAAGAAGTACGTATTTTCTTAAAGGGCAAATATCGCCTAGCCCATTTTTTCTAAGGGCAATAACACTTACCTCAACTTTAATTATATATTTTAACCAAATACTATTTTTAATGAAAAATGAGTGAATGACTGTTTGAATGGATTAAATGAGAGAACGATACACTTGGCGGACAAATTGTACGCAAACCGTATTTATTTTAATTTGTCTGCGTCTTTCATGTAAATTGTATGACTTGTCTAATTTGTGAATACATGTGTAGTACTTAGTTTAATAGTGAGTTAATATACTTAGCTTAGCAGTTAGGATACATCTAAGCACCACTACTTGGAATACCTGTTCATGTATTGCACACAGTGCAGTAGTTCATGATTGGGGTTATCCCAACTCGTGACGCTTGGAAATACGCCACACATTCAGCACACACAGTACACAAACCTTAAAACTCAACACTATCAAATTAAAATACAGTCACTTTATTATAAACATCAACTAATTAGTCAAAGCACACTAACAAGCCAACAGGGACACTTGTAGTATGAGAGGGATAAAATAACAAGGTAACTACATATTTAGCATTAGATAACATACGGGAGTAAAAGTGTATAGAAATACACACACAGATCAAGATTTGAAGGTGTACTTATTTAGCCAAGACTTCGGTCTTGTTAACCCTCTATTATATAGGGGTTATTTGTCTGGGTACCATTTTGGGTACTATGAGAAGGGCAAGTTGTAAATACAACTACTAAAATGCCACGTAACTTCGGTCTGATAAGCATATTTAAGCACACGAGAGACAGGGATCTCTGCACCAAATCAGACAAGTGTTGTATGGTAGAATACATGAGTTTTTAGTGCTAATACGTAGGTTGCCAGGTTACTATCCACCAAACTACAACACCAACTGTAGGTGAGTCGGTGACAGAATTAGAACGGATCTAATTCCCAACAACAAATCATGTCACGGGGGAGGGGGGGATCCTGTCACCGCCTCACGTGCATATCTAGTAAAGGGCTGCAATTCCAGCCCAAGGGAAACCATTGAGTCGAGCAGGACCCAAGTAATCTAGAACCTTCTAGATAGAGATGGTCACCAAGTCCATGATTCCGTGGACACTGATGTGGCCCGCCTAATGCGGGGTCCACGAGGAACTCGGACAGAGTTACCGCCCGTGTCGAGTTAGGACACGCGGAGACCGGCAGAGGACGAATGGACTTGAGAGAGGCAACAGGGCCTGCCTTTGAGGGACTCTATAGATATCAATAGATATATAGACATAGGCTAGATAGTTTGCTAGACTGTTAAATGATACTTATGTGTTTGATGTTTACTATTTGACAGATGTAATATAGCGCGGGTCTGTTTACCCACTGCGCCAACGCATACTGTATATGTAAATACAATAAATATTCGATCTCATAACGAACAGATTTATTGTTGCCTGTATGAACCCAAGTTTAGTTATCTAGATACGAGCAAGACTATGACATTCCTGTAATTGTGTATTTTTGTTTGCATACCTTTTTTGTCTTCCTCTAGCTTTAATTATATTATTTCTTAATCTTACATGTGCTTTGTGCATTTCTTGTATAATAACTTCCTGAAAATCCTCCCCCATATATTTACGTCTAGGTTTTAATAGATTGTCGATTGGGAGTATAGGTTCTCTTCCGTATAATAAATAGAATGGTGAAAACTCTGTTCCCTCATTTTGATTAGTGCGTATCGCGCTCAGTGCAGGTCCTAAGTAAAGAACCCAATCTTTTTCATGTTCTTCTACAATTTTTGCTACTATGCTATACAATGTCCTATGTTGTCTCTCGTTTTTCGCATTTGGCGAAGGTCTTTAATAGGACGTTTTTATGTGGATTATATTTAAATCCTGTCATAACTTTTCGAACTTTTTGTTCACAAACTCTTTACCATTATCTGTGAGTATGATCTGTGGGCAACTAAATCTTGGCATGTACTCTTGCAGAAAAATATTAATGATGGTATCCGCGCTTTTATCCGGAATTTCATAAACTTCTGGCCACAGACTATAGTTATCCACGATATGAAGTAAATATACATTCCCTGATAGTGTTCTAGGGTGAGGACCTGATATATCTAAGCTGATTTTCTGCATAGGGAACTGAGGAATGTCTGTATCTTGTAAAGGACATTTGATCGTTTTCATGTTTCTTAATCTACACTTCTAACACGCATCAACGTATTTATAAGCAGTTTTAAATAAGTTCGGCCAATAATATTTATTATTAAGTGCTTTTACTAACTTGTCACGACCAAGATGACCATTCTCATCATGATATGCTTTCAGAATCTCAATTTCCAAATGTTTTGGAATGTATTTTCTCAACTGTTCGCTTCTTTCATTCACGTAATATAACTGATCATCATCCTGTAAAATTAAATAATTCTTCTTATACTTGTTTTCACCCGTTTCGCTCAACTTCTGTTTTATTTCTACAACTTCCGGATCTAATTCTTGTTCTTCTTTCATATTAAATTGCATTAAATGTGGGTCTTCTGCTCTAGGTTCTGATTCTTGATCTGACGGTAAACTCTTAAAATCTTGTCTATTTAGTATGGCAGAATCTAATATATTTACTTGCCAGTTTCGATCGTCTATTTCGGGTTCACCCTCATCCTCAGTGTCTCCTGATGTCTCTGGATACGGAATTCTAGATAATAAATCTGCACAGGTGTTGTCCCTACCTGCCACGTATTCTATCTTCGCGTTGTACCCCTGCAGATTCAACGCCCATGTCTGTATTTTTCTGTTCTGCACTGGAGCTTCTAATAAAGATTTTAAAGGCATGTGATCAGTTCTAACAATGAAATTTGCGTTATGTAGATAATAATTAAGTTTCTGAAGAGCATAATTAATAGCGTAGGCCTCCTTCTCTATAGTCGACCATTTACGCTGAGATTTGCTAAGTTTGTGTGACAAAAAATAAATTGGTCTTTCATTCTTTACTCCTGGTATTCCTTATCTTTCTCCTTCATATGGTTGTGCTAAACATGCTCCTATTGCATTATCTGAAGCATCTGTATACAAAATTAACTGTTTATCCAAATCTGGATGTGTCAATAGTGGCACTATTGTTAAACTATTTTTTAAAAACTCAAATGCTTTTTGACACTCATCATTCCACTTAAATCTAGCGTATTTGCCAGTCAGGTTAGTGATGGGCTCTGCTATTTTTGAGAAACCTGGAATGAAACGACGATAGTATCCACATGTACCGATAAAAGCACGAACTTCTTTTACATTGGTTGGAGGAGGCAATTCTTTAATAGCTTTTACTTTATCCTGATCTGGTTTAATTCCTTCTCTATCAATAATGTATCCCAGATACTTAGTTTCTGTTTTTAGAAATTCACATTTACTGAGTTTCAATTTAACTTCATGTATTCTTAATCTGTCAAATACTAATTTTACATGCTTCAGGTGGTCCTGTACATCTCCTGCTGTGTGGATCAAAATATCATCTATATATGCTAATGCGAACTTTTGCATACCCTCTAATACTTGATTTATTAATAGCATATAATGAGAAGGCGTCGTACGTACTCCAAATGGCATTCGTAAAAATTCGTAAGAGCCTGCATGAGTACAGAACGCACTTTTCTTCTGAGCATCCGGCGACATAGGGATACACCAAAATCCTGACCTTGCGTCTAGCGTGGTAAAGAAGGTAGACCCATTAAGTAGTCCCAAGATATTATCAATCACCGGCAATGGGTAAGCTACATTCTTAGTGATCTTGTTCAGAGATCTGTAGTCACAGCAGAAGCGATGACTCCCGTCCTTCTTGGTCACAATTACAATCGTAGATGACCACTCTGATTTGGATCTTGTTATGATTCCCGCTTTTAGCATATCTTCTATTGCTTTTTCAACAATTTATCTATTACTTAGAGGAGTTCTGTATGGTTTTAAACTGATTGGTGGATGATTTCCTGTATCTATTTCCATAGTAACTGTCTTAGTCCTCCCCAATTCTAAGTCGTTAATTGCAAAAACATCTTGATTCTCTTTTATAAGTTTTTCTAATATTTCCTTATTTTCTGGTGGAGCTTTTAACTGTGCTAATAATTCTTGTTCTCTTGTTTTTTTGTTTTTTTTTACTGAATATATTTGAGCTGTATGTCTTCTGAATGGATGGATCAATTCATCATTCTGCACGTTCCATCTTCTTCCATGTCTATTCCTGGTATTGATTCTTTTCATATGGGTTTCTGAACATTTCGGCATTTCTACCCTATCTGTTGCCAGTACTTTGTTAGTATCATGTTCTACTTTGGCTATTACACATCCTTTATACAATTTAATTTCTCTGCCTGTGTTGTTAATAACCATTACTGGAAAAGTTAAGTGTTTCTCTAATGTCATTATCCCATCTGGAACTTCTAAACCAGGCTCATCAATTACCTCCCTTTGTAACTCTGTTATTCTAACTGTGTGTCCTACTAAATAATACGGATTTCTTTTCACTTTTGCCTGTATCAGATTAACCGTCTGTGGTTTTAACGTCATGGACGTTTTAACTCTAACCAGTGCTGATATGTGCATGTCTTCTTCCAAATCTACATACACGTCTTTGAATTTTAATTTGTGCAGATCAAAGAAAAGTCTTACACCATTTTTTTAGTAAGAAATCCCTACCTATAAGCATGTTCCTATTTAAATCTTTCACTACATGAAAAAGATGTCTTACGTTGATTCCTCCTAATTTGAGATTTATTATCGTTTGTCCAATTACTTGTAAATTTTGTCCTGTAACAGAGTGAAGATTATTATGACTTCTGAATATTTTACAATGTTTTTATTATTTTGTATAGAAAATCGTCTTTGATTACACTAACCTGAGCTCCTGAATCAGTTAATGTACGGATTCTATATTTCCCTATTTCTATTATGCATGAACTGGGGTCCTTTTTATTTACTGAAAATTGTTTGATTTCCGCCATTTGAGAGCACTTTCTACTCGTCCTGCTATACCTGTTATTAAAATATTCTTTAAATCTTGGGACCTTGTTATCTTCCCTCCTACTGCAGGTCCTATTCAATAGGTGGGACGCCGGTTTTCCTGCGTTCTTGGGCTTGTAAAACTCCTGTGTCTGTCTTCAATATTCCTATTTGATCTGTTATTGACATTTCTATCTTGTGTATTCAACTGGACACGCCTGTTACCACAGAGCGAAAAATGTGTCCACGTTAGCCACAACCCCAACAGACTATATTTGTGTTATTTGTGTTACCTACCGTCTCTCTTATAGGATTTCTCATTTGTCTTCTTCTATCATAAGTATTTTCATTACCTCCCTGTAACGTCTGTATTCCTCCTCTCCTATTCCATCCGAACCTTGTTTGTCCGATCTTCATGAGCTCTTCAATCCTATCTTCCCGACTAGTTCCTATTTCTCGTCCTACTCTCAACCTAAATCTTCATCTCAAATTCTCTTCTTGTACAGCTATATCTACAGCCTGTGATAATCTCTCAGGGTTTTCTCTCATTAATTTAAATTTCAGTCCATCTGACTTGATACCATCTACAAAAATCCCGACCAACATTCGTACCACTTCCTCCCCTCGTACGTTCTGTCCCAGGAATGCTTCCCATGTCTCATCAGTTCTTGACTCTCTTCGAATGTGATCTGAAACTGGTTCTATAGTGGCCTGGTAAGCAATTTTCATTTTTTCCTCATCCGTTTCTGCCACCAAAAATGCATGTTTTTCTATCGAAGTTATCCACTTCTTAAAGTCCTTCGCCTGTCCACTAAATTTTACAATCTCTGTCCCTATTCCTTGTTGTTTTATTGCTGTGTTGAGTCTACCTATTGCCGTGCCTACACCAGTTAACACTTGTGTTAATAAAACCTGTTCTTCTGCCATGCTGAAATATGCTGAAATTTACTATTCAATTCATATAATCACACTCACAATTATAATGATTTAGTCAACAAATATCAACAATTGTATAGGCCCATTTAAACTAAACAAGTGACGTAAGCAACTGTTCACTGTTCTTCTTATAAAGATTAAGCGTTCAAATTAAGAAATAAATTTTATCTAACACGCCACATTATTTTATCTTGTATTACCCTGATATCGTCTTTGCCAAATTCTAATAATGTCAATTTAATTATTACACACTTATAATAATTGTCCTAAAATCAACATACCGTTCTTTGTATATAAGGATACTTGAAGCTGTAATTTCTTAGATTTCTCTAGACGGCGACCTTATCTTCTAGTTGTCCTGTCGGTTTTTTGGATCCCCGGAAAGCAATCTCTGGTGGTTACCTCAATCTTAAGACAACTCTGGCTGCTTCTCTAGCGCGAGGAGTACTCCACTTTCACCCATGGTTGGGCACACCAGACTTGCGGCTTCTTTTCACCCGATAACAGGGCACATCTAGACGACTTCACCCGAAAAAAAATGGCACTTCTAGACGACTTGAAACAGCTTAAGAGAAAGGAAGCGATTACAGTAGGCTCTCTTTTTCAGCAAGTCGGCAACCCACTATGCCCACCCGCGTCCAAAAAGACCAAGGCAAGTAAATCGCATTCCATAACGAACTTCATAAGCTTGAGTTTGGTTTGGGTAAAGTCAGCTTGGTGTCGGCTGACAACTTTCAAAGCGATGAAATGACGATCTTCATGGTCTCTCGGCAATTGAGCTTGGCATTCATTGACTCATATTTTACATCAGCTCGTAGGAATCTTGACCACAAACTTCTTGTAGTTAATAACGACAGCTCTAATAAGTGACCTCACTTCAGACAGCCAAGGTCAATTAACGGCTGCGATAACGGCAGGTCACAACTCACAGCATAGTGACGACAGTCAGGTCACTCCAGTTCATGATGACAAACAGCTGGTCTGGATTATCCTTTGAGTACTGCTTTTAATACAATTCAGCATTCACTCGGTAACATCATACATTGTTGTCGTGGCAGCAAGCCGAGAAAAAGCGTTCAATGTAAGTTCTTCGTTGTGCTGCGTCTTTTGTTAGTACTTCTGCATCGTGTCCGCGACATCTAAGTCCAAATCCTGGTTAAGCGGCTCCATTTTTTTTACTCTGTTATAGAGTAAACGGTTATAAGTACACAGTTAAGTTGAGTCCCGATGATATTTTCAAAAGGGTTTTATTACCGAAATAAGTCCACAAGTATAAAATAAGTTACATGATGCTTCCAGAATATAAAGGATGTTTTCCTCTTCAGATCTAGGCGGTAACTAACTACCCTAAGCACTGCGTCACGGCTTGAGCGTCCTTCCCTACGTCTTCCTAAGATGCTCAACCGTGCCCAGTGCTTGCACACCACCAACCATCAACCCCTCCTAAGCTATTAACAGAGACGATGCTCTGTTACAGCTGCTTGGCTACTTTACAATGCGATCATGGATTTCTTGGCGATTATAAAATGCTTATGTTGCTTGGCTGTATGTATGCCTCAACAAAAATATCAAAAATAGAGATCATCCGTTGTCAGGGCATGCTGGTGTCTTGGTAAACGAGTAGGCTAACATAATGGCTGGATCTGCACCTCTGGGTCGGGTATTAGTTTAGTTTAGTTTAGTCGACGGATCAACATCACGGCACACGGGTGTAACCCATAAGTGCTACGTTCTCCTCTTAACTCAAACCTGAGTCTGGAGAAGCTCAGCTCAGTGCACGAATTCCGTAGCACCGGCGAGGATCCTGAAATACGTTGGGTAGATTTTTAACTCGAAATTTTGCCCTGGCAGTGCCGTTAGGCTACTTACTCTTTTTCGATTTCCAACTGCAAAGGGATTGCGGTCTGGTATTGGTGCACGATAAGACAAATGTGGTCAGGGACCTATGGGAACGTGTGTGAAAGAACAGATACACCATCTTTGCCTTAAGAAAATGGTGCGGTAGAGAGTGATCAGAGGATCTGGCCGACACTCAGTTCGCAGAGAAAAGACCAGACAGACGCATAATCGGGAAAGATTGCAACTGGTGCCATTAGTATTGGGACCCCATTAGTATTGGGACTCGCGGGTTTTTGAAAATGAGGATTGAGCGAGCATGGGAATTTCCCGAGTGCTGTGATGTCGGTTCTTGACTCAACTTATTGTTATATATATATATATATATATATATATATATATATATATATATATATATATATATAAAACAGAATGTATGTGTGTGGGTTTGTGGTTGGGGATGTATTGGATGCGTTCGATAACGGTCCATCCGATTGAGATGAAAATTTCTACACGTCATCCTTTCATTCCCGTGCAACCAACTGTCATATTTTTTTAGTGTAGCATCATCTATTTACTTATTAACATTTAATAATTAAATTACATGACTTAACATAAGACAAAATATATAAAGGGACATAACTTTTAGTAGCATTGCTATATCTAAGGTTAAGTCCCCTGGCTATAGATAGGTCGGTTGGTCGGATAGATAGATATATAGATAGATAGATAGATAGATAGATAGATAGATAGATAGATAGATAGATAGATAGATAGATAGATAGATAGATAGACAGACAGACAGACAGACAGACAGACAGACAGACAGACAGACAGACAGCCGGGCCGGGTCGTCAGACAGACAGTCGGGAACGGGAACTTATATGATTACTTATATGAATTAAATGAGATGCACCCCATCAGGGGCTGGGCAAAGCCGGGCCTTGTCAGACAGACAGACAGACAGACAGACAGACAGACAGACAGACAGACAGACAGACAGACAGACAGACAGACAGACAGATAGTCGGGAACGGGAGCTTATATGACTACTTATATGAATTAAATGAGATGCTCTCCACCAGGAGCTGGGCGAAGCCGGGCCGGGTCAGACAGACAGACACATAGTCGGGAACGGGAGCTTATATGACTACTTATATGAATTAAATTTAAATGGGGCTGCCTTCGTGATACTGACTACATCACCCATAGAATGCCGATCGTTCTATAAAATCTATGCACCTAGCACCACGTATCCAATATACCTTAGGACATTGAAAAGGATACTTTGTCTTTAAAAATATCTTTAAAGTCCTCTAGCACTGTGCAGTTAAATGTATCATCATCAGCATTACTAGGACTTACAGTAATGCCAGAGTTGGAATAGGCCCGATCAGTACGATCCTGTTACACCAGGGCTCAGGAAAACTCAGAATAGCCTGCTTTATACTGACAATGTTATCCGTAGTCGTCCTGTGTTGTCGCGAAACTTAAGGGAAAGATATAGTAGTTACACTGGAACCTTCCATGCATATCGTAAGATGCGTTTAAGGAGGGTTTGTGGTTACAAAACGTTTTCAGCAAAATCCAACCAATCATGAAAAAGACTAAAGATAAGGACGTAAAAAAAATAGCAGAAGACAGGACTGCTGCCAAGTAGCAGCGCAGATGATATGACGCAAAATAGAGTTGGTGAGAAAATCGCGAACCAAATCTTAGTAGAAACTAGGAGGCTGACGTAAAAAGCAGAATACGTCAGAAAGATTGTCAACAACAACAAAGAGTCAGATCTTAGAGCTTGAACGACGAGGCAGCACGATTCGATGCTCAGCAAGAAGAGAACTTATATACTGGCTGGACACTTACTCTGATGGCAAACAGTATAGTAGGAAATGGGGCGCTCGAAGAAATAGAGACATGAAATGCTGAATTTACAAATTTGCCAACGCCAGTAAGTCTCTCTCAGTACGTAGTTATTACAGAAGCTCATCGGATCAACAAAAGATATATATTATAGAGAAAGTGTTACCAATCACGGACAATCCAGCTGTCGTCAGTACTATCATCAAGATCTACATACTACACCATTTCGCCACGCCACGCCATGGAGTCATCATAGAAGGAATCTCAACGCGGATCTAGACAAGCACTTCAGTATCTTTAAGATTTGGACATCGAGGAATTTGTCGGATTTCATGGATACACCAATACGACATGGACTGGGTTTATACCCAGAAAGGCACTCTTAAGATCCACCAAGCATGGGTCAATGGATCGCCAACAAATTGTATTAGAGGCACGGGCGCATCCGCTGCGTGGGTTGATCACAAACTGGTAAATAAGAGAGATTACACAGGTAACAGTGTTATCTGCAGAACGTTCGGAGGTACTCTAAAAATATACATGAACGCATGGGTCTTTATTAGATGTCCCTATTATACGGGAAAAGTATGTGCAGCAGTCTTACCAAACCCGTGTGCTGGGTTGATAATTGGAAACATCCCTAATGTCATAGATTACATTCAGGAAGTAACGATCGAACCCAGACTTGCCAATGCACCCGCAAGAACCCAAGTTCAAGAGACACAAGAAGAAGAAAATAGGCAACGAACACAGGTTACTTCACATGACAAAAGGCAGAGGGACGACATAAATATACAAAAATGTTTATTCCATGATGTTCATGAAGAAAACAAATCCAATTATGAAAAAGTTGACAATTAGCAATTATTGAACAACTATATTCCCATTGAGTGTGAGTTAAAAAAACATAAGCAAACAATCAGACAATCTCATATTTCTATAAATAACATCAATCAGACTAACAAACAGAAACCACATAAAAATGGGATAACACTAGCCAAAAGTACATCTAGTGTTAACATACAACATATAAATTACACAGAACATCGGTAACGGAACGTCATAACCACATTTCTTTTTCGTATGATGATGCTCATTCAACCACTCCTCACCTGTGTTGATTGCGTCATTTCAAACATATACTCACAAACAAAGAAATATATTGCTTGCGCCAGTACAAACATTTACGCACAAGTCAAGAAATATGTTACAAACTTTTTCTCGCAAATCAAGAAATATGTCACAAACATCGGCATGCAAACCAATAAATATTTTACAAACGTATTAGGTAAATGGAAAGAGGATTACAGACGACAAGCTACACTTGTATTTGCTTACCGTACTTACTTGACTTGTCTCTGCTTCGGATACACCAGACTTACCTCATTACAACATATGTCGTACACATTATACAAACGAGTGAAAGCTACAACATTGTTCAAGTCAACAAAGTTAAAATATAAAGAGAAAATCATACCTTCAGGAAAGATTCATCATAATTTCCGGAAGAAAGAAAGAATGAAAGAAAGAAAGAAAGAAAGAAAGAAAGAAAGAAAGAAAGAAAGAAAGAAAGAAAGAAAGAAAGAAAGTATTGGTAAGAGTGTGTCGGGACAAATACACAACTGTCATATAATATGTTGCTAACATATACATTACACATGATGACACACATTAAGGTAGATAGAAGTGTTTTAGGACTCACTCCTAATTTCGCTGATATGTCAGCAACTGTTTCAGAACTGTTTTCATGCTATCTCAGCGATTCTCTTGCATATTCATGAGAGAACCTGGCATACTAAGACATTGAAGTGTGTACGTTGGTGTCGTAATTTCGCTGGAGATTGTAGAACATTAAACTATTATTCCGACGCTCCAGAGATGTTGACGTCTGACAAGTGTTTCATTCGATAAGAGCTTGACAGACGTGGCTTACTTACATCTATTTTCGATCTCGTCTTCTGATTTGCCATTTGATAATACTTACTAAGTACTTAACACTCTTTACTTGTTTCAAATGGTGTTCTTTTAGATGAATCTTTGCTGTTTTTTCTATGGTTATGGTCATTACCTCTGTGTTACTGATGCTAATTTTCATGTTATGTTCCTTACACACTTCATTTAAACTATTCACGTGATTTTGTAGTTCTAGATAGACAGACAGACAGATAGTCGGGAACGGGAGCTTATATGACTACTTATATGAATTAAATTAGATGCTCTCCACCAGGAGCTGGGCGAAGCCGGGCCGGGTCAGACAGACAGACAGACAGACAAAGCAGACAGACAGATAGATAGATAGATAGATCGATAGATAGATAGATAGATAGATAGATAGATAGATAGATAGATAGATAGATAGATAGATAGATAGACAGACAGACAGATAGATCCCCGCCAGGGCCTGGGCGAAGCCGGACCGGGTCAGCTAGTGTGTGTGTGTGTGTGTATATATATATATATATATATATATATACATATATATACATATCAAAATATATATATAAGGGGGTCGTGACTAGAGACGAGATTGAGAAACACTGCTGTAAGTAGCTGGGTATGTCACTACGAAACAATACAGATGTAAATAGATACACTTCCTATTCCAGCACGAGTTGCCCTTATCTTGTCTACATTAGAAGATAAGTGGTGTCGGAATTACTGGTCCTTATGTTTCATACAGCGGGCGGTAGTTCATTTCCCTTAGGTGGCGTCCGATGTTCGTTTTTAAAGTGGCTTGATCCGTTATAAGATTCAGAGAGAAGTACTTGTTTACAAATATGGCAAAGGTAGCCACTCGAGTATCGGCCCGATGTTCCTGGATTCAAATTCTCATCGAGGATAGAGATTTATATATTCGACTGTATTCCTACGTTGTCGGTCAAGCCTAATTATGTAGGTAACAGACATTGCGTCATGTAATACAAACAAACATGAGCAAGAATGCAAGGAGTTCTTCGAGGACATCCATGACATACTAAATAGTAAATAGAAAGGAGAATCAGGACAACATCATAGTTCTGGGAGACTTCAATGCAAGACTAGGACGTAACAGAGGGGACATCGAAAAACATCTTGGAGCATTTGGAAACCAATATAATTTAAGAAATGATAATGCAAGTAGACTGATGAAGCTATGCTGCCAACACAACTTCTGTATATCAAACACACTTTATAAACACAAAGTCTCACAAATATACATCTGGTACAAATGGAAGATCTAGATACCAAAAGCCAAACTGATTTTATATTAACGAGAAATAACAGACAGATAAATATATAAGATGCAAGGGCAGTTCCCAACTTAAGTATAAACACAGACCAGAAAGCAGTTATTATCATAGTAAAAATCAACAGAAGAAGAAAGCAAAGACCGGGCAAATACATGTCATGCCAATTAGTAAACTTAAAAAAGCATCTCAAAGACGAAGTAGTGAAGACAAATTATGAGAAAGAACTAAATGAAATCTGTGTAAAACTACCTACAGAAAGAAAAACAGTGGATGAATAATGGGAGGTGTTCAAATAAAGCATTTTAAATACTGCCAAAATAACATGTGGAACCACGAAAAAACGCAAAACACGGATAAAGAAAATAACAAGTTTGTGGAACGGTGGGGTAAAGAAAACTGTAACAGACAAAAGGGGTAAATGTAAAGGTTGATGAAGAGCAAACAGGATCGTGATTACACAGAATATAGAATAGCAAGGAGACACTCGAAAAGAATAATAAAGAAGGAAAAACAAAAGGACTGGGAGGAATATAGAGAAAGCCTAAATTAAAAACTACACGGAGGCAACTAGAAACTTCTACAAATGATCTGCGCAATGAGAACCCGAACAGAACCCTTCGACCCAACTGAAATAATTAACAGCGAAAAGGGAGAACCAATAAGTGAACAAATACAAATCCTAAAACGATGGAGGCAGTTCTTCAAACAACTTCTCAACATTCCATCAGATGCCACAGAAATTCAAGAAACTGACACAGATGCCATCGAAGAACTAGATCCAGACATATTGGACGATATAATTGAAGAAGCCGTCTGATTAGCCCGTTGAATACATCACCGGGACAAGAAATCTCAAATGAACTATTTAAAGGAGCAAGAGAAGAAGGAACGGCATGGCTACATATAATATTTAACCATGTTAGGGGTAGAACATCAGGCACGACGACCAAGCGTTAATAGCAAAATCAGAAGTAGAATTACAAAATCACGTGAATAGTTTAAATGAAGTGTGTAAGGAACATAACATGAAAATTAGCACCAGTAAAACAGAGGTAATGACCACAACCATAGAAAAAACAGCAAAGATTCATCTAAAAGAACACCATTTGAAACAAGTAAAGAGTTTTAAGTACTTAGTAAGTATAGTATTATCAAATGGCAAATCAGAAGACGAGATCGAAAATAGATGTAAGTAGGCAAACCAACTCATTGAACAAATGGAACCAGTACTAAAGAACAAATACGTATCAGTAGTTACTAAGAAAGCACTTCATAACACAATCTTCCTGTCAGTTCTATGTTACCAATGCCAAACTTTGACAATGACAGAAAAAGAGTAAAGAAAAATCACAACAGAAATGGGATTCCTGAGAAGAATACTCAATGTAGCAAGAAGAGAGACAATCAGAAATGAAGAATTCAGGACTAAAGTGGGGATTGTAGCAGCGCTAGATTTTATCAGAAGACATCAAGTTAAAAGGTTTGGCCATGTAAGTAGATTACCAACTAACCGTATACCACACCAGCAAAGATGTAAGACCAAATGGAAACAGAAGAAGAGGCCGGCCACGTAAAGAGGGAATAGCCGAGTCCATGGAATCTCGATACATAAAGCCCATAAACGGGCACTCTCCCGCTATTTATGCTTCATTTCGACACCCCAGGGTACAAGAGGAACAAGATGAGATGAGATGAGATGAGCTGATGAGACAGACATTGTTCTCATATTTCTACGCTAACAGCGTGATACAGATTCCATCACTCATCCAGGACTGATAGGTCTTAAAATATGGGACTAGCACCCCCCCCCCCCCCCCAACAAGTCCCAAAGCTAGAATCTGCCACAAGTCTGCGATGTGCTGGGACCATCACATATTGTAGGCCTGCATGCAAGGAGACATAGGTGGCAAGTCTTTTCCTCATTTAGCAGATGATGAACGTTGGAGTGTAACTCTAGTCAGACTTCAACGGTTAAGGTTTCTTTTCTGGAATCCTCCTCCCATGGGCAGAATGTCTTCCCGAGCTTGTGGGCTCTGCCTGCCCACAGTTTCTGTCGGGCCTTGTTGCTCTAGCCTTTGTTTCTTACAGTTACTAGTTTAAAGTAACTGTTGTACAGAACTGAAAGAGTTAATGCAGTAAAATAAATACATTTCATGTATATTATTCCCCTCTCCCCGACAGCCGCCGTGGCATATTAACTAGATGCTCGCCTGCCGGCCAGGTGGTCGTGGGTTCCATCCCCATCGAGAAGAATTCGGATTTTAAAAACTGACCTGGGCTCCCATGTTGACCCTGCTGGAAATGGATATCAAACAACGGCTTGGGAAGTAAAGACGGCGGGCGTGACACAGACCACAACACCCACCGAGTGATGATTGATCTATAAATATGTGGCTCTACCATCTTGTGTCCATTGAGCCATTGAGCCTTAAGGTGTGTAAAAGGATCCTTTAGTTTACTTACTTGCTTACTTACTTACTCACTGACTTACTTCCTTACTCACTCACTCATTTACTTACTTACTTACTTACTTACTTACTTACTTACTTACTTACTTACTCACCCACTTAATTACTCACTCACTTAATTACTCACTCACTCACATCCTTGCTAGGTTGCTTGCTTGATTACCTACTTACTTACTTACCCTTTCCCTTTCCTAACTTATGCACACACACACACACACACACACACACACACACACACACACACACAAACACACACACACAAGTGTATTAAAATAGTTGTTACTGTTACATGAATTACAGAACGCGGATAAGTTCATGAGTACAAAAATAGATCCTGTTTTTACAATTTCGTACGGCGCAGTTAAAGATTCCAGGGAGAATGCGGAAGATCATAGAGTTCAAGTGTTGCAAAGCGCACACAATAAAATAGATAGAATCTCTTGGCTTACATGGTTGCCACCAACCAATAAACAACAATGACAGAGGATCCCTACTGTGGTGTATTGTCATCATCAGCATCGTGTTCCGTGACGTTAAGCGTGGGTCCTTCATGGTTCGCCATCTCAGACAATCACCATTGGATGAGATATGTTCTAGTTCCGTTTATGTCATGCCAATATGTCTATCTGTCTGATGGCTATATGTCTTTTTGTCTGTATTTCTGTCTGTCAGTCTGTCTATCTGTCTATCCGTTTTTCCAATGGTCACAACATGTTCCAGTGTTTCTCTTCTCATCATCTTCGTCTCTTCTTCTGCTTTTTAATTCCTTATGGACCATAGACAGTCAGCCAAATCACGACAAGCCGTCCTGTCTTTTGCTATTGTTTTTTCCTCTTTATCTTTAGTCTTTTTTCATAGTTGGTTGGATTTTGCCGATAACTTTTGTATGGTGTAGTCTGCCCCACGCCAACCCTCCTTAAACGCATCTTACGATGTGCATGGTAGGTTACAGCGTAACTATAATATCCTTGCCTTATGGGTCCCGACAACACAGGACTACTACGGATAACATTGTCAGTATAATGCCGGCCATTCGGAGTTTTCCAGAGCCCTGGTGTCACAGAATCGTACTGACAGTGTTGCCATCTCCCTTTGATGAAAAAGTACCAAAATCGACCCAAAAAAGCACTAAAAAGCACCACAATTTTTTAGGAAGCACCAAAAAAAAAAAAAAAAAGCACCAACTGTTTTTATTACAAATGTAACAAGGTAGCACAGTATAATTTATTATTACCACTTCATATTACAATGAAGTTTATTCCAGATCCGCCAAATCCCAATCAGAACTACTTTCGAGCCAAAAAAAGCACCAAATTGCAATAATATTTTTTGGGAAACCACCAAAACAAGCACTGGTGGTATTCATTCAAAATGTTATAAAGTAGCACATTATAATTTATTGTTATCACTGAATATTAGAATGAAGTTTATTCCAGATCTGCCAAATTCCAGTCAAACAACTCCTCTTCAGTTTCTATAGCTATTTCCTGCTGTGTTTGCTCCTGCGATGATGAGGATGAGGAAGATGATTGAAAGAAACATGTATATGCCTCCTGTGAGTCAATTTTTTCGCAGAATATCCTTAGGTAGTTTATAATCATGACAGCATTTGCCATATCTTTTCATTCCATATCTAATAGTCAAAACAGCTGTCAAACTCTTGATGCTCAGTCTTTTCCGCAATTTTGATTTTATAACTCCCATCTGACTGAAAATACGCTCCACGTCCGCATTAGAATGAGTTAAAATGAGCACAGTTAAAGCTAAATCTTTAAGATCTTGGAAAGGATTTTCACCGGTGGCATCCATGTATGAGGCTATTTCTGCCCACAATCCAAGTGTGTCAGAGGTCTGTCCACTGCATATGATGAAGTTTTCTCCACTGGAAATCGATGCGGGTGAGAGTAGCTGCATCTTCTACAAACATTTTAGCACGATCCAATATACAGGGCTGCATTGGCTGTAGACATTCACTTCCACTAAGACATGACATGGACTGCAACACTCGAACGTTATCGGGTGTACGTAAACGCAGCTGTGTCAATAGCGTTATTAAAAACTGGATGCACCTTCCACGAATTTCTTTCTCATCGGGAAACTTGTAGTCTGCTATTTCTTTCTCAAACTCATAACCTAGATTGGGATTAGGATCTAAATAATCTTGAATAGCATCACTTTCTGTTATTTTTTTCCCAGAAATAGCAATCTATGAACAGATAGAATCAATGAGCTGGACAAGATCGCTGAGTAGTTTTGTTGGATCCTGTATATCTGCTTCGAATTTCTTATTCACACTTTGAACTTCTCCGAGAATATGCTTGAGAAATATGAGATACACAGTTTTTCATCTCGCTAAACATAGAATGTAGAAATTCTGCTGTATAACAGCGCTTGTTGAGTCTTGCTATATCAAAATGAGTTCTGAGCTCTACCCACTGCTGTAATATTCTGACAATGGCAGATTGAATGGACATCCATCGTGTCTGGCTTAATTGAACAATCTTCAGCGGATGATGTCCATCATTTATTGAAGCAAAAAGCTCCCTGTACTTTGCTTGACGAAGACTTGAGTGAGAAAACCAGTTATATGTTTCTCTAATCATGTTCCTGGGCAGACAAGCAGCTGCAGCCTGTGACACTGCCAGCTGAAGGGGATGACATACACACCTAATTAGTACCAGATGAGGAACTTCGGATTTTAATTTTGTATATACTCCATCGTACAGAGATTAGGAGTAGAATAGGGCAGGCAAAAGCCGCTTTTCAGAAAATGAAGAGTATCTTATGCAAAAAGTCACTATCACTGAATGTAAGAAAGAGAGTGCTGAAATGCTATGTAGAACCAGTTTTGCTGTATGGCAGTGAATCTTGGTACGTAAATGAACAAATTAAGAAGAAATTAGAAGCAACAGAGATGTGGTTCCTGAGACGAATGTTGCGAATTCCTTGGACTGCCAGAGTAACTAACGACGACTGCCTGAAACAGGCAAATGAAACTAGAACATTACATACAACAATAAGACAGAGACAAACATCTTTCTTTGGTCACGTGATGAGAAGAGAGGCATTGGAGAACATCGTAACAACTGGAAAGATCGAGGGGAAGAGAGGCAGAGGTAGACCAAGAGAAGTTTCTTTGGTCACGTGATGAGAAGAGAGGCATTGGAGAACATCGTAACAACTGGAAAGATCGAGGGGAAGAGAGGCAGAGGTAGACCAAGAGAAGTGATGCTGGATGGATTGAGACGGTGGCATGGAGGAATATCAGCACCAGAGTTGATCCAGAAAACCAAAGACCGAGATCTATGGAGAGCCATGAACGCCTACGCCAGCCGGCACGGCACTTGATGATGATGATGATGATATACTCCATTGTTTACACCTGTCATGACAGACGCATTGTCAGTGCCGAGTGCAACTAGTCTTTGCAACTCAAGTCCATTCTTGTTTAAACAATCTTTTAACGCATTGCATATTGCCTGTGCGTTGCAGTCACTCAGTTCAACTAAATCTAAGTAACCACAATCTGCTTTCTTGTCTCTGAATAGTACCTAATAGCTACTCCAAGTAGCTTAGTTTCAGAAATGTCATTGCTCTCATCAATCAATAAGCTGTATTTACTTTTGCCAATATCAGCTATCAAGTATGTTGTGAAATATGGTGCAAGTACATTTGAAATAACTGCTCTGCACTTAGTTCTCCTAAGCTTAAAGTTCTTGCAACCTTTGCTATCACCAAAGTGTACCTTGCAGAGTTCACTTAAATGGTCATCAACGCGAAGCGAACAATGGCCAGCTATGAACAAAGACATGCATCCTTCTGTTTCTTTGACATCATCTTTCAGTTTGTCAAATTCAATTGTTGTTTGCCTTTGTGTACTTAATGGTTGTTCGGCTTTCTGATGTTTCGTTGTATTCTTGTGCGTCTCAATATCATTTAACCTGGCTGCAATTGAACATTTGCAATATTTGCGAAAACACTTAGTATTATCCTCTTCTACTTTTAACAACCATTTTTGAAATCTCGTGTCACTGAGCCACTGTTCTCTGAAATGTTGACAATATTTCTTGCTCATGGTGAAACACAAATAAGCTTAAATGAAAGGATAATGTAGACACCACAAAATTATGAACTCGATTACAAGCTAATGCATTGACGTTTGGACTTGTCTGCAAGATGCGTTGTCTTTCAGTTAAATCGTATTAAAGGGAGTTAAATTAGTTGAATATTGCGCGGTAACGTACTAAGACTGTTTTACTCCCTCGCTTCAGTTCAAATTCGACTTTTTAGTGTTCCCAAAATGATTTTTAAAGTAATTTTTACCCACCCCAAAAAAGCACCAAAAGAAATTTGTGAAGCACTAAATTTGCGCGGCCGCGCTAAAAGCAAAATTTTCGCACTAAACAACTTGAAAAAGCACTAAATTTAGTGCGAAAAGCACTAAAATAGCAACACTGCGTACTGATCGGGCGCATTTCACCTCTGGCATTACTGTAGGCCCTAGTGATGAATATGATGATGATGATGATGATGATGATGATGATGATGATGATGATGATGATGATGATGATGATGATGATGATGATGATGATGATGATGATGATGATGATGATGATGATGATGATGATGATGATGATGATGATGATGATGATGATGATGATGATGGTGATGATGATGATGGTGATGATGATGATGGAGGTGGTGGTGGTGGTGGTGGTCGTGGTCGTGGTCGTGGTGGTGGTGGTGGTGGTCGTGGTGGTGGTGGTGGTGGTGGTGGTGGTGGTGGTGGTGGTGGTGCTGCTGCTGCTGCTGCTGATGATGATGATGATGATGATGATGATGATGATGATGATGAGGAGGAGGAGGAGGAGGGGGATGATGATGATGATGATGATGATGATGATGATGATGATGATGATGATGATGATGATGATGATGATGATGATGATGATGATGATGATGATGATGATGATGATGATGATGATGATGATGATTGCCAAGTAGTAGCGCAATTGATATGACGTAAACCAAAGTTCGTGACAAAGTCGCGAACCAAATGTTGGTAGAAACTAAGAGACTGACGTAGAAAACAGCATACGTCAGGATAATTGTCAACAACAACGGACATTCGGATCAGAGAGCTGGACAAGAGAGGCAGCACGTTGAAGTTATCTGGATCGTGGAAGATATTTACTGGCAAGACAACGTTATCATGGCCAACACATATTGCAGAGGATAACGAGAAGATTCATGAACGATATATTTATATGAGCCCGAAAAATGGACAGATGTGAACATATCAGAACGGGACTTACAACGTCACGGCAAGGTGAAATATATCCAGATTGGGAATGACAGAAGGACCGGGACATGGAATTGATAGTCACTAGGGTCTAGCACCTTCAACGATATATTATTGTAATTACCGTCCCGCCTGGCAATAACAGGCCCGGTAAACATAAATTGTTATTCTTTTATTGATCGTATTGAGATGCAATAGACTTGACCGTTGGGCAAATAAATTATGCCTTCACATACATGATAGCCGGCCTTCAAGTTTGTCATTGACGTTGATTTTGCATGCTTCGAGAATTGTTGGAGTTGTGTCACACCCTGGACCGTTTGTCGTTACTGATTTGTATTTGAATTCTGTTAAGACACATTCTAGCAATAATGATGATGATAATGATGATGATGATGATGATGATGATGATGATGATGATGATGATGATGATGATGATGATGATGATGATGATGATGATGATGATGATGATGATGGTGGTGGTGGTGGTGGTGGTGGTGGTGGTGGTGGTGCTGGTGGTGGTTTTGATGATGATGATGATGATGATGATGATGATGATGATGATGATGATGATGATGATGATGATGATGATGATGATGATGATGATGATGATGATGATGATGATGATGATGATGATGATGATGATGATGATGATGATGATGATGATGATGATACATTCTACTGTATTCTACTACAGGGCGTCAACGATATTTTTTAAAGACAAAGGATCCTTTTCAACGCCTTACGGTATATTGAGTATGTAGTGTTAGGCGCATATGTTTTATAGCACAGTCGGCATTCTATGGGTGGTGTAGTCAGTATCACGACGGCCGTCCCCAAATATTTCCTGGTACCAGTTTCAGGTTGGAGCGACCCGGGTGTCCGTGTCGATTTGAAAAATCAGCAGCAATCTTCATAACAATTGTGCCACCACGGTACCTATAAATAGTAACTTCAGACAAATACTACCATTGATGCAAAATTCAACACAAAAATTAATCTCTACCAATTTAAATACGCAGGTTTATATAAATACTACAGAAAGGTTAAACGGTGAGGGCGGGGGAATTTATTATGACAGGATATCGCAGGTCGTTTGGCTACTACAACGTGGTGGTGGGGGGGGGGGGGGTGTAATGGGGTTGAGAGGTTACGGTGTCCGTCTCAGGCTCAGAATATACCGAGTCCGATCTCAGCATTAAACTGGTAGTTTTTCCGACAACCATTCGTATTCAATGATCTCATCATTGGGCTGGTAGTTTTTCCAACAACCATTGGAATTTACTGATCTCAGTTTTGGGCTGGTAGTTTTCCCAAGAACCATTATTATCTAATGATCTCAGCATTGGGCTGGTAGTTTTTCCAACAACCATTGGAATTTACTGATCTCAGTTTTGGGCTGGTAGTTTTCCCAAGAACCATTGGTATCTAATGATCTCAGCATTGGGCTGGTAGTTTTTCCAAGAACCATTGGTATCTAATGATCTCAGCATTGGGCTGGAAGTTTTTTTTTTATTTCAAGAACCATTGGCATCTAATGATCTCAGCATTGTGCTGGTAGTCTTTTCAAGAATCATTGGTAACTAATGATCTCAGCATTGGGCTGGGAATCTTTCAAAGAACCATTGATATCTAATTATCTTAGCAATGGGATGGGAATGTTTCCAAGAACCATTGGTATCTAATTATCTCAGCATTGGGCTGGTTTTTCCAATAATCATAGGTATCTAATAATCTCAGCATTGGGCTGGGAGTGTTTCCAAGAATCATTGGTATCTAATGTTCTCAGTATTGGGATGGTAGCTTTTCCAAGAACCATTGATATCTAATGATCTCAGCATTGGGCTGGGAATGTTTTAAGAACCATTGGTATCTAATGATCTCAGCATCGGGCTGGTAATGTTTTAAGAACCATTGGTATCTAAGGATCTCATCATTGGGCTGAGAATGTTTTCAAGAACCTTTGGTATCTAATGATATCAGCATTGTGCTGGTAGTTTTCCCAAGAACCATTGGTATCTAATGATCTCAGCATTGGGCTGGTAGTTTTTCCAAGAACCAGTGGTATCTTATGATCTTAGCATTGGGCTGGTAGGTTTTTGAAGTACCAGTGGTATCTAATGATATCAGCGTTTGGCTTGGAATGTTTCTAAGAACCACTGGTATCTAATGATCTCAGCATTGAATTAGTAATTGTTTCCAAGAACCATTGGTATCTAATGTTCTCAGTATTGGGATGGTAGCTTTTCCAAGAACCACTGATATCTAATGATCTCAGCATTGGGCTTGGAATGTTTTCAAGAACCATTGGTATCTAATGATCGCAGAATTGGGTTGGGTATGATTTCAAGAACTATTTGTATCTAATTATCTCAGCATTGGGCTGGGAGTGTTTCCAAGAAACATTGTTATCTAATGATCACAGCATTGGGCTGGTACTTTTTCCCAAGAACTATTTGTATCTAATGATCTCAGCATTGGGCTGGGAGTGTTTCCAAGAATCATTGGTATCTAATGTTCTCAGCATTGGGATGGTAGCTTTTCCAAGAACCATTGATATCTAATGATCTCAGCATTGGGCTGGGAATGTTTCCAAGAACCATTGGTATCTAATGATCTCAGCATTGGTTTTAGAATGTTTCCAAGAACCATTGGTATCTAATGATCTCAGCATTGGGCTGGTAGTTTTTCCAAGAACCAATGGCATCAAAGGATCTTAGCATCGGACTTGGAATGTTTCCAAGAACCATTGGTATCTAATGACCTCAGCATTGGGCTGGGAATGTTTCCAAGAACCATTGGTATCTAATAATCTCAGCTATGCGGGTCATTCTGGGACGCAATAGAGACACCCCAGTAGTTTGTATGCGTTACATCCTTGGTTTGCCGACTGTTGCTGGTAGGCTCAAGGTGATGCAGGCGACGGCATACCTCAGAGTTGTTGCTGACACAGATCACCCGTTGCATGAGGCGCTGGACGTAGTTAAGGGTCAGCGACTGATAAGAGGGAAATAATGGATGGCTCAGGCGGAGGATACGATCAGACAGGTGTGCATCTTGGAGAACATTAGGCGAGGAGTGGAGGTCAGAGTGCCAGCGGAGCAGTCAGACTTGTGCAAAGTTATAATCACATTGAGCCGGGAGTGCAGGGAGTGGCCAGCAGGGGCGACGGAAGTGGAAATCCAGCAACTAATTCAGGATAATGCTCGCCCGGGCGATGTGATTATATACACAGATGGTTCGGTGTTGAGAGGCAGGAGAAATGCCTGGGGGTTCTTAGCAAAAGCTAATGGTCGCCGTTTGGTGCAGGAGAGCCTGGCATATGATACCACACCATCTAGCTTACGAATGGAGGTGGAGGCGATCAATGCAGCTTTCCGCTGAATGGAGAATACGACACACACACACACACACACACACACACACACACACACACACACACATCGTGATTGTAACTGACTCAGAAAGCATGCTGAGTAGGGTGAGGACAGGCAAGCTTCGTGCAGAGTGGCTTGCTTCGCTTCGGAAGTCACGGGTGACAAGCATCGTCCGGATCTTTTCTCCGGGGCATGCTGGTGTGCTGGGGAATGAACAGGCGGACAGATTGACTGGCTCTGCAAAACTTGGTGGAGTATTGATGCATGATAAGGCAGACGTTGTTGCGGCCTTGTGGGAGCACGTGTACACCTCGGAGAAGCAAATGGATCATCGTGGTCTGGCAAGAATGCGATAGCGGTGGGTGACGAGGGGATCTGGCCGACGATCGACGCTCAGAGGAAAGGTGAGACGGACATATAATCAGATTGCTACTGGTACTATTAGTGTTGGAACTCTTCGCTGGCTGCTGAGGATGGGGACTGAGCGCTTATGGGAATGCCCCGAATGATGTGATGTCGGTTCCTAAATCAATCAATCAATCAATCAAGAACCATTGGTATCGAATGATCTAAGCATTGGGCTGGGAATGTTTCCAAGAATCATCGGTATCTAATGGTCTCAGCATTGGGATGGGAATGTTTCCAAGAACCATTATTATCTAATTATCTCTGCATTGGGCTGGGAATGTTTCCAAGAACCATTGGTATCTAATTATCTCAGCATTGGGCTGGGAATGTTTCCAAGAATCATCGGTATCTAATGGTCTCAGCATTGTGCTAGGAATGTTTTCATGAACCATCTACTGCGAGAACCATGGTATCTAATGATATTACACGACCCCTGATCCCTTTGGATAGTGAGATTGGACTCCTGACCATCTCGGATAAGCGCGAAAATTAGGATGTCATGTGTCCTAGTTGTGAACGTTAAAAATCTCTCGGCAGTTGGATATCGCAACGAATAGGCTGGAAGGCTGCAGTCATGGCAACATTGTTAGGAAAGAAAAACCTACTCAAGGGTTGAAATAGCCCATTACCTCGGATGGGATCTGGTAAGCAGAGGAAACAACCCGTTTATAAATGCATGCCGAAGTCGAACATAAGATACATAACTAGGTGTGGTATACTCTTCTCGACAGAGGAACGAAGAAGAAGATAAAGCAATAGATCGTAGGTTCCTTGGCTGCTTTACAATGAGATCATGGATTTCTTGTTGATTATAAAATGGGTTCTTGTGTTACTCGGCTGTGTGTATGCATCAATTTAAAAAAAACAAAAACAACATAGAAATCATCCGTTGTCAGGGCATGCTGGTGTCTTGGCAAACGAGCAGGCTAACAAACTGGCTGGATCTGCACGTCTGGATCGGGTACTGGTGCACGATAAGGTAGATGTGGTCAGGGACCTATAGGAACGTGTGTGAATGAACAGATACGCCATCTTTGCCTTAAGAAAATGATGCGAATTGAAAAACACTGCATCTAATAGCTGGGTTTGTTAAGAAATAATACAGATGTGCATAGATAGATACACTTCCTATTCCAGCACGAGTTGCCCTTATTTTGTCTATATTAGCAGATAAGTGGTGACGGAATTACTGGTCCTTATTTTTCATACTGTGGACGGTAGTTAATTTCCCTAAGTGGTGTCCGATACTCGCTTGATCCGTTGTAAAATTCAGAGAGAAGTACTTGTTTACAAGTGTGACATCGGTAGCCACTCGCCTATTGGCACGATGGTCGTGTTTTCAAATTCTCTTCGAGGATAAAGACTGTCTTTACATTACCGCATACCTCCGTGTTGGCCAAGCCTTTTTATGTAGGTAACAGACACGGTTCTTGTACAGGGTGTATTTTTAATGATTGTGCAGTATTTGAAAATATTGCCGGTCCACGTTTTGTATTTACCTATTATGTTGCATGAACTTTACATAGGGTGAATACAAAACTTGGATATGCAATATTTTCAAGATTGTCAAGAATTTTCTCACGCTATCTTCCCCTATCTCTCTTTCCACAAATCTTTCCGGTTGTCACAACATGTACCAGTTTTTATATTCAGACTAGCTGACCCGGCCCGGCTTCGCCCAGGCCCTGGAGGGGATCTATCTATCTATCAGTCTGTCTGTCTGCTTGTTTGTCTGTCTGTCTGTCTGTCTGGCTGACCCGGCCCGGCTTCACCCAGTCCCTGGTGGGGAGCATCTCATTTAATTAATATAAGTAGTCATATAAGCTCTCCCGTTCCCGACTATCTGTCTGTCTGTCTGTCTGACCCGGCTTCACCCAGTTCCTGGTGGGGAGCATCTCATTTTATTCATATACGTAGTCATATAAGCTCTCCCGTTCCCGACTATCTGTTTGTCTGTCTATCTGTCTGTCTGTCTGTCCCGGCCCGGCTACACCCAGTCCCTGGTAGGGAGCATGTCATTTAATTCATTCATATAAGTAGTCAAATAAGCTTCCGTTCCCGACTATCTGTCTATCTATCTGACCCGGCGTGGTTTCGCCCAGCTCCTGGCGCACAGTAACTTAAAAGAATGTCCTTCCACACACCATTCATTATTTTTAATGAAAACTGAACCGACATGACAGTTGATAAGTTTTGTAAGCAGAAAAAGATGGGTTAAAATGATATGCATAATGCATTATTTTTATGCAAACTTTAAAAATACCTTAAAGATTTTATCATTATTTAATATAACTCATATGCCTAAAAATAACTATAGACATAGAGTTTAACAATAGTGCAGGTAAGTCCAACAATATGACTATAAAATATATAGAAATGTTATTAAAAGTTATGCCCCTTGAAATAACTTTTCTAGAGTGAAATCCCCCTGCTATATAAACATTATATAATGAAAATGGAAAAGTAAATGTTATTAAATAAGTCGAAGATTTTACATTAAGAAATTATTATAGTCGGTTGCCAATGAATGAAAGGAAGACGTGTAGAAAATTTCATCTCAATCGGATGTACCGTTATCGAACGCATCCAATACAAAAATCCCCACACACACACAAACAAACATACACTCTGTTTTATAGATATAGATAATGTGACCGAAAACAGAATGTCTGCTTCTTTTTGATGTCTGTGGTAAGTTGTCTTCACCACTCATCTTCCCTCAAAATGTCCAGATTGCTCATTTTGACTGACCAGTTAATTTTCAGCAATCTTCCATAAACCACATCTCCATAGTTTCCGGTGATGTTTGTTGTCGTTGCCTGTTGAATAATTGTCCAGGATTCGCAACCATATGTTAAAATTGGTTCTATGTAGCATGCAAGAACTCTTTTCCTAACATTCAAGGACACGGACTTATAGCACAACGTGTTCTTCATTTTATTGGATGCATATTTTGCTTGTTCTATTCTGTTCTTTATCTCTGAGATGCATCTTCCATCTGATGTTATCCATATATATATATATATATATATATATATATATATATATATATATATATATATATATATATATATATATATATTCTTCTTCTTCTTCAGCGTTCCGAGCCATTGAGGTTCTTTGCTGCAAATACAATCCGTCTCCATTCGTCTCTCTGGTGGACCTTCTCTTGCCAGTCGTTGATTCCAAGTGCTTGCAGGTCTGTACATGTATTATCTCTCCACCGCCTTCTTGGTCTACCTCGGGGTCTACGGTCATTTATTTCCTGAGTGTAAGCGAGTTTTGTTTCCCTATTATCTTCCATTCTTTCTATATGCCCCAGCCATTGTAGTCTATTAGCCTTCATGATACCAGTGATTAGCGGGGACTTAAACAGATCATAAATGTCTTTGTTACTTCTTCTTTTCCACTCTCCACTTTGTGTATCCCTAATGGGTCCAAAGATGCGTCTTAAAATTTTGTTCTCAAAGGTTTGTAACAAGGCTTCGTCTCCTTTCGTTGTACTCCAGGTTTCAGAGCCATACAGCACAACTGGTCTGATCAGTGTTTTGTATATTGTGATTTTGGTGTTACGAGATAGCGCCTTTGAATTTAGTAGATGTTGTAGTGCATAGTATATCTTATTTCCAGAGTTGATTCTAGTTTGTATTTCTTCCCTTATGATGTTGGAGCAGTTGAAGATCGTACCCAGGTATTTGTATGTTTCCGTTCTTTTAATGGTCATATTATCTATTTGTATGTGGCCAGAGTTTCTAGCCATTCCGTCTCTTGAAATTACCATATATTCTGTCTTATCTTGGTTGATAACCAGCCCCATCTGTTGGGCTTTTTCCTTTAAGTGAGTCAATATTTCCAATGTCTTTTGTTCACTTTGCCCTATAATATCTATATCATCTGCATAACCAAGCAGCTTGGATATATATATGAGGATATGGATAAGATACAAGAACCAATGACAGCAGAGACAGAACCTGAACCTCATTAAATGAAATCTCATGGGCAATAAAGAACCTGAAGAATTGCAAATCACAAGGATGTAATGAGATACCAGCTGAACTAATTAAAGCGGGAAGAGATGAAAGCATACACATCTATCACGCATTATGTAAAAAGATATGGAAATTTGGTATATGGTCAAAAGATTGGAAGAGAACTATCTTCATTCCAATACCAAAACAGAGCGAACTGAAATTATGCACCAACTATAGACCTCGTCACTTGATCAGTCATGCAAGTAAACTTCTACTAAAAATCATAATGGGAAGACTTCGTAAGAAAATGGAAGAAGAAATTAACGTGGTTCAAGTTGGCTTTAGACAAGGAAGAGGAGCAAGAGATTACATACTCAATATGCGTTTAATGATAGAGAAGTGCAGAGAACTTAATGTGAACATATTCTCATGTTTTGTTGATTATTCAAAGGCATTTGACTGTTTACAACATCAGAAACTTTGGGAAATCATGAGTAAAGTGGGCTTTCCATCACATGTAGTACAACTCATAACAATGCTCTACCTAGACCAACAAGCAGCGGTTAGAATAGATGGCGAGACATCAGATTGGTTTGACATCAAGCAAGAAGTCCGTCACGGCTATGTGATATCCCTTATTTGTTTAATCTGTACGCTGAAAATATAATGAGGAATGTCAGAGATGATATAATCAGGGAGACATATATGATGCCCTAAATATCGGTGGTCATGAAATATCAGAGATGTGATATGCTGATGCAACAGTATTACTATCCACATCACAGAATGATATAGAACAACTAATAACCTCAACCCAAAATAATAGTGAAAATCACAACTTATTTCTTAACATAGCAAAAGCAAAGATAATGCATACAGATAAAACTAATGTGGAGAAAGAAATATATGTTAGTGAGGAAATATTGGAGATGGTGAAATATTTCGAATGTCTTGGGTCATTAATTACCAACAATGGCGACACAATGAAAGAAATTAAGAGACGAATATCTATTGCGCTTTAAAGACTAAAACAACTGAATAAATTGTGGCGTGGGACAGATAGAACTACAAAAATCAGATTGTTAAGAGCATGCATCTTTCTCATTGCAACATACGCCTGTGAGACGGGAACACTTACTAAACAAGCTGAACAGTGAATAAATGCCTTTGAATATAAATGTTATAGACGAGTTCTTATAATATCTTGTATACACAAAATATCAAATGCATCCATACTTCAAGAGCTGAATATTGAAGAAGGTTTGCTACTAACAACAATAAAACAAAACACATTGAAATATTTTGGTAACTTGAAACGTCGTGAAAGTTTGGAGAGGACAATAATGGAGGGATATATGTCCGGGAGGAGAAAAAGAGGAAGGCCAAAAGAGAAGGTGGGTGCAGGATATGGCAGATGATCTCAAGATAGGTGTATCAGACGTGGGACATCTTGCTTATGACCGAGTTTTCCCGACGCTTGTTATGGTAGCGAATTTCTGCCATATATATATATATATATATATATATATATATATATATATATATATATATATATATATATATATATATATATATATATATATATATATAGAGAGAGAGAGAGAGAGAGAGAGAGAGAGAGAGAGAGAGAGAGAGAGAGAGAGAGAGAGAGAATAGTTCATCTTCTTCTCCTTTCACCCTTTATCCCCCCAATTTGGGGCATAGGTCTTCAACCAAACACTCCAAACCCTCCTATCCCTAGCTATCCCATACAGATCAGTCCAAGTTTTCCCCATATTATTCATTTCTGTGTCTATTTCTATTCTCCGTGTCTTCCTCTTTTTTTCTTTTACCCTAGGATTGTAGACAAGGGCCTTTCTATTTATGGCAATCTCATGTTTTCTCAACGTACAAGCGTCATTTCTTCAGCTCTTGGTTCACTGATGCAGCATTTGTCTTGTTATCTCCATGAGCTCCACATCGGTGATTTTGTCATGATGAAATTTAAGTCGCTCTAATTTGCACTGGCACCAAATAGTCAACGTTTGTAGTTTATTTGATTATTTGGTTGTTTCGGGATTTGTAGTTTATTTGTAATCATTTTAATTGTTCTCCGTGTTTCAGATCCATGTGTTCTTGCTTTGACTTAATTGGTCGGGGAAAAAATAAATTGAAAATTACTAACGCTTGAACTTTAACAATAAAGGAAAACACAAGGAGCAGAGTCTCATGTACCAATCACAGAAAAGTCATCTCTTCCTTTAAGAGTTACAAAAAGTGTTCGAGGGAAATGTTCGTTCTTTACACCCTCCCGCCCGATTTCACGCCAGGACTGTAGATCCTGAAAACAGAATATTCAAGAAAGTTTATGAAGGTGTTCGCAAAAAGTGACAAGAAAATGGGCAATAGAATAAAAATGTAAGAGTTTGCAGACCAAGTTTTTCCTACCCGTTATCTACCATTAAAGGGTTTGAGAATCACTGGCGAAGACAAATTATGCAAGGTCATGATTGCATGTATTCTGGTAGTTTTTCTGAAATTTATTAACTTTCTGTTTAAACAAATGATAGATTGATATTGTCCTGCCTGGAACAATTTAAAAATACTGATAAGACACGCGTGTCGTTGTGTATTATTTTCCCTCTTGGTGTTATGTTACATTACCGGTTGTTTTTTTCCCCTACCACATCCTTGTACAGTTGCGTATTACATAATACGTGTACCTTTCGATGCACAAATTACGTCAACTATCGCTTGAGTCACATACGGTTGCAGCTTCCGGGTTATTATCTGTTGCAGGTCGTCGTGCTTTAATCATGGAGTTAATAAGTACTACACTCAGCCTTAGCCGATAGAGCAGCCGTAGCTTAGTGGCTAGACGCTTGAATTCAAGTGGGTTTGTCATGAGTTCGAATCCGCATCGGGGCGGACTTTAAAAAATTAACGTGGGCTTCCGGGCCGCTCCAGCTTAACATCGGTGCCAGGCAGGGATGGATTAACCATTAGGCAAACAAGGCACGTGCCTAGGGCACCAAGCATTTTGGGGGCACCACAAGTCCTCAAGAAACATGTGTATATTGTCCGGGTAGCGTAATTGCATGGCATAAGTAAATCGCAAATGTAATATTGAATCGCACATTATTTATATATACATACCCTGTGCTGCCCATTCACTAAATCTGGTAGGCAGAAGTGCCGTTGACTCTTGTTTAGAGGCAGTAAACTTCTTCCATACAGTGCAACTGATCTATACTTTTTTCTCAGCTTCAACCAAAAGATGGAAGATTCTGAAAGGATGCCTTGTGAATGAAAAGCTGGTAAAGTCCCTTTCCGATACTAGATGGGAAGCACATGCTGTTGCAACTGAAGCCATTCTAATGTCTCATCCGCAGATTATAGAAGCGTTAGAATGTTTACAAGAAGACCAGTCACAGAAGGGGGACACCAGAAGAGAAGCAGAAAACATTGCAAAGAAGATGCAAGAATTAGAATTTGCTTTCATGCTTGTCTTTTTGGGAAGAAGTGTTACAACATTTTCACAGGGTCAGTCAAGCTCTATAAAATGAGCACGTGAACATGAAAACGTGTGCTGATTTGTATTCTTCACTAGCAGATCACTTGCATGAATCTAGGAATGAATTTGAAAGATTTGAAGAAGCTGCAAAAGAAATAACACCAGGTGTGGATTATAAGTCAACTTTGACCCGTAATCGTAAACGAAAGACAGTGGTCATTGATGGTGATGCCCCTGAGGTATCTCAGAATGCCAGAGACAAATTTCGTATATCTGCTTTCTACACCATTGTTGACAAACTTGAGACAGAGATGAGTAGACGAGGACAGGTATATAATGATCTAGAAGTTCGATTTTCTTGTTTGGTCGATGTACCACAAACATCTCAGTGTTGTGAAGGACTAATAAATGCGTATCCTGAAGATCTGAACAATAATTTATATACTGAACTACAACAGTTCCACTCATATATTCGCCACAAGTTTCGTGCATCAAAATCTGACAACAACACGTTCAGTCATGCAGAACTCTACAAAGTAATAGTTAGAGACAACATCGAGTGTGCTTTTCCAAATGTAGAAATCGCCTTGCGCATATTTTTAACATTAATGGTTACGAACTGTTCAACTGAGCGCTCTTTTTCTCAGTTGAAACGTACAAAAAATCCAAGTAGATCGACAATGAAACAAGAAAGGCTTGATTCCTTATCTTTGCTGATGATTGAGGCAGACTTGTTGCGCAAAATTAAATTTGATGATGTACTCAAAAACTTTGCCAGACGTAAATCTAGAAAAAAGAACTTTAGAATGTAAATGTGTGCTCTCTCTGACTTTCTTATCTATCAAAAAAGTTACAGTATTTTTGTCTACTATTATTACAAAATTAATTAACTATTAATTTTAATACAGAAATACCTTATTGTAGGTTTTATATGAGTGATAGTAGTACAAACATATGTGTTTACATTTCACAACTGTTTTTCTTTGTTAGTTTTTTGCATAATATTGAACATACCAGCAGTCAGTGGAAGATCGGGGGCCCGAGGCAGTAGGGGGCACCCATGTGGGTTTGTGCCTAGGGCACCAAGATGGCTTAATCCGGCCCTGGTGCCAGGACATTTTGTGATGCTGCTGATCATATCAGACTAAGTGCCGGTTGATCTATAAACACATGACCACAGCACCATGTGCCAAATACGACATAAGGCGTGCAAAAGGGTCGTTTACTTACAACGTTACTTACTCCACCATACGAGCGGCGGTATCGTAGTCGCCCATTGGTCCTGTGTTCTATTAGCAAATTGCCGATTGGACTGTATAAATCAGGATCCATATATCAATTTTTAGGCATGTGTAAGAGTCCTTTACTTACTATTTTTATTACTTAATTTCATATGCAGTATCTGCGTAGAATACTTGGTATTAAGCGTCAAAATAAGATCACCAATACCAAAGTACTGAAAAGATCGGGTCGTGTGATGATTTGTTCCATGATCAGTCTTCGTACATTTAGATGGATATGACACATTAGGAGGATGGACGATGGTAGAATACCAAAAGGGTTTTGTTTGTTTTTTTGGTTTTTTTGTTTGTTTTGTTTTTTGGCGGGGGGGGGGGGGGGGGGGGGGTGATTACAGATAGGTAAAAGATTTTGGTCTCGTCCTCTCCTACGGTACAAAGATGTGTATAAACAGGATACGAATGATACAGGTATTTAAATTACATCTTGGAAGCAAGTCGTCGCTGATCGCCTTGCATGGAGAGAACATTTCAGGAATAGATTAAAGACAAAAGAGAAAATGATTGCAGATAGATGATAGATCATATACCGCGCTTTTGAGACGTCAGATGGTGCGTGGCGGCAGAAATGACCATGTAATCACATGCATCCATTCTGGACGACCATTTACTGCGCGAATTGTATCACCAGTCACATGGTCCGCTCCATGGGTTGCAATTATTATGCTTTTGTATTGGCATTCTGGCAGTGGCATTATGCATAGTATACCAGTATGGGCTGTTGGCTTGTCGCGACTCCTGTCTCTTCCAATTTTCACATGGGGCAGTGAGGGGAATTTTGTGTGATATTCACTGGGAGTATAATGTCTTGAAGCTGGAACCGTGACTAATTGACTAACGACTAACTGTGCTTTTTTTTAAAAAAAGCACATTGTAACAAACGATGGTCTGTCAAGACAGCAAGGTGCCAGCAGCAATAATTACACTCCATATTGAAAGTTGCGGTATCGCAATACCTAGTATGCTTGCCCGCCCATTGGTCTTGTGTTCGAATCTCCATCGAGGCAGTGATATAGGTTGTATTTTTAATGACTGTGCAATGTTTAAAAATATTGCGGTTCCAAGTTTTGTATTCACCCTATGTAAAGTTAATGCAAAATAATAGGTAAATACAAAACTTGGACCGATAATATTTTCAAACACTGCACAGTCATTAAAATTACACCCTGTATTTTTACAATTGACTTGGGTTCCCAAGTCAACGCAGCCTAAAATGGATGCCAGAAAATGTTCAGAGAAGTATAGGTGGTTGGCATGATGCTGACCACAGCATCTCATCGAGCGCCGACTGGTCTATACAAATATTGCGCTGGCACCATATACCCAATACGCCTCGAGGTCTGGAAAAGGGTCCTTCGTCTTTATCTTACACTTCCCCGCTCCCACCTGACCCCAGAAGTAGAGCTGTAGATTTCGAAAACGGGATAGCTGAGAAAATGAATGGAGGTGTCCTCAAAAAGTGACAAGAGCTATATAATAGAAATTGAATAACTTGCAGATCCAAATAGAACAGATCCGGTTGAGATGCGTTGGTTATTCCTGTAGAATTGACGAAGCCTGGGCGCATGTCTTGCGTTAAAAAGGTTAAAGTTGCATATAATTTACAAGACGGAGCAATCAACCCCAGCATTTTTACCTGATTTTCTAGGCAATTTTACATTATGTAGTTTGCATTTGCTTTCTGAGCGGCCGATGATTGTGAAATTCGATGCATGGCGATCTGCTCCCAAATGGGCTGTGACTAATTTCGAACCAGCTGTGTGGGATTATGAAACTGTATGCACTGCCCTAAAGCCATAGACGGCGACGAGTAACAGATTTTAAACAAACATTCCCGTAGATGGTGACTTCTGTGGATATACCTTACGCTTGGGGTTACGATATAAGCATCAAAGCCTGCATGGTCAAGCCATAGGTGAAGTAGCAACATCCAGCAACTGCTCAAGACACGAAGAATAGACCTGAATAAAAATGTAGTATGGAAAGCCGACAATAGGACTGCCTGAGGAACTCTCTACATGACCTGAATATCACAGATCCGCTAAACTTCCAAGTTAGCACAATGAACGTAAATAGATATGGCATCTGCCACTTCATTCGATCAAAAGCTGTATATGAATATCATGAATCTGAAACTACTCGTATCTGCTTAATTTATTAAAGATATGAATGTGAAAGTATGAGATTGAATAAGGGGGAAGGAGAGGGCGGCTGCAGTGGAGGAGGAGGAGCGTGAAGAGTGAAGAAGAACCACAAGAAGAATAAGAACAAAAAGAACAAGAAGAATAAGAGCATCAACAAGAGCAAGAAGAATAAGAACAAAAAGAACAATAATAAGAAGAATAGGCCGTGATGCATTAGAAAATCAGAAGGGAAGTAAGGCTGGGGAAGACCTAGCGAGAAGATGTATATAGCTTTACATCTCGTGTGGATATAGGTTGATGTTGGAAATGACTGGCAAACAACAATACGGATGGTTATGGACACACATGTGGACCAGAGTCATGCGCCATGGATGACGATATTGGAACCGCAACAAGAGTGTGTCATTTACAATCGAAAATTGTTCAAAGCATTTACATTATTGTATATGCATTTGTTTATGGGGTATATTTTGAAATCATCTCAGTTTTTCCAATTGAGCAAGGAAGGCGTGATTACTGTCTGTAAATGAAAGCGTGTTGAATGAAAGAACAAACGTCAAAGACTACATGCCGTTACGATTGCTGGAAACGGGAATCTAATTGTGTACATGCAGAAAGGATCGTCGTAGAAGACATTGTGGAGGATTATGTAGCCAACTGGCCACTGAACTATAAGTATCTACATTCTTCGACATCTTCCAAGGGAGACATATGGACGTGTTCCGAGTCTTTTGAAATAGGTATTGGCTGATTATTTGCGACATTTCTGAAAAGTGTATTGTCTTAGCAGGTTTAAACAATTGTAATAAGAGTTATATTTTAAACGTGTGAAAGATGTCCTTAGATGGTAATAAAAACGATCCCCATTGTTTAATCCTAAATGAATTCATTTGCAATGCTAGATTGATGGATTCGTTATCCTTACAAGTTTAGTAGTGTTGATTAATGCTGCTAAATTATAAATTGTAGAATTTAGTGAGTGCACGTATTACTCGTAAATACACGTACTAAATATCACTGCTACGTGACAACATATGTATGAGTTGTGAAACAGCGTATATACCGTGCAATGTTTATATCCGTGTCCTGTTTGTTTAATTCTACGATTGTCATGTCACGGTGGAAATCGTCAAGTATTCCATGCAGAACCAGAAGTTCATAGTAGAATTAACATCGGTTTCAATAACTATCTATTTCCTTGGAGAATCCGGTAGAAGTACTTGATGACATCAATATTGTTGATACGTGCCTTATTATTTGATGGCATATCTAGGATGTGCTAGCTTAAGAAACTGCGTCTATATTTTTACAGTATTTTCACAGAGAGAACTTGTCACACACATCAGGAGACAATCAATCCACATTCTTTGACATGAGAAGGGGAACGCTGGAATATATTGTGACAACAGGAAAGTTAGAGGGAAAGAGGGGCAGAAAGATAGGGGCGCTGCCGGATTAACTATTTGAGGCCGAATAAGAAATGATGTTATCATACAGACAGTGGGATCAACACCTTGTGCCAGATATATTGAAAGATCAAATGGTTTGACCATCTCGTTAGAATGCAACACCATCAACTGCCAACACTTGCCTGAGATTAAAGAACATGTGCCACGACAGCGAGAGAAAGCCCGAGAAGAAAATAAATTGACAACATAAAAAACATTGTACAATCACACGGAATGACACTATCCAGTGCCACCCGTCTGGCACTGAAGCGCCAACTAATCCACCGCCCCGCCCCTCACTTTGTTTTTATTTTTTTCCAACGATGCTTGACGGCAAAAGTGGAAGATGATGACGAGTAAGAAAATCGAATTATAATTTTTCTTAATGTAACTTTCAATGAAGTTACTTCTACAGTGTCAGTGTGGAGCGTACATACGCGTCCATCTGATTTCTCGCCATTGTCCCAGAAGACTAGACATCCCACCCCACTACCCCAGGATCTGGGTGGGGGTTGTATACCATAGTTTTCTTAATTTGTGAAAACAACAGACCACACCGAAAATCGAATCACATGTACATGAGCCAAAAGCGGGTGTCTTTTTATCTAACCCACGCCGCCGTCTTATGATCCTCACAGCTTTTCTTTATACGCAATTAACTGTAAACATTTTTATATTGCCAAGTTTTAGCAGTTGCATTGTGTTTATTTACTACTTCTTTATTTAACCTATCGAACTCGTTCCTTGTACTTTTTCTGTCCGACAATGTGGAATTTCAGCTGTAATTTAATTAAAAATACTGATAAGACACACGTTTTGTTGTGTGTCAACAACTTATGTTTCAGGCATCATCGGATTACTTCTCCCACACCATACAAGAAACTTGCAAGTCGTGTGCGAGGAATGAAATGGTACATTTTATTGCCGTTGGCTCTTTACACTTGCAAAACAGTCGCTTTCTAATCACACATAAAGTCACAATATTCTCTATCACTAGTTTTAATAAACCCTATAGCTAATCTCTATCTACTAGGCTATACGAAAACTATCTTCTATTCTACACGATGTGGACACTACAGAGTCAGTCCCCAGTCTGACTTGCTTCACTCGCGTCGCTACACGCCACGCGGAAGGACCTTCCTACGCCCTTCGGCTCTTTGCGTGCTAGGTCAGTTAGCACGCTTCTATTAGCTGGCTTTGGTTTGAGTGCTAATCGTTGCTATCACGCAGGCGTGATTCTGTCGTGACCAGTAGTGCTAACTATCTGGTCAACGCCTTCGTGTGAGGACTAGTTAATAGTCCCCCTTTTCTATCATCTATCCTGCCCTGATCCCGGGCACTCTGTTCCCTCTACTCAATCTGAGGTTGACCCCACGTCCCGGTGGTGTTCTATCATGAGGCAGGCTTCCTGCCTCCTCCTTCAGTCTTTGACACACACCCTCCCCTCCTGTGTTGCGTCATCAACTTTGACTCATTGGTTGTGACGCAAGAGGTTTCTAAAAAATTAGTGTGTCTAATTTTTGTCAAAGACTGTAGATAACCTGGCTTTGGGCTACTCAATAGACCTACTGACTAATGTCACAATGTAGCATCACTTTACTTGGCTACTGGCAATCGCCACAAACTTGTCTGGTTGGCGTGAGCCCTCTTCTCAATCGCAATATTATATTCATTAGAGGTATGTCTGAACCGGACCGTTATCTTATAAGACCTGCCCTCAAATAGTAAATTAACTCACTACCCATATAAAGTTGACTTTCTGAAGGTCAACACATGAATTGCTTCATGTCCCCCATATAATATTAAACAACCATTACACAAGCTGTGAGCGACAGGCTTTACCTATCTCGCTTCCGCGTGTAAAGTCATATTTCACTGTTAAGTTAGTGTTTCGTTGTCCATTATGTCCCCTGACCCGGAGTTATCTCCCTTTGATCTAATAAAAGTGTATGCAATTTATATGTTTGTTTTTCTGGTTGTTTGTGTGTTTGGATGTAATTAAACGTATAATCTACCCTCTAACATGTGTATCTAACTATCATGTGTATGTAAGTTAGTTTTTTTTAAGTGCCATAATTCATTTAACTGTGGTCACAAACATGTGTATAATACAAATCTGTGACTACATTTCTGTCTTATGAGACTCAAAATACTTTCACTAAGATCCTAAACTAAACTACACAAAATACATTCATTACAACACATTTTCAACATTGAAACCAACATTTGACGGCAATAAAAATAAAAAGTTTTGTTGAGCGGCAAAAAAAAAATCCGCTGACTGTTCTCACTCTTTCCTGTATATTTTACATTTGTTCTCACTTTCACACTTCTGTCACACATCTTTAACATTCGCTTATGTCACATTTCTTTTACACTCACTATTGGCACACATCTTTTACCCTCATTTCTGTCACACATCTTTCATCCTCATTTCTGTCAGACATCTTTCACCCTCACCTTTGTCACACATCTTTTACCTTCATTTCTGTCACATAACTTTCACTCTCATTGTTATTTAAAAACCTTGGAGTGACACTGTACAAGCTTGGCTCAGTTTGACAGAGTTGAGCCTAATGACTGTGCATCAACCGTTGCACACGTCAAGTCTTTACAACATATTTACATGTAGGAAAAAAAAGGTTAATGGTTTGTACCCTGGTATTATTAACCATTGTATTCTACAGAAATATTACTCTAAATACTGACATACTAATACTAGTTCTATAAATATACATTTAATGTGTTAATCTATCTGTCATATTAATCCTAAAATAAGCTTACATTACTCCTAATATTTATCTAATTTAAGGGATATAATTTACCTATGTGAAATGAAATTGATGTGAGATGAGTTATGTCTCTTTGTGAAATGGGTAATGTGAAATGTAATAAGTTACATCCCTTTCTAAAATGGGTGATGTGAAATATAACATATTCTAACTAATGTTTTTAAATAAAACAAACTATATAATTGATATTCTTATTCTATATGGTGAAAATGATGTATCTTTAAGTGTATAATATTTATATTCTATTATGGTGTAATCTAATCATGCTGCTAAATGATAACGTTTGTTAAATGCATTGGTTAAGATGGACTGAAATCAACTGGAATGAAACAAAGTGAAATATAATAACTGGAATGATACTATTCATATCTAAACTTCTTATAATTAGTTGTCATGTTTAAATTACTATCCTAATCTACTTTTAAAGCTAAATGAATATGTAAATTAACAATATATCTAAAGTAAAATGAAAAAGTATTATATTATCTAAATCTAAATTAAAATGACATAATCTATCTATATTTTATCACTATATTAAAATATTATGATACATATCACATTAAGTTTATATATACATGGTCTTTAAATACCTCAGGTTAGTCGGTGCCATTAATGTTCAGTATCATGCTTTCATTGGCATACTATCTATAAAATTGTTCTGGGTATTTGAAATCCATTCCACAGTCCTATTTGTTCTATGGGTATTGCACCTGTAGAGTTCGCTTGTAAAGTAGACCACTGTTCTCGTGTCTGTATGTATATAATCATCTGACACTGTTTTTCTCTGTTTAACATAACTACTTCACTGGAACATATTTGGAGCTTAGCAAGTAATAAGCTGTCCTAGTTCACAAAGTGATATATTTGTTCCCAGAGTAAAGTTCTTACTTTTGATGTATACAGACACATAGCAGGTCAATGTTTTTGGTACTTAGTTCAGCACACAATATTCATGTATTTCTAACATATTTCACATAGAATATTTGACTGTACTAAATTAACATATATTACAATACAATTTTATGTGGAAATTTCTGGTATTGCTACACCAGATGGTCGACTAAGGGTATCAGCCAAGATGTTATCTTTCCCCTTAATATGTTCTATACTAAAGGTGTAATTTTGTAGTATTAGCGACCACCTGTATATTCGGTCATTTCGATGTACACCACTCTGTATGACCGTTATTGGGGAGTTGTCAGTCTGGACAATGAAGTGCACACCCGCCAGGAATCGATGCAGCTTTCTCACCGCATAGATGACGCTTAAGGCTTCCAACTCGGATATGGAATATCTGGACTCGGTGGGTGTGATCTTACGGCTCACGTAGCAAATCGGATGGAAGATGCCCTCATAAAATTGGCCTAGTACTGCAGCGATGGAGATCCTGCTGGCATCTGTCCTAAGATAATAAACGAGCCTCGGATTAGGCAAGCGGAGGATTGGAACATTACTAAACAAAATTTTCAATTTTGACAATGCAGAAATTAATAATGCATCTTTAACATCCAATTTTACAGAAGCTTTTAAAACATTGGAAAATACACTTGTAATCTCCGCTAAATTTGGAATAAATTTACTATAGTAATTCACTAGCCCCAAAAGGCTTCTGACTTGTTTCTTGGTGGTAGGCATGGTCAGATTCATAATTTTGGTAATAATTTTCTGGTCAGTCTTTAGTTGACCTTGAGAAATTACATGACCCAAAAACTCAATTTCTTTTAGGCCCAATTCGACTTTGCTCGGTTTGACAGTGAGCCCGAAGAGTCGCAACCTATTAAAGACATGTCTCAGTTTCAGTAGGTGTGTTGTCCAGTCATCAGTATGGACACATATATCATCAATATAGGTCACTGTATTCGTCACTCCATGAAGTAGATCTCTAGTTAAGCGTACGAAAGTGGCAGGAGCGTTTCGAAGTCCGAAAGGAAGAAAACGCCACTCGTAAAGTCCTAAAGGTGTTGAGAAAGCAGTAAGATGGATGGATTGAGACTGCATAGGGACTTGCCAATATCCCTTAGTGAGATCTAATTTAGAAAAGATTTTGGAGGTGGACATGTCAAGAATAAGATCTTCGCAGGACGGAATTGGCTCTGCGTCGATCTTGGTGACGTTGTTGAGCTTTCGATAGTCCACGCACAGACGAATTGTAGAATCTTTCTTCTTGACTAGAACAATTGGAAAAGAGTACTCAGAGGTGGATTTCTGGATGATCCCACTAGCCTCTAAATTCAGAATTTCCTTATTTAGATTTTCCCTATAGCTTAGTGGGATTGAGTACGGCCTGCATTTAATAGGCTTAGAGTCCGAAAGAAGAATGGAGTGTTCGATTCTGTCCGTCCTACCTGGAATGTCAGAGAATATGTCTTTGTATTCCGTCACTAATTCTACTAATTGTCGTCGTTGACTGTCTGTTAGTCCCTGTTCTATATGTATGCTATCTAATGTAGCAGTCTTGTCTACAATAGGAACTGGTAGTTCCATTCCGTCGTCGTCTACCTGATTCAGTACGGTGGTGGTGCTAAGTGTGTATTCTGTATTCTCGCTAAGTGTATGCTCGTCGGATATGCCAGTCTCGCTAACTAGTGTAGTTGCGTTGTGTATGTCTGTCGTTTGATCACTTGGTGTGGGTGCAATGTGTTCGTCTGTCTCTACTTCTGTCTCTTGTCGTGAATAGTAAGGTTTCAACATGTTGACATGGAATATCTTTAAGTTTCCGTTTATTGATATTTCATAGTCAACATCTGAAAGTTGTTGTATCACTTTGAAAGGCCCTTGCCATGAAGTTAACCTGTTATTATGCTTGTCTGGTAGTAGCACCATTATGTATTGACCAATTTCAAGTGTTATGGGTCTAGCACCTTTGTTAGGACTGTGATGTCCGAGGATATCTGCACTGTTTACTGGAGTGAAACCATTATTCTTCTCCCAGACAGACATTTCTTCATCTGTACAGTGCTTTAGCTGGGGCAGACACCCAAGAATTAACTCAGCACAAGGGTTGTCTAGTATTGCACAAGTAAAGGTACCAGCAAGGAACGGGGTGTTTATACGGGCTCTTGCCAGAGGATAGGTTTCTATATTACCAGAAAAAGTACGTCATCTTACAGAGTCACCCGTATAATCCTTTGGATTAACAAGTTCCTTTTTCACACCAATAATAGAGCTCCCACTGTCTAGCAAACATCGGCATGGCTTCTCATTGACCAACGCAGAGTGAAACAATAGATTGCCTCTGGAGGCTATAGCTGCGTTTGCATTCTCTACGGAGGATGTTACAAAATGCCCGCATTCTAATTTTCCGTCAGCATGAAATTGGTGACATTGGACACAATTGTCAAAGCTTAATACATCGCTCACACAACACACATCTTCAGATTGCTTGAAAGGTAATACATTCTCAACTTCACACTCAGTCTCACTACCACTATCAGAAAATGTATCAAGTAAAATAGCATTGTTGGCTTTCATACGTTGGCGGCCTAGGCACTTATTTGAATAATGGCCGTAGCTGAAAAAAAAAAAAAAACATTTGACGGCACGCCGGTAAGCAGATCTTTTGTTCTGTTGCTTCTTAATAACATTTTCAAGATGTGCCGGATAACTTGGCGATTTGTCACACATTGAATACGTGTCATGTAAAAGTTGACAGTGGATACATTTTGAAATTTTTCTATCTTTCTTGTCAAATTTATTAAATAGTTTTCTATTGCTCTGATAGTTTTTAGCTTGATCTTTTACAAAGGAAACTATTTCAGAGTCATTTGAAGTCTTAAATATATTTCTGTTTGAAGAAAAATATGCTGACCCTTTCTTTTCAAACTGTTCTATGGTTTCAATGTCTGACTGCTGCAAAAATTTAGCAAAAGAGGATGGTATCGTGGATATTACCTTATCCATAGTTATTAAATTTTTCAATCTATCAAAGTCTTTTCCTATGTTAGCCGCGTTAAGCCATCTATTTAGTACACTTTGAACATTTGAGACGTAGTCAATGAAAGTCTCAGTAGGTTTAGGTTTTAAAGTTGAGAACTGAACCTGATACCCAGGGGCATCAAGTAAAAAGTGTTGCATAATCCTATCACGGATGTATTGGTAGTCAGATCTAAGATCGTTTGGTATAGATTCTATTACTTTAAGGGGCTCACCACTCAGGTTCTTCATATAAATCATTGCCCACATCTCTAAAGGAACTTGGTGATATTTAAACTGATACTCGACATTTTCTGTCCAGGCAGATATTGAATCCTCTTTACAATATGCTTTGATAATATTTTTGTATTTGTTGAACTTATTTTCTTCTTGTTGACTTTTAAGTTTAGTGGCAGAGATCTCTGCGTGTGAGTCTACATCCATCTCCTTCATCTTTAACTGTGTCTCTGATTCTACTTGTATTTGTTTTTCCTTAACTCTTGCCATTTCATCTATTTCTTTTTGCTTTACTTCTCTCTCCTGATCTAATGTCTTCTGTTTTAATTCTAGTTCTTTCTGTTTAATTTCCTTATCATGTTCTAATTGTTGTTGCTTAACTCTTTCGCTACCGTGCGCCCATCTGTGGACAGAATGGATTTGCTGTAATGGCAGTCCGCCCTTTTCGTCCCACAAAATGATCAGTGGTTTATTTCACATATTTCTGCTCCGTTTCGGAATTTTAAGTTACCGTAAACTAATAAGTAGTACAGCCGAAAGATCTCTACGCCATCTTTGAGCGGTCAATCGTTTTCTAATTTTGGATTCTTGTGAATTTTTAGTTTTAAGGTAGTGTTAATTTGTTTGTTTTGGTTTTTCACAATGGAAACGCCCACCAGTTTGCGTCCACGTAGTATGACTAGAGATCAAGCTAGATTATTGTTTATAATAATATGTGAATGTGAATATTTAGAAAGTAGTTTTAGTTGTGTCTAAAGTTTTAGCACGTGGTGATAAAGAAAAACCAGTGAATGTTCGTCAACAGCTGAGTGTTTGACAATGAAGCACGAATGGCTGAAGTTTACGTCTGTCATTATTGCTATGGGACTTGATCCAAGACCATGTATCAAAGACTACCGGTGTACAAGTGCACATTTATATACTCCTTGGTATGTGGCACTGCCACTACGTTTCCCAGTAATCAATTAGAAAATTATAATATATTTATCACACCATGTTTCATGTATGTCAACCTGAGGGTACCCCAAAAAAAAAAAAAATTTATCCTCTTGTTGACTCTGAAGAATATCCAGGAAGCATTTTACCCATTTGAAAATGTGTCCATTGATGATATGATTATTTGGTGGAAGGGCTAAACAAAGCTAAAATAACCATGCATTGTTGTCTCTACCAAGTCTGTAGTTAGAACTGTTGAGAGCGGATTGCGAAAACCGCAAAGCAAGCTGAAGATGGTCTCCATGAAAATAACACGGCGATGAATGGCTGCGACAGAATGGACCAAATGGTTGGATATTATAATATCCATGATAGGAAAACCATTACGTGGTGGAAGAATATCTACTACTAGATCTTTGAAATTGCACAGATCAATGCTCACATCCTACATTCCATATGGCAAACAGAGAAAGGAGGAAAAAAAATTGTTATAGAAGGATTTCAAGTAAAGGAAAGTGCACATCGCGAAGTAGCTCAGAGTATTCCTGAAAGTTTGACACTCTGCCTGCCGAAGAATTTCAGTCTGTTGCAGGAAATTATGCCGAAAGATTTACATGAGCCAAGCATTTAATAGAATTTGTCGGTGTCAATAGAGACTGTGTTTTTGCAGCACTCGAACTAAACGACACATATCATATTTTGTTTGCTCCGGCTGCACTAATAGACCAGACTTGTGCGCCAAAGTTTGCGTTGCAGCCTATCACAAATAGACTGCCACATATAGTAAATAAAAACAAACAGACATGACAATTAAATGTAAATCTGCCAAGTGTTGTCCTAATTTTTGTCTGACAAAAAAAAAATACATGATTCAGAATCTGCGGCGAAACTTCTTTTCGGATGGTTGATTGGAAGCAATGGTGTTTATAGTTTAGAATAGTGTTGTTTGTTCAGTAAATTCAATTGGATTAGCAGTGATCAGGATATTGGATAACAACGCCCCCTCGGTAAGTACAATGTTTACATTATTTTTACCTCTTTTTAACAAATTATTTTAGAAGTTATATTATTATTTGTATTTTATTTACAACATACAGCAAAAATTCTCCTACCAACATATTCCTTGTGCTATCTCCTTTATTTTGATATATAATACAACATTTCTGCTACAATGTTAACCATTTTCATAACATTATTGCGACATACACCAATTTCCAGATTTCGGCCATTAGTTTTTTTCATTTGTGTGAAAAAGACATGGTTCAGAATATGCACCAAAACTTCCTTTTGGGTGATTTAAATGAGCAATACTGTTTATATTCTTGAAGACAAGTGGTGTTTGTTTGATTATTCAGTAAATTAAACATGATTAGCAGTATAGGAGTGTAGAAAACACATTCTAAATGCAATGTTTACATTATTTTTACCTACTTTTGTCCAATTATTTTACAAATTATATTATTATTTTTATTTTATTTACAACCTAAAGCAAACATTCTCCTACCAACATATTCCTTGTGCAATCCCCTTTATTTTGATATATAATACAACATTTCTGCTACAATTGTAACCATTTTCATAACTTTACTGTGACAGACCCCACCTTCAAGATTTCAGCCATTATTTTTTGTCATTATTTGTGAAAAATACATGGTTCAGAATATGCACCAAAACTTCTTTTTGGGTTACTTTAATGCGCAATACTGTTTATATTCTTGAAGACAAGTGGTGTTTGTTTGATTATTCAGTAAATTAAACATGATTAGCAGTATAGGAGTGTAGAAAACACCTTATATGTGCAGTTTTTTAAATAATTTTTACCTCTTTAATTTCATTTGTTATTATTAAACCTCTCATTATTGTCATAATATTTGTAACCTATCAATTAATTATTAACACTGTCATGTTCCTTGTGCAATCCTCTTTAATTTGATATGTAATACAATAGGTCTTCTACCACCTTAACCATTTTAAAAGCATTATTGTAACACACCCCTAGTTCCAATTTTCTGCCATAAATGTCTGTTTGGTCACAGCCCAGTTTTTGTTTGGTAGTGAAAGAGTTAATTTGCACTTCTTTTTGTTTTGTTATCTCAGCTAGTTGTATCTGGTGTTGTCTTTCCTGTGCACGTTCATCTCTCTCTGCATCCTTTGCTTCTTTAAATTTTTGATCTGCATATTGTTCTAGCTCTTTACCTGTGTATTGCAATTCTTTACCTGCTTTAATGAAGTCAGCTAGAGTAGCCATGTTGCTGGGTAATTGGCTTGCGTTGACCTGAACTTAGTTATTTTTCTTTAATATGCTATGTTATTTAATATCTGAGCACTACAAATTGTACTCTTTCTTTACAATCTGGGAAATTGTATTCTCCAAAAAATTAGAGCACAACGTCTGTTCATACAATACACGCTGAAAAAGAGATGCACTATTAATCACAATGCATGCCAAAAACGTAGGTTTTACTCAACTTAATGTTCCCTAGAACAAGGAACAACACGTCAGCAATACCGGTCCCGTTGTTTGGCACCCCGGAATACACACGAGTTTTCTACTCAGGTCACTTTGTTTGGCACATCGGCATACACTCACGTTATTACTCAGCTGTTGTTCGCCCTGTTTTACAGAGCAGCAAAAATTACCAACTCGTAAACGACAAATAGATTTTTGACAAATTGGTACAATGACACAAACATGCCCACGAACAAACAGAACATCGATTACTTAATATTTAATGTCAATGTCCTGTCTTCGTTCTACAGTAATATGTCTTTTGTTACTAACCTAGTTTAATCTATGGAAGTATGGTGCAGGCCAAATCTAATTTGCATAGCGGAAAGTAGTGCCCTCGTGACGGTAAACAAATAGAAAAGTAGGAAAAAAAAAACAATAACTGCTTTTAAATAAATATAAATATAATAATAATGTGTAAATAAATAAATATATTCAATCTCTAACTTAAATAAACAAATAATACTTAATATATCGTAAAGATTCAGGCAGGCAGCAGCTTGCCAGTATGTAAACACTGAAATGCTGATTGCAAATGGCGAGGCCCAACTGTTTGTCAATCGTGCCACGTCACAGGCGCAGCGCTATTTTTAGCTTGCAAAAATCAATACTGTCGCTGACCTTTGTATTGCTCCGCCATGAATCATTTTTGACGTTTATTCAAAAACAAATAAATAATTACATAAATAAATGAAAGAAGAACATCATATGAATACTTACAACTTTGAAAAGCACATTATTTAAATATATAACATTCTAATAAGCACAAATAAACATTATTTCATCACGATAGGCACAATTCCGCTGGCAACTCGATCTAGTCCGCACACGTCATTGTCACTGACACAAATTAAACATTTAATCTTTGTAATATCCTATCTGTAACCCTAGTCTAGAGCCGTGGGTAAGTGTTATAGCTTGAACTCAGGTTCAAGCAGCACTTCTGACACCACATTTAATCCTATTGCCTGTCAACAACTTATGTTTCAGGCATCATCGGATTACTTCTCCCACACCATACAAGAAACTTGCAAGTCGTGTGCGAGGAATGAAATGGTACATTTTATTGCCGTTGGCTCTTTACAATTGCAAAACAGTCGCCATCTAATCACACATAAAGTCACAATATTCTCTATCACTAGTTTTAATAAACCCTATAGCTAATCTCTATCTACTAGGCTATACGAAAACTATCTTCTATTCTACACGATGTGGACACTACAGAGTCAGTCCCCAGTCTGACTTGCTTCACTCGCGTCGCTACACGCCACGCGGAAGGACCTTCCTACGCCCTTCGGCTCTTTGGGTGCTAGGTCAGTTAGCACGCTTCTATTAGCTGGCTTTGGTTTGAGTGCTAATCGTTGCTATCACGCAGGCGTGATTCTGTCGTGACCAGTAGTGCTAACTATCTGGTCAACGCCTTCGTGTGAGGACTAGTTAATAGTCCCCCTTTTCTATCATCTATCCTGCCCTGATCCCGGGCACTCTGTTCCCTCTACTCAATCTGAGGTTGACCCCACGTCCCGGTGGTGTTCTATCATGAGGCAGGCTTCCTGCCTCCTCCTTCAGTCTTTGACATTGTGTAATGCTATGTATTATTTTCCTGTTGGTGTTATGAAAAGAATCCGGTAGAAGAATTAGATTACATCAGTATTGTAGATAAGTATCT